>CM022532.1:21184155-21645347 GCA_012273795.1 Dendrolimus punctatus | reverse complement strand
AGCATAATAATAAACAAACCAATTCTGCCAATATATACTCCATTATTCTCACCGTGTCCATGGTGTATCATTTTTGTAACGACAACTTTCAGTTCTGGATAAACAGACGTGGTGTTTGATTTACACCAACTTTTTAATTCAGGTAACAAATTTAATCGGCTTTCTGAAATATAAGGACAGATGAACAAAACATAACAGATTTGTTGCACATACTATGAATTAAATACGATTGCATTGGTCTGGAAACCTCTTTTATACTGCACTCTTTAAAGATTTATATGCTTTTTTTTTTCTTTTACTTTGCAACACGAAGAAATTTAATTATGTAATTCTTTAAGGCTCCTGTTGCCGCAAACAGTTGAAAGTGGGATGCAAACGAACAACTTTTCGCTGGTATTTATTGATCAATACTTTATCAAAAAAATATCACTAAAATTTCGCGATATAAGACGTAACTTGGTTGTTTTTTAATTTTTCTATAGTTGTTTTAAGTTAAGAAAGAAATTCACCAAATCGCCTCAAAATTATCGACATGAAACCATTTTACTCTTCAGTTCATCAAAAAGGATAATAAGATCATGATAAATAACATTTTAAAACGACTGTGTGTATGGTATCCCTGCTATCGTCCAAAAGTCCTCAAGGGATGTTAGCGTTGCTACAAGCCTTAAAGACCCTTATCGTAGAGCAGGAGGGCAATACTAGGCTGAAAATTCCTTCAGATTGTTATTGATAGTAGATATTAACTTTATACCAGAACTGTCCTGATGGTTGTAGGAAGATTGAATGAGGGGAGATTCCTACCGACGACCAAGCTGTACATTTGTAGAAGTATGGTACTAGCATCATATTATTATCAAGCACTTCCTCGATTCCTCGTTACGGGGCTACAGAAAGAAGATAGGTTTGTCCTAAGATATACAATGACATACCCAAAGATATGTTAAGTAAAATATGTCAGCACAGTGTTTAAAATATAGTAAAAAGCCCATCTCTCGGCCCCCTTAGCCACTCACACCCATGTTGCCCCTCGCCAATCTTTACGGCATTTCTAGGGGCCCATGCAGTGAGTGGCGAGGCACCGTCTGCCCATTTTCCCATGTTCTCCGAACATTGCGACAGGCAGATGGCATAGTCCCATAGACACCATAGTTTATACGAAGTAATTTTGTATAAGTATACACAAAATATTTCATGCGTCTTCGTTCCGAATCTTTTATTGCTAAAAGTATTCGGTTTTCTGATTTAGCGGTATCTAAATTATAATAATTAACGATAGCTAGATTGATTATTTGATGAAATTTGTCAAGGGGCTCCTACGTGTTGGCCTCCCCGTAGCCCCAGGGAAGCCTTCCAAAAGTCCGGGCCATTTATATGGCCCGTGGTCTCTAGATACAAAAATCTAAACAGTATCTTATATTCAAAGTATCAAAAGTATAGTATATATATATATACTGATTTTCAGGATGATCTATTCAATGATTCAGTCTCACTTGAGTACACAAAACTATCCTATTCTCCGAAAGCAGACTTGTTAGGTTAATGATAGAACAAATAGAACAAACCTGTCGCTGTTTCTTCTGGAGATTTCGGTGCTACGTTCTCACCGTTTGTCGGCAAAGTCTTTTGTTCTTGTGCTCGTATCCATTTGCTCTACCTCTCGCATGATCTTTAATAGCATTTTTAATAAATTCATTATTAAGAAGATTATGAAAGACATTGAAACTAAAATACACTATGTAGCAGATCTCTGCCAACGGCGAGCGTGCCCAGAAGGCTGGCTGCATTACCACGCTGTATGGCAATACTTATTTGTTGTGCGAAATGTGAGCCAGCCCTCTAAACACGGGTAGCGTCAAAGAGTTCCTTACATCTGTCTTTAAAGAAACTCTTTGCCAAGGGACCTCAAGGGCCTAAGTTTCAAGCCCAAACGGTACAAATATGTAATTTTTTGTTTTGTTTCTTATATCTCCATGTCTCCATATTTGCGCCGTTTGACGTCTTCAGCTGACGGCATTGCCAGCCCCTGACTCGGTCATTGGAGGATGTGACGGAGCAAGTGTCAACACAGGTCGCGTCTTCTAAGGGACAAGTGACATTCCGCCTGGTCTCTTGCAATCGTCACGTACCAGGCCAGTCGATTCTAGAATAGCCGGAACGCCGAAGCTGACAAGAGCTCGGCGGATAATGTCGTTGAGGCTATCATGACGAGATCTTCTTCTTGCGCTTTTTAAACATGACAACCCCTGGTGTCTAAATCGGTCTACTATAATTCAATACAGTGATGTTGTACGCAGCACAGTGACCCCAGGCGTAAACTCGCGGCTAAGCGGGATGTAGTATTGTTCAGAAAATAAGAGAATATATATTTAGTATGTGCAACACATATATTGATTACTCCTTCTGCGTGGTCTAGAGAAGCTATACAATCATCAATAGGTTCTTACGATAACGGAGATACATATCCGAAAATAGTATAAAGGCTTGTTTGTACGAAGCCAGCACTGGCTGGATAAACAGTTTTTCAAGCTAAGCCAGCGCTGGCGATAATGGAGCGCCCGTTTATTTATCAAGGCAATGATCTCCGCTCGCATATCCCTTAATCCCCGCGCCAGTGTTGCGGACACGTGTAGACGTATCTTGCTAGTGATGGCAAATACAGTTAGTTCAATATATCTATCACTACCGTGAAATCATTTCATATGATCACCGGTGAAAAATCACCATCGCAATATTTTAGAAGTGACAATAAAATAACAATACCACAATGACGATAAGAACTGCAAGTGATTATTGGAACTATGAAATTAAATAATACATTGCACTCTCAACATTACTTCGCGGCGTTATAAATAACTTATGCCTAAGTTTTTTAAGAAGAAGGTTTAATTTTACACAAATACCTCTTTTATCATTATCACTATCTATTTTAAATATATTGTACTATGCTCTGGCGACATTTAACAGTTGTTTCCATTCTTGTAACCGGAGTGAAACGTGATTTATTTTATATCATCGTTATTTAACCGGTGATCAGTGAAATGTGCTATCGCTACTCGCCAATCGCTGGCGGATATCCATAAGAATCATAGGATGCATGTGCGTTTGTTATTTTAGATTTCAATCAATATGTACTCAAAAGGACTTTCTAATCTTAGTTGTCATAACAGCAAAGCAGAAGCTCCACCAATTGATCTATCACTTAGCCATTTTCTTGTCCAAAGGCTTTTTTCTTCACGATTTCGTTCTCTAACATATGTATCGACTCTTGTAATAATAGTGCAGGTTGTTCTTTGAACATTTCTTTTTCAACAGACGGGTTGAAAAAGAAATCACAGCACAAGAAAAATCCAGGCTGACTTGACTAAACAACACGCGCCAAGCCAGAAGTAGCTTGACTGTAGGACTGGCGCCAGTGCACTGGCTTCGTATAAACCGTACTTAATATCAACGGGGTACTGGTTAGTTAAATTCACATAATTTATACGCGTCTAAGGTAAGTTGTCTACTTGTTAAAATTGTTTACATAAATAGATGGTCATTCTTTTTGTTACTATCACCTCACTAGCCTGCTGGAAAGCAAATTTTTGACTCTCTTTTTGTTGCAGGAGTGCAGCAAACCTGATGGTAAATGGTTATATACGCCTATGAACATTTGCAACACGAAAGTTTCTACCAATGTGCTGCCATTCTCGAAAGCGGTAGTAGAAACTGGCTGAAGTGTTCCCGAACACAACCCAAGGTTGTTACGGTAGCATACTCTAGACTAAGGGTGGTAGCTAGCTATCCTTTTGCAAATAGCCTACCACTAGGTTTTGGGTTATTTTATCGCCTTTTACCGCAGGCATCTTTCTCCATTCGTACACGGATAAAAATCTCTTCTGATTTGTTTTACTTGTATGCCTTTATACGTAAAAGTTTCCTTCGTCCTTATCATACTTAATTACTAAGGTTTAACAATAAATAGTCTATCATCACCGCAGCTTTATCAAGTCCACTGCTGGACATAAATTATCGATTAGTGATTTAATAATTATACATACTATTGGCATAGACGGAAGAGCGGTGTAAGGGTTGACCAGTTAGCTCTGGCAGTGTTAGCGGCCGGCGGGTGCTGCGACCGCGGGAACCCATTAAGTTGTAATCCCTGAAAATGGAAAAGCGTTTCGAAAATTACTCTCGTGTACTTTTCATTTTCAAAAATAACCTTTGTGTAATACCTACAGATTTGTTGTATGTTAATTCTATAAATTTAATAAATATTTTTATTTATAATGAATGAATGAAAACTCTTTACTGTTCAGCATAAACTTAATTAATATGGATTAGAAAAATGGGCGATCTTATCGCTTATAGAGATCTCTTCCAGTCAACCCGGTGTCTAAAGAGACTATTAAGAAAAATTATATTATAATTATTGGTGGTGTATTAAACAAAATTAAAATGAATATAATCATCAATTATCATTAAAAATAAATATAAGTAAATAAATAAGACATATATAAATAATATATAATTAGTTACATGTTGAGACGTGCTTTGCAATGTTTTTCTATAAATTAATCGAATATGCGTTGCACCAAACTTATTCTTTAATTCTTCAGAAATATGATAAATTAATTTATTTTAATATTACATAAAATTATTAGAGCTAGGCATGTTTGCTGAAGAGTTTCTTGCGCCGCTTCTTCTCTTCAAGTCACAACATGTTGCGAAGCGGTGGAAAATTAATTACCAGTAGTATGGATATTACCAAGAAGTATTCAAATTCCATCAATACTCACTCCCTTAGTGGTTCTCTCCAAAAGTCCGGAGTGTGTACTGGTGGAAAGTGGTAATTGTTCTGGTACCCATAGCCTCCGTCGAGACCACTCGCACGCAGACTAGCGTGCAGGGAATTCTTCATACACTGCAACTATATAATTATAGTCGATTATGCCACAAGTAAAAAGAAATTATAGTAGACTACTTACAATTTTTCACGAGGCAAATGTCATTCCTATTTTTTTTTATCTGTGCAAGAATTGAGAAAAAATACAATTTCATGCGGTCGGGCGACCTGTCGTAAAAGGCAACTAAACAACCAACAGATGGTAAGGTATTTGCCCATCTGGATGGCTATGACTACCATCTAGAATATGCCGCCATAGCAACCTTGAGTTGTGTACCGGCATCAGTTTCAGGTTTCAGTCTCTCTTTAGAGAGCCGCAGCACTTGGTAGCACTTTTGTTGTTACAAATGTCTACTGAACTCGTGCAATAAAAAAAAAATATGTCAATATTTGTTTTTTTTTTATTACTGGAGTGCAGCAGATGGGCTGACGGCCCAACTGTGTTGGACAGTGGTTACCGTCGCGTGTTGACATTTGCAGCACTAAAGGTGCTACCAATGTGCTGCCGGACTCGTAGATAGGAGTGGAACCTGGCTACTACACTAACACCGGAACGCAACGGGAGGTTCTTATGGCGGCATGCCGTAGACCAGGAGTGGTAACCAATCAGTTTGGTAAATGCTCTACCACCTGGCTGTGGGTGGGTTGTCTTGTGGCCTCTGGCAACAGACCACCTGGTTTCGGGAATTAGTATTCTTTCTCAGTTCCTGAATGGATAAGGATAAGAACATATTACATATCTGACTGATTGTAAACGTCTTAAATATGGTTTTCATTAATCCAGCTGTTGACTACAAATTCGAAGGAAGTCAGTGCTGACTTCATACTGGCATCGTGTAAATTGATTTAAAGCAAGAAATAAAATAACTTAGCATAGTTAAACTAATATAAACAGTGTTAACAAAAATGGACTGACAAAAAATTGTGTGTGCATTTCACACGCCGTAGAAGTGAAACTTCAGAATACTCAGTGGTAAAAGTAATAGTTGGATAAACGCAGTTAAAATGACAACTTGAGAAGTATATGTGCGGTTAGCTTGAATGATAAGGAAACGATGTGGATTGAAAGGAGATGTAATAACAAGATTTTAAAAAGAAATATTAAGGTGGTTTTTACATGTAGAGAGAATAGATAAAAACATAATCACAAAACAGGTGTATGGCAGTATTGTAATTGAGCGCCGCTGCCGGTAGACCGAGACGAACACACCATGATCGAATATCAGAGGTGTTAAAGAGTCTGGCAAAAAACATCTCAAATAAACATGCATGTATGTAGAGTTTAATGAAAGTAGATAAAATGAAAGTTTGTGGCTCCCTTACTCGCCACTATATTTTTCGATGTGACTATTTGTACGGGTACTGGACGAATAAATTATATTTATTCGTACAGTCATTCAATTATTTTTTAAAATTTAGAATGAATTGGATGATTAGCTTGTTTTTTAATTAGGTTAGGTTAGGTTTTTTTTTTAATGACATGTTTTAAAGAATTATTGAAAACATGAAAATAAAAATAAATAAATAAATTCTAAAATGAGGGTGGGGTATAGATCCACGGCACATTTATTTATTATGAACAAATCGGAACATTTTTAATATAGGTTAGATGTTATTTTTTTTATAACCACCCAAAAATAACTTTGCGACACATACACGATTAGTCCCTATATGTACTGGCGCTGTACATTATGGAACAAGATCTGCTTATATGTTACTACAAAGTATACGCGAGTATTTGCGTACTGCTCTTGTATGGATTGGAAGAACTTCGTAAAACACTTATTTTCAATCTTTAATTAGGTTAGGTTAGATTTTTTTTTGGCCGAGCCTTTTTAAGAACATTTTCAGTACCCGTATTAATAATTTTAAATTGTTCGTACAGTACCCGTATTAATAGACTCAGCCTATATTTTTTTGTTTAGTGTGGCAACACTAGTTGAAGGTTTTAATTATCTATGATCCATGTTTCATTATTACTTCATATATATTTACAATGTCATGTTTTTGTTACGCGCCTCAGTCAATATAGATGTTTTCTTTCTGTAGATGCGAACTTGATAATATAATAACAGGACATGCCTCTTCACTTCCGAAGTGGTGTACCCTAATCCCTAAAGTGAGGATCCCTACGTGAAGTGGTGTGGCGGTCTTACTCGCCACTACTTGTTTGTCAGGATCGTCGCAAGTGAAAATCCATAATATCTGCCTGCCCCCATGGGAAACAGGTGCGACATTATTATGTATAAAATGTAATATGTAACTGCGGATATCTAGAAGAAAGAAGGAAACAAAAAGATTTATTTAGAACTACAATAAAACTAAATTAAACTATTAAAATAAAAAAATAAGTAAATGTAGTCCTAAATTGGTGATAGCTCAGCAAAATTGCCGGTTAAGATGACCATCGCTGATCTTCCACTAGGGCCATTAGTGACATACACTAACAAACAAAAATTCAAACAATTCAAAGAAACAAATCTTATTTGAGGGCAGTAGAACTCTGCCAAGTCTGATTGATTTCAATATTTTGAAGTCAGTCCGCTCTCCAAACGATTAGCTGGATTAATGTATTAACAACGTACAACTGTACAATGTAAATCATCTTTTAGGACCAGTTCCCATATTTTACCATGAATTCACTTGCTTTATCATTGGTAGAGATTTGACATTGTTTGGTGCTTATGTCAATTCTTTAATTACTCGGACTAAAATGACAGCTACTACCGACCTTTTTTATGTTGCTTTGTGACAAATCAAGTCTGTAGTGAGTTGTCGATTCAACTCACACAGCATACGTATGAATTAAAAAAGTAGGTAATTAAAAAATTAGAGTACAGTAAGCAGTTAGGTAAGTGACAGTTAGTAAGATATAAGAACCGGCCGTTAATCAATCTAAAGTTAAAACATAAGTTGTTAGAGAAGCAAATAGAATCATAAATTCACATAAATAATTGAACATAACCCATCAAAAACACCAGCAAAACGGGGACGGGAAATTAGAATCTCTAAGAAACTTTTACAAAACACAAAAGCATACACTCAAAACAATATTAATCTACTAAAAATAGATTTGTTGCGAGCTACTTGTGCCAACCAATTATGAGCTACTTTTTTGAAAAATTTCGAGGGGGAAAATCACGCCATCCCGTCCACGTCGGCCATAGTTTGGCATGTTTCACAGAAGCACAGTCCCACACAGCTCCCTAGTTTACTACTATTGTTTTGAGAAACATTAGAGAGAAAGCCCGAAAAATGAAGCGACCAATATCATCGTCAAGGGAAGCTTTGATTCTGTTTGGAATTCCGATAAAATAAATCCCTTTCGAATAATAATAAAAATAATATTAAATTTTTATGTTCCATTTTTAGACCTATGTTTTTTTGACCTATGTGTTTTGCAGAGAGTCTAGACCCGCCAAACTCAACTTGTGACAGGCCTCCGTCACTCGCTCAATGCCACGCGCTATATACCTACCGCTCGGCGTATCGCCGACGATACAACCGACAGAGGGACGCCAAACGCCCGTCTGAGCACGTTTCCCGCACTTACCCTTCGAACTGCAGAAACCACGTAATTATTGCGCAGTAGATGAGTGTAAAAGTCAAAAAAACAATAAAAAATTTGTCGTTTTTTTCATTGCCGAGAGACGAAGAAAGTTGAGTAGTATATTAAACCTATCTTCATGGATTTTGTCACCATTTATTTCTTTGAATATAAGTAGGTATACGTAAATCAAGAAGTTTTTTTGAGTCAGGTATTATAAAGTGTTGTTTTATAGGTAATTCCTATTGTAGTTACCTCACCTAGTATAGTACTTACACAATGGGCAATGTCAGATAATTTTATATTTCTTAGATATTTTTGCTGTGGGTAGAAATAAGCGTCTGTCTGTATCTCGTTACGTGTAGATAATCAATTAAATAAGGTATAAGTTTGAATCGACGTATATTCACTTTTCACAAGGATTAATAGCAATCAATAGGTATGATGTTTAACACAAAGTGATTTCGAAATGTTTTAATTTTTAACCAACTTTAAAAAAGGAGGAGGTTCTCAATTAGTCATAGGTACGAAGACGCGTTGGCGCGTGTCCCGCGCGGCGGTCAACACGATCTCAACGCTTTGCCCGCGTTGTTATGGTAAATTTCTTCTCGTTCTGAGCGGCAGGTATTATTATTAAGATCTTGTAGGCTATTTTAGCGTAGGTATTTTCACTTTTGTATGGGAGTGAAGTATCTGTTACGTAGTAACTATTTATTAATCTGTGCTTGTGACCCGCCAGACTTTTGTGAGTGGCTCGCCAGACCTTTGTGAGTGGCTCGCCGGACCTTTGTGAGTGGCTCGCCTAATTCACTACACAGTTGTCATGTCTGTTATTATAGATAAAAATAAATTGTACAAGATAATGGGTGTGCATTGGTAACACCTCTGGTATTGCGATATTACGATGTAACCGCTTTTCATCTAACCACCGGACCATTAGCCCATCAATTTTATTAGTAAAAAACACCTTCATGAAACGTCGTAGCGCTGTCGGGAAACCTCGGCTGGGAGCTCATTCCATATCCCCACTGTACGCAAGAGAAATGTTCAACAGAACCGTTGCGTACATAAGCGGAGCGGCTCGAGGAAGTGAGGATGAACTCCGAACCGATGGCGAGCAGTGCGATAGATAGAAAGAGAACGAAGACATCATGCTAAACAGTTCCCCGGAAAACTCTCCGTTATAAAGTCGGTAGAGTATGCAGAGAGACGCGAAGTCTCTCCTAAGGGCAAGCGTATCTGGACCTTCTGTGAGTATAGGCTCGACGTTGAATACAGTCCAGGAGATTAAGCTGGTAGGCAGGTGCTCTAGCAGGGTGTGAGCAATACTGCATATGTGACTTCACCTGGACATCATTTGGATGGTATCCATCCAAACGGAATAATACCTAACCACCTGGCTGTGGGCTATTTGCCTGTTACGGACAGGCCGCCCGGCCGCAGGAAATTGTATTCTATCTCCGTTCTTGCACGGATAGAACGTTATTTTCAAGCAGATTATGTATGGCATGTGTAAATATGGATAAAGTGATCGATTTTCGGACCCAAATGCCTTGCGCCCGAGTGCCACTCATTCCTTGCACCCAAGGGTGAAAACGACCCTCGTGCTACCCATATTGTACCATCATTAAGATACTACATAGTAAAAAAATCATTGTTTATGATTATTTAGATTCTAGAACCTTGCATTTGCGAGTCATATTTGGGTTTAACAAAAAAATTAGCTTTCTCTATTTAAAGAATTAATTTGATGACTTTGTTACCGCTAGCTGCTCTACTTACCACTGGTAAACGCAACATGTTACGCCTTCAACAACGTTTTACATGACGTAATTTTGTTAAAGTGACCGCCTGCCATTATATTTCGTAATTTCCATTTAGTATTTCGCTTATTTATGTTTGCTTTTTTTAAATGTTGTATGGGCTCGCGTTTGAACGATATTGCCTGATGTCTGATGGAAACGGAGTGTAACATGTAACACGCTTATCTAGAAGATACCTGTTCACGCGAGACTTGAAAACATTATAATTTTTATATTTTATTTCGATCGAATTCAAGATGTTATAGAAAATATTCATTTTATGCGGTTTCTTTATTGGCTAGATTTTTTATAGTATATTCTTTTGAAGTCGGTTTTTACCGACTTCGAAATAAGGAGGAGGTTCTCAATTCGTCCGAATCTTTTTTTTATGTATGTTCACCGATTACTCCAAGATTTATGATCCGATTTACGTAATTCTTTTTTGTTCGACGCGGAATAGTTGCCATTTGGTACCCTAAAAATGTAATATAGTTTGGCCCAGTAGTTTACATTTTACGAACATTTTTATGTTCCCGTTACTTGGGACCTATATTTTTTAAGAAGCGCGGCACCTCGTAGATCTACCCATACATAGCTAGGCACTAAAAAGTAACAAATAAAAAAAATCGTTTAAAAAAACCGACTTCAAAAACTAAAATGTATAAGATAACTTATTTCTAAAGCTATGTATTATTATTAATATAAATTATCTAAAACATATTAAAGTCGGTGCAAAGTAAAACATGAAAATGACTATATTTTGAAAATTACTAAGCACCGACTTTAAGATGTAGATAATTTATAAGTTATATTATACATTTTAGTTTTTGAAGTCGGTTATTTTTAAACGAAGTTTTTGTAAAAAAGAACTACTTTTTAGTTAGTACGCAAATACTTGAAAAGTTCTCGAAAAAAATATTTAAAACACGTACGTGCTTATAATTTTCGTGGGTTGCTCTCGAGTTCCCTATGATCCACTCATCACATCTTGACTAGATGACGATGGGGCCACCCTCGGAGTAAAACTCTTTCAAATGAAAAAAAATATCCGTCCACAAAACAAACACGATTTCGCAGTGGCTTAAAAAGAACACGAGAACCCGTTCCACACTCATCGTTGGCGGTGTTCTCGCGGGAATGTGGATCGCCTATATGAATGAGAATGGTTGAATTCTTTTTTATAGATTCCATCTTGGCCGCAAATATATATCCTACATAAAAAGATTAATGAAATTTAAAACTGACTCACTCAAATACGACGTGAATGTTACGAGCATTTTTTAAGTTGTTTATTTAAGCTCCTAAATAGTTCAATTGACTGTCCAGACTTACTTTCCTTTATTAATTTTAACACTAGATACAAAGCTTGTAATTCTTCACCTAGACTCTTTTCACTTCAAGTTTAAAAAATAAATAACACGTATTTTTATAATCCCGTCACAATAATGTTCCGGTAATATAGTGAGATTGCAAGCACAAATAGATCCATTGATATTTTTAATTCCTTTTCTTTAAATTTAAACGGGAAATTCGGGCTATTATTTGCACCAATATTTCTGGCATAATAAATTTGTTACCTAACCACGGTTTATTATAGTAAGTCATACTAATAATATTTACCCCTAAATATCTCGTCAATGTATGGTACATTGTGTGCTCACATGTTTCGAGTTACAGCTTAAACCTAATAATTTATACATAATATGATAGATGTGACATTTAGCTGTTTCTTGTTTAGTGTGCCATATAAATGTATGGAACTGTGCGGGCAATGCCTCCGTCAGCCGACGGGCATGAATGCACCGCGTTCGTTCGCGCGACGTACGTGAGCGTGCCGGGCGTGGTGTCCGTCAAAGAGGAGGTTAGTGACGGCGCCTCCGTTCGCGAGTACCTCTCTGCGCTGGCGGTCGGCGTCGCCGCGCAGCCGCCGCACGAGCCGCTCGGCCTCCGCGAGCCGCGCGCGCAGCTCGCCGCGCGTCTCCTCGCACCCGTCCGACGCCTCCGCCCGCGCTTCGGCGCACGCGCACTTCGGCCTCACTTCCAATTCGCGCACTTTTCTGAAAACAAATATAATAATACACAGCTAATCATTCCTCCCGTTGAACCTGCGTAGTAAACCAATATATGCGACAATGTACGGAATCTATGTTGAATAAATGATTATTCATGGAGGTATATATTATTATTTTTAAATTAAATTCATAAAATATTCGGGTCATTATAGAATTACACCAAATGAAAGATTTGTAATTAAAGTACATACTCAGTTTGAGAATCGAGCAGTCGCTGCAGCTGCAGCGCCTTCGCTTCGGCTGCTCGCGCTTCGCTACGCGCCGCAGCGGCTTCTTTCTCCAGGCGGTTCACTTCTCGCTTGAGGTTTGCCTCCTGTCGTCATAAACAAATAGCAATTACATGTCTTTAAACTTTATTTTGAATAACTTGTGAGCTTATATATATTCAAATTCAAATGTTTTTATTCAAAATAAAATCCACTGGAGAACAATATTTCTTAAGGTCATAAATATAACCGAGTCATAATTAAACCGATATCAAGGGTTTCCAAGTTTAAGTATCTGGGGCACTGGGTAACCCAAGACTTAAAAGATAATTGTAATATAGACCGGGAACGTAGGTCGCTGGCAGTCCGATGTAACATGCTGGCCCGCAGGTTCGCACGTTGTACACAAGAGGTAAAGAAGTCGCTTTTCCGAGCGTACTGTCAGTCCTTCTACACGTGCAGCCTGTGGGTCAGCTATACGCAGCGGACATACAGCGACCTACGTGTCCAGTATAATAATGGGCTGAGGGTGTTGCTGGGGCTGCCGTGGCGGTGTAGTGCGTCGGGGATTTTCGCATTAGAAAGAGGTGCGCATCCCTACTGGCCCGCGTCCGCGGCAGCCCCAACAGCATGCTCAGTCTTTTTGTAGATCGATGGGACTCGCTACTGCTACGTAAATGGGTGCAACTGCACACCCAGTTAAATGTATGAGTGAGTTTGTTTGTTTGTCTGCCGCCTCGCGGCCCAGTGGTGGAGTCCATAATAGACCATAATTGGAATCATTTGGAGTACATGTCCCTTCGTGCCGTGGAGTAGGAACATTTGTAATTATTATTGTGACGCGGGTGTAATAATGTATTTATTTCATTAATTAATAGAAATTAGTAATAATCATTGTAAACTAATTTGATGTTTTTAAAATTGTTAAATTAAATTATTATTAATATAAAACTGTATAATATGGAAATAATTTCTGAAATAAATGAATTATTATTATTATAACTTCAAATTTAATTTTACTTCCGATTCTATGTACACCGCTTCGCAATGTGCTATTGATGTTAAGGAGAAGAAGCGGCAAGAAACTCCCCAGCAACACGTCTAGCTAACACTTGTTTTTCTTTATAGTTTATTTATATCTCAAGTTCTTTTTTTTATAAGTCTTATACAGAATTACTTTTTAAAGAATGAATGGAGTTGAAGCAAACTGCATTCTCATTCACTCTCACTCATTTGTCCCGTGTAAAATTTCTAGTTCGGAAATGTTCGTTAAGAATCGGTTGTGATCGGTCTCGGCCACCTTTTAATAGCAGTCCTATAATATGGCCGGCGTAACTTGGCGAATGTGAACATAGGCTCTGCGAACTTTAGCGCATGTTAATTCGTGAAGAAAATACAGTGACTTACTAGTACAAAGCAATGAAAAAAATACAGGGATAAAGGGCGACCAATTGTATTCACTGACGAGTCGTTTGCCCACTCATCACACGAGTGTACATGCTCTAAAGTTCGCAGGGCCTATGTTCACATTGGCCAAGTTACGCCGGCCGTATTATACATGTCATGTGAATATCTGTAGAAGCGTTATTGTCTTCGTTCCGTTCTTCCTCTCACATGTGACGCGTGTAGCGTGACAAAATTTTTGAAGTAGTACTTTAAATTTTGAATCGTGTCAGTACAAATCTATTTTGTACGGTACAAATTTACTGCCTCACCCGTGTACTACTCATTACTAACCGAGTCGTATGACTTGAATCAACAACTCACCACTGTGAGTTTTTTCCAAGGTTGCAATTTATAAGAAAGGTGTTTCGCAAATGTCATTCAAGTCCAGGTAATTAAAAATCAGAGTACACAAGAGAATTTGTAATGTCTATAGACTAAAGACCGATACAGCGGTTTCTATCACCATAATAGAACTGATCAAAATCTTCCATGAGCAAAAACACCAAAACAAGAAACTGTTTTGACTATAGAATAATCAAGTAGTTTTCTTGTTAATTCAATGTTTTGTTTTATAAACAATTACCTCATTGTTATCGTTTGTAGCAGTTTCGTCATTTGCAGACGATGTGATTTTCGGCGATGACTCCTTGTTGAATATCAGCTGGAATTGCAAATCTGTGGAAGAGTTTTTAAAAACATATCAGATACATAATGTTGTCATTGAATCAAGAAAGAAAGTAAATAATAATAAAACTACGTTTTAACGGTTTTGGCCACTTCAATAGCCATGATCACGGAAGACAAAGATGTCAAGTGTCAATGAGTATTGGTAAAGTTTTATTTCGCCTACCGCCAACTTATTCATTTTAATTTTGTTTATGGTTATTATTTACTCTATGGGCCTAATCTAATTTACCACCGCTCCGCAACATGTGGCTTGAAGAGAAGAAGCGGCCTAAGAAACTCTTCATCAAACAAGCCTAGCTTGAATAATTTTATACTAGTGGTCGCCTAGTGGGCGAAATTCAACCATAATTAATTTTAAATTATAAGTTTGAACATTAATAAGGTTCTGTTGTCAAAGATTAAATACTTCTATAATCACAGATTTTGCTGCAGCTGCACTGTTAATTTGACTTTAACAATAAACAAAAGAGTTTATATGCGTGTGTATCAAATACAAATAGTGTGTAATGTTATTTTTTTATTGATTTAATGTATTTTTTTATACATAATTTAAAAAAGATATTAGCATTTTGCACTCCTATATAAATTATAAGTGTGCGAAATTTCGTACACCTCCGTCCTTGCAATTTTCATAAAAAGGGTACAAAGTTTTTGCTTCACGTATTAATATATAGATAACTTATGTATTTTGAAATATATTATTGTGTATATATGACTATATATATGTGTATGTATTTGTATATTTATTTTTAAATTAGTTTGAGTATTTATGTATCTATGGTCTTTTTCCTGCACCAACTAGATCGCCTTTTTTTAACAGGGGAAATCCGTTTGAGTACCGTAGGCCGCGCGAGAGGGAAAGGTCGCGGCCTGCGTGTGGGATTCGCCGGGTCGGGGTGGCACTAGCACCCCACTTTGAGTGTGGGGAACTATTTCCACGCCGCGGTTAGGGATACCTACTAAAACCCCTGAGCGATCACGAGAGTCCTTTGTCCAGGCTGTGGGCTCGCTCGCGCATTCACCACCAGCCTGGACGGACGGTGGCCGGCCCCTTGCGGGCTGGCCTCTCCATTTGGTAGCCGGAGATTTGGGTCTCTCCGGCTTCTCTACCTCACTGCGAGGTGAGAGAGGGCGCGCGGGACGGCGCGCGTCCCTCCTCTCCGGCCTTTATGTACGGGTGGGTCCGGTTTCCCCTCCGGTCGCTCGCACGGCCGTAGCCTACGGCGGCTGGATGCATGACTCTGCATGACTGGCATGGATGACTCACAGACGCCGCCGCCGACTCTGACGGGCATCGCCTGATTCATATTTCTTTGATGTAGATTGCCCGGAATAGATCGCTTTGAGCGTCTATAAGGCCGCCTATTGTATTGCCTATAAAGTATTGTAAATATGATCTGTTTGTGTAATTGTTTATTTTGGTGTGCAATTGTGTCTTCTCTCTCGCTCTCTCTCTCTAATTTTTATGCACAAATATATGCGTACAATCCAGCTTTGTCTATTTATGTGAGTGTTTATTTGAATTGCACGTTAGATAAATGCATGGCCGTTGCTAGCGAGAGCAACACGACTGTGAATCACCATTACGCAATGTGAATTTATGCGCATGTTTTAACTAAGATGGATGTAAATATGTCCGCTGAATTCATACTTCATACCTAATCTTCAACTTCATAAGTAGTGTGTTACATACCGACGCGTGTTACATTAGACATATTTCTTCCGTTGTAACTTATATCGGTGAAGGGATGGAGAAAGTATACTAATTACTGCGGACGAGCGAGAAAGTAATCTATAGACCATGTGTTCTAGAGACACTTTTACAGATTGAAAAATTTTGGCGAACCTCTTGGGTCAAACACAAAAAGTTAGTAATTGAAAAAAAATTGTTTGTTTTTCTCTATTTTATTACCTATATTCATCATTAGGAAATATATTCTACAAAAAGCTGAACGTAGAAAGTACCAAAGTGAGAGGTATAAATTTAAATAGCCTTTTTCCGAAGACCCTCGAACAAGGCTCTGCGATTCCCCTCGGGGTCGCGACCCACAGATTGAAAAACACTGGTCTAGAGTAAGCCGACATAACAGCCTTGTGTCCCAGTATTTGTAGGCACTGTAGGTAGTTTCTAGGTAACCATCCAGGTGGGTCAAACTTGAGACGAGGAGCCCCTTGATCTCGTTGCGGTCATCGAGGTAGGTTAGTAGTACCTTCTAGCTATGGTGAAGGCCAGGTGTGGAAGTAGCCGACTCGTTCTGCGAGACTGTAATGCCCGCAAAAGAGGCGGTGGAGCGGGACAGGGAGCAAACCAACACGCTCCCCTCCCACCAGAGGCTGCGGCGGCGACAGAGAGTCGTCCATCGTCGGACAAGTTGCAGTCACCCTTAGGCTGGCGGAACCCGGATTCGCCCGGACATAAAGGCCGCAGAGGAGGGATGTGCACCGATCCGCGCTCCCCCTCTTACCTCGAGGTGAGACCCGAGGTAGTCTCATAAGCTTATTTATTCGTAACTATGTTACACGTCAGGCTTATTATACATGTATTATAAATATTTATAATCCATGTACTCCTTCAAGCTATAGAAGGTGTGCCCGATTAGCCACTTTTCAAGCCGGCAAGTTGATGCATTTATCTGCCGGAAAGTGTGAATTTGTTCGGTAGTTTATATATAGCCGGACCTATAACATGCGTTGGAGCGTTGCCGTGTTAGATTTTTGCAATTACCTCGGCAACAGTGCAATCCTATCTCTGTACCGAGTCCGATATGAATGTATGTCGCTATGCTTTGCATAAATGTACTTTTTGACACTGACGTATAGGGGGTGAAGTACTAATAAAAAATTTAGGGTGAGAATTCGTAACGTTTTGTAATGGGGTCTGGCCGATTCGAAGTAACTCCAGAATAGCACGCACGCAAAAGGCGCGTTGCTGGTACCTACGCTCACGTATGGAAGCGAGAGTTGGGTATGGAACAGAGAGCATGAAAGTAGAGTAAACGCGTTCGAGATGCGAGCACTGCGCAAAATCTGCGGAGTGACACTCGCGGACTGCGTTCGTAATACCGAAGTAAGAAAGAGAGTTGGTCTGAAAGAGAGTGTCGGGGTGAAGGTAAGGAAAGGAATGCTCCGATGGTTCGGGCATGTGGAACGAATGTATGATGAAAGAATGACAAAACAGATATACAATGCAAAAGTGGATGGATGCAGAAGTCGCGGAAGGCCGCGACACACCTTCCATAATCAAATTGATCGTGTACTAGCTGAAGGTGATGTCAGGAGCCTTAAGAACAGACGAGCGTGCATGACAAGAACTATGAATGTCAAAGAAGCAAGTGAGGTGTGTAAGAATAAGCCTAAATGGCGCTCTGTTGTTCGTGCCTACCCCGCAAGGGACCTGGCATGAAGTTATGTATGTATGTATGTATGCAAAAGGCGCACTCTCGGTCGCCAGCGCGCTTATTCACGTATAACCGGAGAGACCCAGTACTCCGGCTAACAAATGGTGGGACCAGCCCGTGAAAGGATCAGCTGTCGTCCGTCGTCGGTGCCAATCCCTCTTCTAAACCGACGGCGTATTAACAACACCTCTCGTACTGACGGTAAGTTTTGATCAACTGAGCCTTTCAACATGTCTATTGAACTCAACATCTCATCTTCTAATTTCAACTCTTCAACTCATCTTCTAAGTTTTAAAAGTTCTTCGAGGCCAGCAATTTGTTGGTAACGCCCTTGACGTTGTATACGGCTATAGCAATGTTCCCCCAACAATTTTGTCTCGTAGACCCCTTGCCAAATTTTCCTGCTTACAGTGAACCCCTATCATTAACCCACTTCAAAATAGAACGATGTTCCCAATTCATCAATATATAATTATTTTTTATATATGTTCAGCCACAACAGTTTCTGAAGCGATTTTGACAATTATTTTTGCTTTGGATTCAGTATAGTTTCTACTTGGTCCTATCATATATTAGGTAAAACTTATAGGTACTAATATATAAAGCTGAAGGGTTTGTTTGTTTGCTTGAACGCGCTAATCTCAGGAACTGCGGGTCCGATTTGAAAAATTCTTTCAGTGTTAGACAGCCTGCTTCTCGAGGAAGGCTATAGGCTATATAATATAGCGCTACTAATAGGAGCGGAGCACCAATGAAGCATGTTTCAAAATCGGGGGTTGTTTTTATTTAACTCTTAAGCGATTGCATAGCTTTTATCGCGGGCTTTGAGCGCGCCGACCGAATCAAGGAATTCCGTATCGAAAATAAAACCTAACACCCCCCACTCCGCCTACCATGTAGTTCGGTCGAGCGTTCGCTTAACGTGTATGTATATGGTACGACTGTACGAAGCTCGCACGGATCGAGACAACTGCTCCGAAATTGGACGAATAAGTAAGCAGCTGTTTGTGAGAAAGTATATAAGTGTATAGATATTTATCATATCTTTGTAATGCCACACTCACCGCATGTGCGCCCCGTAAGTATACATACATGTAGGTATATATATACATTATATATATATATATATACATAGGTGTACCTGTGTACAACAGTGAGTAGCAGTTGCTGGTGAATAGCTGTACGCGTTAAATTGATGTATAGTGTTTTAAATATGAATAAACAAAGTGCATTTATTATTTTTATTATTATATTTATAAAAAGTTTGTCATGACATTCTTAACTGGAATTTACTATTGTGGCCCCATATATATATATATATATATATATATATATATATATATATATATATATATATATATATATATATATATTTGCAGCTCGCAGAGCCCCTGATTTTATTTACACTGATGTGGACGTCTATAAAATTGTTATGGACCCCTAGGGGTCCACAAGGGCCACTTTGGGTACCTATGGTCTATAGGCAACTATTGGAACAGGTGTGCTATCTGGCTGTTTATTCCCTTTTGGCAATAAAAAATGGAAAATAATTCTCCGACCTGATATTGGTTAATAATTCATCAGCTCTTGTTTTTTGTGATAATAATTTACATTTACTTCTGTGCTCTTATGTATTCTATTTGTGTTCAGCACAATATATCTTATTCCACACTCCACTTTCTGTCATTTAGGATGTACACCATCATGTCATCCTTCGTACAACCCATCCATCTCTTTTTGTATATACCATATTTCGGTTTATCTGGATTATATTAGATTTAGGTATATCTTCACTAACTTTATCATCTACAAGAATAACTGTAGATGATAAAGTTAGTAAAGATGTACAGAAAATTATCATATTACAAAATTGTTATGAAGTAAGTACCTCTATTTCTCTCCCTCAAAGCTTCAATTTCTGCGTGAAGGCCGCTCAACATCAAACGATGCTGCTCCTGCAGAAACCTAACGCTGTGCTCGAGATGAGCCACCCTCGCGGCCGCATCAGGACTGCCTATTATGAAGCCGCTGCCGGAATCTGGAGGGGTCTTCTTTACCTAGAAACAAAATAACATCCATTGTTACACATACAGCTGATCACACTTGTTTCCATGCAGCAACGGAGAAACAATACTTAACCACTTTCCATCACGTGGGTCGTCAGACTGTCTGCTGTATTGTAGCAATAAAAAAATTAACTTTACCTACAATTCCTAAGTTCAATATCTAAGTGTTAATGATAATCTCTTGATCGTTTAGTCAACGCCGTATTGAAGTCTTTTATTATCAACAAATACGCAACGTCTTTTGACTGTTGGAAAACGTCTTTCGAGTCTATAAAACTATTTGTCCTCATGCGTTGTAGCTGCTGTTATTCCTTCCTTTATGATATTTACCGTTTCATAGGGTTACGTAGATCCAACTAATTATATTGGAATTAAATATGAAACTAGATCTCCTTCGTCACGACGAATTACTAATATGTAAACCACAATTTTTTTATAAAGTAAGCCAAAAATCCAGCCAAGTAAAACTGGAGAATGGGTCTGAAATTAAGGTGTAATTTACATGTGCAATAAGTACGAAACAAGTTAAGTTGCCAAACTGGCGAATTAAGTCTTTATCATCGTTTGAACATAAGTTTTGCAGTAAGTAATAAGTTGTCGAGAAGTTTGTTCAGACAATGAGAAGGGCTTATTCTCAAGTAATGCAAATTTCATTCAGGCTTTATTATCTCTTTGACTAATGCGAATATAAATCTGCCTTAATGTGATAAACATAATATGAATGATTTCTCGGACAATCTTCAAAAAACTCAACCGCTTACAGAATTATTAACCGACTGCAAATTAGTCCCGAATATGAACTGAACAAATTACTTCGGCAATTATAAGGTTTAAAACAGGAAACAGGAATTGCCTTTTGTATTTCACTATTTATCCTGTTGAATATTTCTCTATATTGCAATGACTTTCAAAAATTTTCAGGCGTTACCCATGTGCATTCAAAAATAAACCACGCGACATTGAGGTGAACTCTTTCGACACAAATAGAAAGTAACAGGTCAAATGCTATATGTGTCGTTGACACTATGGGTCAAAGTTGCTTTTGCTCTTCCTTTTTCACATATTGTGCTTATATTTATTATTTGTTTATATTGATATGAACGATTGTGTCTTTGGGTGTGCAAGTAAGCAAATTAGCATACGAACCACCTGATGGTAGATTCGTAGTGGATGCGTTGTGATTTTAACAACACGTTTACGCCCTATTTTAAAATCTTCTTATCATTTTGTGTATTTTAAACTATATTAACAGACTTCAAATCATTCTATATTCTCATTTCATCTCTATTATCGCGATTATTGTTGGTGAAACACTTTTCTGGCTAAATTCGTCTATCCCATGGATCGACGTGATTTATCGGTTACACTTTTCTTTATGCTTGCACTCAATACCCCAAACAGATTTATCTGTAGATAGATTATATGTAGATATTTAATTATATATAGGTAGTTAGGTCTAAAATAGCTCAATCCGTTAAAAAAAAGCTTCATTAAAAATTATATCTGGAGCATGGCTTTACACGGGTGGACAATGAACACAAAGAGATCGCAATAGATTAGAAGCATTTGAAATGTGGCGTTGGAGACGCATGGAGAGAATAAGTTCGAAAGTAAAGAAGACCAATGAAGAAGTAAAATGGAAGCAAGGAGAGGGAAAGGACCAAAGCGAGCATTCATGGATGAAATAAAAGAAAAAGTGGGTGTTGTGTGTACTTAGAAGTACGACAACTGTCGCATAATAAAGAAGATTGGAGGAGGCTCCACCGACAAGAGCATAGCTGTTAAATGATAGATAGATATTTAACAGATTTCTTCAAATAAATTCATTCTTATTAATTCTTCTAGATAGATAGGTAGGTTTTTCACAACACCCCCCAAAGACATATCTAGATATAATAAATCTTTATTATGTCTAAATATTAGTTCTAGTTTTATACACTGTGTAATATTTATGTATCCTATTTAAATATATTTAATTTGCACACCACTATCATAAACTTTCGATTCTTTCGAAGAGATATCTCTAAAGTGATAAAAGACTATTTGCGTGTTCATCACCGTCTTGATAACAATAAGTAAGAGAAGAGAGATAATAACACAAGAGAAGCTTACCTGTAAATCTCTAATAATAAATTTTGATTGCTTCTCAACTTAGTTCCTTTGTAAAACCATTTCTACTTATTTAGTAAGTATAGTTGTATTTAAAGTATAGTTTAATTGATAAATTAACGAAATCTAGGTACCTCGAGCACGAGGTTATTGACATATGGCTTATAGACTCAACGATCATCGTACTGATAGGGGTGTGCATTAACGGTTTAGTAGCGAAGAGCCTCGACCGACATAGAGAGGCTCTCGCTCGGTAAATGGGTGAAGGACCAGATACAGAAGGCGGTTCTCCTGAGCAAGGCACGCATTGTGAGGAAGTTCTTGTCTCTGCGGGGAGATTTTTGTGGCGAAGCCTTAGGTAAGTAGCGACACCTCGAACCTGACTCCAGACACCAAGGCAAGGCCTTCGTGCTTGCCTTCGCCAGCCGGCACGGTGTGGAGATCACTAGACTCAAGCTTCAGGAGTGGAAGTGATAAATGACCTAACTTCAGAAGTAGCCTCGTTGAACCTACAGACCATAATGTATAAGATAAAATAAACAATATAAGAGGCTTGCTTAATAAGCAAGAAAGAATGGGACATTAGAAAGTAGTGCCTGTTTAGAAATAATAGTATCATAAAATATGCAATAGAAATAGATAGAAAGTAAGTAAAAAACATATTCAAATCAGTAGTGAATTAAAATTGTAAAATATTAGATATAGTAAAAATTGTAATAGTATTAATTCCATTGTAAAATCATTTTTGAAAATAAAGAGAGAAAAAAAAACAGAAAAAAGCAAAAGACACCGATCAAAAGAAATAGATGAAAATAAATAAAATAAAAAGCAAAACATACCCCTAAAAGATGTTAAACCCAGGCAATCTAGCTAGCCCGGAGAGAGGAAAAAAAAACCTACAGACCACCTCTCTCCACCCCTTAGCCACTCACACCCCATGTTACCCCTGTCTTTTATGGCATTTTTGGGACCCATGTAAGGAGTGGCGAGTCACTGTCTGCACATTTTTCCATGTTCCCCAAACATTCCGACGAGCAGACGCCATAGTCCCTATATTACCAGACCCCTAGTTACCACTAGCAGTTCACCCCAATAGCCCGGTACTTTTTGTTCACATTTCCTACAATAGTCTTACACTGGTTGAGGCTTGATCTACCATTTTTATTATATGGTCTAGACAGGGATAATCGCCGGTCAGTATCACGCCACATTTACATCAAATTGTCAAGGGGCCTTTATGTGTTGGCATTCCCATAGCCTCACGCAGGTCATTTTTATAACCCGTAGTCTTGAAAGACATACAAGAAGATAAAGATAGTTCATTATTTCATATAAATACAATTTGAAATCCTAAACACACGTAAAATGTAGACCTATAGTTCCTTAAAATATCTATGTGTATTTAAGTCTCTTACATGCTTACTTTATAATGTGTAGCTATTTAAAATTCAATGCCTTACTCTGTAACAAACTAATGCGTGCATAACCTTATAGTATGTTGTCATGATTTTAGTAATATTGCAGTTTTAAATGCTGTTATGACGAAAAAATTAACATTCGTATAGTTCTATTGTTTTGAGTATTTGAATTAAAATTAAATTAAGATAGTTAACAAAGTTTGCAATACGTTCTAAAACAATGTTCACATAAATAAGCGAGAAATAAAATATCATATAATAATTATACTTATAAAATACTAGCTGTCCCGGCAGACGTCGTCCTGCCCGGTAAAAAATAGGGGTTGATCGTAGAGGGTTGAAAATCTAGGGTTGTATGTATTTTTGTATGTTGTATCATAAAAAAATAGAAATTAAAAATTTTGTCTAAAAAATAAAAATAAAAATTTAGGGGTGGACTACCCCTAACATTTAGGGGGATGAAAAACAGATGTTGGTCGATTCTCAGACCTACCCAATATGCATACAAAATTTCATGAGAATCGGTCAAGCCGTTTCGGAGGAGTATGGCAACGAAAACTGTGACACGAGAATTTTATATATTAGATCATGAATGTTTTGAAATTTGAAGTGATAACTTCTTATGGGAGGGTAAACCGCTTCGTTACGTAACGTGTTACGGCGCTAGTCTGTCTGGCTTCCTTTTCTCTCACGCAAGTAATCACTTCTGTCGGGCGTCTCGTGACGCACACGTTTGTTTGGCCCGGGCGAACGTAATATGCCCGAGTATTTACTTCTAGCTTACTATCTAGGTTAATACTTGTGTGTTTATACACGTGGTTATGTTATGCGAGTCAGGGTGTGTTGGTTGTGGAAGTTAGGTTTCGGTTGGGGTAGGTTGGCTGTGGATGGGAATTGTTGGTTGGCGTTGGGCGTTATGGGTTACGTGAATATAATCAATGCTACGCGACTTCTATGTGAATTTTATTCTTTCAAAATAAAATCTGTCTCCTATTTTAATCAAAGACTATACCCCTGTGGTTGTCCTATTATCATCAAGGCATGATCTGATGAGTGAAATTCAGGGAAATCCAGAGGTGACCCTCGAACATTACAGGCACGTACAACGTGTATTAACTCTTCAGACTCGAAGTCTGTACCTTTTTTATATACTTATTTAAAATAATTCTTTAGGCACTAAGTTGTTTTTTGTTCTAATATTATATGGGTTAATCTTTGTTTTCATATTCTTAACCGCATAATCATGATTTGAACCGCTATATTGTGGGAACACCCCACCTGGCGGCAACAAAGACTACGATGGCAACGACCAGAAACGGATCCTTTGTTACTAGTCAATTCACTCCTAATTATTGTAATTTTTGGGAAAATCCGATGATAAGGTACTTTCACATGTAAAAAACTCATGTATTATACTAATGTAGCCAATGTTAACGCGTCATTTTTAACGCTATACGTAAGTCGCATTTGGATAAAGTCACTAACGAAGGAGGAGCAGGGGCATAAAACGAAATTGTTATGAATAAAGAAACAATAAGAATTCTAGTTTAAAGAATAATTTGATTCTAGAGAAATATTTTATTTAATAATATTTGAATAACCAAGAATGAATTCCAGCCTCACAATCCGATAATGGTTCATTAGATTTAAATAAAGGCATTTTAATTTGTCGTCTTAAGACTTGTTTGTAGGCTAAATAATATAGTATGGGATTGATATGAGAGTTTTGTCTATAAAACCTTTATTGTGACTTAGAACTAAAGTGGTATTTCAAACAGTACATTTGAATTTTTATTTAAGTTAATCGTTACTTATCTTTTGTGAGTGTAGCATTATTATAATTATATTTAGTGACTAAAAAAGATTTTGATAATTACCATAATCTATTGTTACTTATTTCGGTAGTTAACTAAAGTTTAGGTAAGAATGATTAACCATAATAAATATTTGGTAAAAAATTGTTCGTCATCTAACGTGTGACTTGTGTGTACAAGTCTTTTCTTCTTCAGGCAATAATTTCTAACTTGTGACTTGTTGTACATTGCTCCTTAATAAAGTCAGTAAGAAACATTATATTGGAGACATTCTTAGTTGAAGTTATATCTAGGTATTTTATGATTTATAGATCAGGTTTAAATAGTTCATTAATATTACTTTTTAGATTAGATTGAAATTTTGATTGTGTATCTCTAAGAAATATACTAACTTGAAGTTTGGCGAAGGGTGCAGCTGGAACGAGGACTTTGGAAGCCATAACTGCAACACTGTCACAGAACCTCACGACACTGTCTTTGTGCACCGCTCCGAAGCACACGCGACTGACGAATGAGCAAAACACATTTGTGCCGCGACCTTGCCCAATACGTAATAATTATAAATAAATCACGCCACCAAAAAAACAAACATTATTCCTAATGAGGTAGTTCGGTTATGGGTCGATGACCGTACGACCTTGAACCAATATTGAGCCGGTTAAATACAATCAGCACTGTTTTTATTGTTTTGAGGTTTTCAGAGAATTTCCTATTGATTTTTGAGATGTTTGGGATTTTCTGTGTTGATCGGACGGCGAGCTATGTCGGATTCCGGGCACTGCAGGTGGGAGGAAGTGGGGCGGGAGGGGTGCACTGTCTATCGATCGCGCCGTCGCACAGGTTCTTTGTGTCGCTGACTCACGGCCCGTCACTAGAGCTGGATACTGATATTTTCCGATATTTTAGCTAATATGAATACGTTACTCAAAGCGTATAGTATTCTATAAACTAGTAGCGGCCCCAGCAGACGTTGTCCTGCTTTGAAAAAATATGACCCGATCCCAGCGCCACCTACCGGTTCCAATTGTGGATTTAAACCATCCGGGGACCCACTCAAACACACAAAAACAAAATCGCTCCCCGTTGTTAAGAGGATTCTAGAACCCGATCTCAGCGCCACCTACCGGTTCCAACGGTATAAAAACTATCCTATCTTTCAAGTTGGATCAAACTGGACACGGAGTGCAAATTTGATTAAAATCAGTTGAGTAGTTTAAGAGTCCATCGCGGACAAACATCGTGACACGAAATTTATATATATAAGATATACTTACATTAATAATAATTACTAATGGTCGCCCAGTTGTCGAAATTCGACAATAATAATTAATTTAAATTATAAGTTTAAACATTATTAATGTTCTGTTGGCAAAGACTACTTCTATAATCACATATTTCGCCAAGGCTACACTGTTAATTTCACTTCAACAATTAACAAAACAGTATAGCATATACCTACTCTTTTGTTGTATGGGTGTCAAATACATAATATTGTGTGTAATGTTTTTTTGTTGATTAAATGTATTTTAAACATAATTCCGAAACGAAGTTTCTCCGAAGGCCAAGCGTATCTAAACCCTCTGTGAGTATCAGTATAGGATCGTCGAAAATGCGAGTAGTATTTACCTTATTGAATTATCAAATTACCGATACATGAATATACTTAATATCACTGATATCGTAACAGATACGAATATGTTGATATCACACTTCACCACGTCACCACTTGCCCAACTGTGGCTCGTTGCCAGCTTTTAGCTTTATGCCGTGTCATCCGAACACCAGATAACAGCTTCAAAATGACACAATAGTCGCAAATTACTCCATCGATCTGTTTACTACTCCCCAAGTAATTAATGACATAGAATTTCCGGCCGATTTTCGGAATCATACTGTTACGACCGACAGAGACAAAGTCACGCCTGCACCTATAGAACCACATTTTTATTACCATTCGGCATTTGGACTTCTTTTGTTTACTTTGTGTTTAAAATGTGTGATAAAAAAACCAGCCCATAGTGTATTGTAATCTTTTACGGCCTATATTTGTATTGTGATCACTGCCAGGTATCTCGGATTTAAAATACAAGCTGATTCTAAGAAATTCGGTCCACGCGGCCGGGCAGAAATATTGTATCTGTATAGTATAAAGCAATGCCCCAATTGAGAGATGATTCAGTTAAGCGATAACCACGAGCGAAGAAAGACTGGTGTACATTCGGTAATCTATTTAGTGACGGACTTTGCGTGTGTTAGTGAATGATACATTACGTATGGACTGGTTGTGTTCAGTTATATTTGTACCTATGTTATACGTGTTTGTATAGTTTTAATAAACTCTAAAGTAATGTTAACGGCATTTTAATTCGAGTCTCGCGACTCGTAACAATACAAATGTTGCCTGCTTCTTAGCATTATAGCATTATGTAGTCATCGTGGCAAAAACCTTTATACAATCATCACGTCCATCTCAACTGTGTCGAACAATTTGATCATAGGTGTGCCGTGACGTTCCGCGACTTCTGCAACCATCCACTTTTGCATTGTATATCTGTTTAGTCATTCTTTCATCATACATTCTTTTCACATGCCCGAAACACCGGAGCATTCCTTTTCTTACCTTCACCCCGACACTTTCAGACCAACTCTCTTTCTATATAAAATACATTCCTTAATATTATTTATTCAACACCAATAAGCTCGAGGGTAGCTTCTGAGTATTTAAATAAGTGCCTATTCACTCAAGCCAAGTAGCGGTTAAAGTATTTTACTTAATCAGTTATACTTAATTTATTCATGATCGTATCGAGGGAGGTAATAGCTAGAAAAGCAAAAGTTCAGGCTCAAATAAGTGGACTTCCTTTCGATTAAGATAAGCTTAGCAACACAAATAATTCGTAGTCTTAATGGCTAAATTTGGTTTTATAGGATTTTTGGCGTTCTTAGTATTATTTCGCTGTGGTAGCGTAATGGCTAGCCCACGCATCCCAAACTCAAAGGGAGCGGGCTCGAATCCTGGCCAGAAGCATGCACCATTTAGGCAGTTTTGTGACTTAATGTGTCAATTGTTACAGATACCACGTGCTAAGAACGGCGAAGGAAGTCCTGTCAAACCTGCCAAGCCGCCTTGGACAACCGTGGCGGGTATAGTGTCCGTTCCCCTATAGTGAGAGGCCTGAGCCCAGCAGTGGGAGAGTTATGGGCTGTTATTATCTTATACTAATATATTAAGCTAAAGAGTTTGTTTGTTTGAACGCGCTAATCTCAAGAAATACTTATTTGATTTGAAAAATTCTTTCAGTGTTAGATAGCTCATTTATTTAGGAAAGCTATAGGCTATATATTATTACGCTAAGACCAATAGGAGCGGAGCAACGATGAAGAATGTTTCAAAATCGGGGGTTTTGAAAACAAATTTCTCGCGGACGACGTCGCAAGCACAGCTACTTATAATATAATAGTATTTTTTGTAGATATATTAGACTTTATTGCTCACTGTGGCGGTTGCTTTATACGTGTGTGGTTGATTATAATTGAATAATTAACTAACAATGAATTAATTATTAATTCAATAATAATTGCGCGCCCTTTGAGTTTGGGACGCGTGCGCTAGCCATTATGCTATCACGACTTCTATTTCTAAGAGCTGTTTTTCTATTATATTGTATTGAGCTATCAAGTAAATATATACCGTAACCGATGATTCAGTTAATGACAAAGAAATATAGACGTGATTATTCATGCACGCTAATTTTGTCACAATGTTCACGCACCTGCGTAAACAGGCGATGAGGTGCTAATATTAGCAGGAAATTATCTACATGACTTAACATTTAAAAAAGTACAATCACAGAACAAGTCATATCCTTCCAGGAATGGAGAAACATTACTAATTCCTGCGGCCGAGCGGCTTGTCTTAAGAGGTAGACAGAATAACCCACAGCCAGGTGGTAGGGCATTTGCCCGATTGGATAAATGCCCTACCACCTGGCTATGGGTAGTTTTGTTGCCTGTTACGACAGGCCGCCCGGCCGCCCGACCGCAGGAAATGATATTTCTAATTTATTCTAAAATAATGACGTCATTACCGACGGTTACGTTTCGACCATAACGACCGTAGTCGCTATGTGGAACGGCTGACGGAGCATTTTGGGTGCTGTGAACTATTGGAGGAACCCTAAGTTGACTGTTTGCCCATTGGTCTACGAAAGCGAAAAGCGAAAGAATAAGATCATAAAAATGAAAACCAAACTCACCATCAACAAATCTTTATTTCTTTTGTCACTCTCCCTCCATAACGTTGAATGTGGACTTGTATAGAGTGGCATCCCCATACTGTACACTGGCCTCGGAGTATATAACATTATGACTGGCAATGCAATCTTTCGATCACATGCATATAATTATTTGCGATTATAACTGTATTTAGACTGATTGAAGTTATAAAAGCTTTCACAATAATTCCTGGTACAGTCATTAAACTGTTCAACTGAAATAGTAATAACATATGTATGTACCCGTTTAAAAATGAAACTGTTTCTATACACATATAATAGATCGATTAATAAAATTGTTGGAATCAACCTCTTTAGTTAATTTACTTTTTATATTTTGACACTGTCAACATTATTTTGTTTTTTTCTTTCACTGTAAGTTCAACCTTGCTGTGTACAGTATCGTTGTGTAATAAATAATAATAAGAAGAAGATTATCGTGTTACTTCACGTCCAAGTCAAAATATACACAGTCTACGTGCTCTCCACAAATTGGTCCTTCGAGCCGGATCAATTTCAAACACGATCTTCTTATTATAATATTATTTATTACAAAACGATACTGTACACAGCAAGGTTGAACTTACAGTGAAAGAAAAAAACAAAATAATGTTGACAGTGTCAAAATACAAAAAGTAAATTAACTAAAGAGGTTGATTCCAACAAAAATATTCGACAATAAAGCCGCATTCACATGATCCAAGTACGCTTGGACCGAGTGCACTCCTGTGGAATATCATCACAATTCAGCAGGGGAGCGTGTCGAATAACATCGTTGTAATTCAGTAAGGGAGCGGTGAATGCGTGTCATGTATATTATTTGTATTTTTTAGATTATCGTTTTTTGGCGCATCCCCATAATTGAATGCACACATACACACACACACGATGTGCGCGCGGGCGCGCGCTCACGTGCATCTACACCACACGCTTACCCACTAGACATAAGTACTCTGTTACCGATTTGTATTTTTCGTGTTGAAAACTAAATACTAATGTGAGAGGGCACTGATTCCCGAAACACAGGCTTCATGCCTAGCTCAGGAGTTAGGGACTTCTAAAAGTTACTGTATCAAAATTTTTTGGCAATAAAGATTTATTTATTTATTTATTATTTAATTTATTTAAATGCCGTTAAGTACATACCGGCCATTTGAACATGAGTCAATTTGATTTTATAAAGTCATCCAAATAGAGTCGAGAAGTTGAGGCAAGTATACTCGGATTGCCGTGGTACGAGTTACGCGGCCGTTAGTACCTATCCAAGCGCACTCGGTCGAAGCGCACTTGGATCATGTAGAAGCGCCTTTATTCTTTGTTGATGTAATTTAGCGGTTGCTTAGTAACGCACTCGTGTTTATATTAGTGGTTTTAAGACCGTTACATACACATTTAATTGGTTTTTTTCTGTAGTTTTAAAACTTACTATCTGAGCCTAAATCAGCTTAAAACTATTTTTTATAAATATTCTACTTAAACAAGAAAATTATCTTATTTTAAGTACTGTGATATAAGTAACTATATTGTAATAATACAAACTTTTTTTGTTTAAACTAATTTAACCTTTTTATGTCAAATTCTATTTTGCCAAAAATGGCAGTTTTGTTTTCTGAAGTTTATGATGGCGGATTATATAATTATAGTTTATTGATTATAAAATATTTAACGTTTTGAAATTATAAATAAAATGGAGACATGCACGAGAGGTTTCTCTTTCATGCCCGAGGCGAAAGTGGAAGTCATAGATTTGCAAGTAAGTTGAAAATCAAAATGATTTTATGAAAAACATACCTTCTTGAATCGCTTTATATTACCCAACCAATGTATCTATATTTATGTATGTTTGAACAATATGGTAGCCAGTAACGGGTTACCGACGACCCTCGCGTTGCAAACATCCATTACTTTTTTTAAATGGAGGGGGAGGCTAGGGTTGAAAATTTACCTTTCTGCAACCTCTATGTCAAAAAAATATAGTTTTTGAGACATTAATGTTTTGCGCAGCAGCCAGCGAGTATCAGTACCAATTTGTAAACATCATTTAAATAGTTGTAACGAGTAATGGTTATTCTGGCACTCGCCGGCCGCTGCCGCAGCATGTGTGGGGGTTAGGAACACTCGGTGTCTCTTCTATCGCCTTAAGCCTTGGCTACGGGAAAAACCCAAGCCTTAGTTACACCACGTATCCTTGCAAGTTGATGCCCAAGGTCCAAAACCACTGCCGCGGGGCAAGCAAAGCGTCCGGTATCGTCCCTCCCTTTACAGCCTCCCTCTATCTAAACTTTTTTATACCACCTTTCTACTCCATACCTTCTGTTTGATCCGTCTATCTCATCCATTGTCATTGGCCATTGTTTTTGCATATAGGCGGTGGTAACGCACTTTCCATCAGCTTTGCCGCGTTAAAAAAGCTGCGGTAACCTATTTCCGCTATATATCTGCTACTTTTTTGAGGTAAATCCGTTTGTTAAACAGTGAGGTAGTGAGGGACTTTTTGTTGGAGTACACACTAAACACCCCTGCTGACGTCATATACCAGGGTCACCGAAACAGGCCGTAGCCGAAGTTGCAGCCCTGGCTGGGGTGGGCTCACTCCTCCATATGGGTGAGCCACTCCTTGAACCGGGTGATGATATGATGATGATGTCTGCTACTGCAATAATAATATTACGTCATTCACGTAGCATATTGCGGGAAACTTTAGCAAGGTTTCCGTGCATGCCTTGAAAGGGGATAATGGTCCGCAGTCACTCTCACTTCAATAGCCCATTGACGACTTATTACTGTTCAAATATTGATGATGTGATTAGCGCCATCTATTGAGCTATACAACATCACACCCCAAAGCCAAGTAGGATACTTTTGTTCCCGAAAAATAAATAGTTCCCGTGGGATAGTAAAAAAAACTTTAATTACTTAAACAGCTTATTATACAACTTATGCACCTAAATAAGTATTGTATCATCATAAAATAAAACCATAAGTAAAACCTTACATAAACAATATCTAGCGTAATTCATCATCATATTAAATAAACTAGATGGCGCTGATAGTATTCTACGTCGCAATTGTCACGCGGAATAAATCACGGGCATCAGTTAGTTAGTAAATATAATAATTATAATGTTACCTTTAAATGGGGTAGACCTTTTAGAATTAGTTCGCCGTCTTCCTTCCATCATCGGACAACCAGACGCACTGGCATGCGGCACCGCTATATGGTGGACATACCTCCTATTCGAACAAAGCGCTTTCAGTCCACCTTCATTACGCGCACCGCAAAGGAGTGGAACACACTGCCGGAGTCTGTTTTTCCGGAAACCTACAACCTGGGTGTCTTCAAGTCTCGTGTGAATAGGTACCTTTTAGGTAAAAGTGCTCGATCTTAGACCATATTCCGCTCAAATCGAGCGAGATAATGGTCAAACGCGAACCTGTACGTGGTAACAAAAAATAGTTCCATTTTTTGCCACGGGACTTGTTTCGTGTGATGCACCCCAACGGTTCTACCATCATATTGAAAATATTAATGTGTTTATTATATTGCAGTTTATCGAAGGAGGTGAATTGGAAAGAACGTGGAAGACGACACGGCGTCAGAGGTTGAAACAGCAAGAACAGAAAATATGGGATGACTTCGTACAGGAGCAGGATGTTGTGAAGATGCTTTGCACTGGTAATTTTAAAACACGTATTTTCTATTTTTATATGTGTTCCTTTGGTAGCCCCTTTGTGGACACAAAGTATTCATACATGTTACAAATTATATTGGAAAGGACTGTTACATACATACATACATACATACATACATAACTTCACGCCAGGTCCCTTGCGGGGTAGGCACGAACAACAGAGTGCCATACAGGCTTATTCTTACACACCTCACTTGCTTCTTTGACATTCATAGCTCTTGTCATGCACGCTCGTCTATTCTTAAGGCCCCTGACATCACCTTCTGCTAATACACGATCAATTTGATCATGGAAGGTGTGTCGTGGCCTTCCGCGACTTCTGCATCCATCCACTTTTGCATTGTATATCTGTTTAGTCATTCTTTCATCATACATTCAAAGGACTGTTGCATAATAAAAATACAAATCTGAAAGTTTTCTATCTCCTATCACTAGATGACACTATAGCTCATTATTGTGTCGCTATTTACGTTTTCTTATCTATCCTTTTTTTTATTGTAGGAGTTTAGCAGACAGGCAGACGGCCCACTTGATGGAAAGCGGTTACCATCACCTATGGACATTTGCAACACCAATGGTGCTACAAATGCGCTGCTACTCTCTTAAGGGAGACTGGAACCTGGTCACTAACGCCGGAACACAACTCAAGGTTCAAATAAAATTAAAGTGTCTGTTTGTAAGGTCAAAATAACAGATTTTGACGTGACGTCTTATAATTCGATGGAGCCGACTGCACGCACGAAAAAACATGACTCATGCGGCGTTACCTCACTCTGAGGCGTTCCATTTAAGGCTTGAAGTGCAAGTGAGAGCGTGGAACGAGCGACAAAGAGGCACAATCGGCCTCTCTCCTACTTGAGTGAGCGATGCGTCCGCGTAGACAGCTGCTATACAATAATACATTAACATGTTTTCGTCAAGTATGAAGTGCAGTGAAAAGTGAATGTGGTGTCAATTGTTTATAGCAACGATAATCGCGGCGATATTAAACATATGTTCAGTGATATATTGTCGAATATTCGTGCTTTCATCATTAAAATAAATAGCATCGGTCCGCTAGTGCAGCGATTGTAGGTTATGCTATAATTAACAAAACTATAACAATAAGTTAAAAGAACTATTTCACTGCTCGCCGGCGACTGGGAGTTCATCCACACTTCCTTGACACCTGGAAGTTATCCACTGTACGTGGCGCTCGCTCTTTTATGCCATATGTGAGCAAGCTGTGGAATGAGCTCCCTCCTGCGGTTTTCCCAGAGCGCTACAATATGGGGCTCTTCAAAAAGGGCGTAAACAGATTTTTAAAGTCTCAACGAGGTAGGCAACGCATCGGCTCCCTTAGTGTTGCAGATTTCCATGGGCGACGGTAGCCACTTGCCATCAAGTGGACCCGTCTGCCAGTTTGCCTATACGCAAACATAAAAAACAAAACGATGAGTAAAAAATCAAAACGATGAGTAAAAAATCAATTGCTTTACTATTCGATTGAAATAATTATCGAGCGTAGCTATGATGTCTAAAAATTAAAACATAAATGTTAAAATGTTAAACAAATAAAATTAAAATTTTCTTTTGAAAAATGAAACCCTTCCATCAGTATTTTCTTAAGACGTTGTCACGTTCAACTATCGTCAGTAAACCGACTTTGCAGACAACCGATTTTTTACTAAATGCTAATGAAAATGTATATATAGTACAAAAGTCAATTAATTTTTTTTGTCTGTCTGTATGTTATGCAATGTATGAAACGGCTGGACCAATTTTGACGGGACTCACACTGGCAGATAGCTAATGTCATAAGGAGTAACTTTTTAAGATTCCATGAAAAAAAATCCATGCGGTCAGTCGCGGGTACAATTAAACTAGTCTTTATATATAATTAATATCCTAGTACCTGCATAAACCTTGTTATTTAGCCAGCAAGCTGCCACACAGGTTTTGTTGCTTAGCATTTATATCTAGGCGCACATCGACGGCTTGGCTGTAAATTGTTGTTTTTTTTCTTCTTAAATAAAAACTTAATTAGGTTTCTTGTATACATAATTTTTGAGTGAATACAAAGCTGACTGATGTTGAAAACTGCTTAAGAATCCGTTGCGTGGATATTATACTATGCAAATAGAAGATAAAGATTATATACGTGTATAATGTCACTGAACTCCTCCTAAGTTGCTGAACCGATTTTGTCTTGTTTGAGGGGGTCCAAGGATGAATAAGATTCCCAGTTGAATCCGGTAGATGGCGTTGCGATGAGGTTCCAAGACTTTGATGATTTTTGTGTGTTTGAGTGGGTGTCCTTTGATGGTTAAGATTCACAATTGCACCCGATAGAGGGCTGTGCAATGCGTTCAAGCCTTGACAACTGTCCAATTATACCTTCTAATATTTTTGATAAGTTCGCTGTTACACTATATATTTTTAATTATAGATGACCCATATCAATTCTTGGAGCAGCTACCAGAACCTTTGCTGAAGGAACTGATGGAAACTGAATTGCAAAAGATGCAGAAGGAAAACACTGAACTAAAGATTAGCGTAAGTATGCCTTTGAGATTATCATTTTACAATAAATTATTTAACAATGTTCTTTATTATAATATAGCGAATGTTAAAATAACTTGCTGTTGTATTATGTATGGGTTATTTGAAATCAATTAAACTCGTTAAAGTTGTGACGTCATAAATTGCGTACGCTCGTATTCAAATATAGGAGGAGCTGATTTTATTGTCAACTAACTACTAAATTAAAATCATGACCATTATTTATACCCTAAACATTTTGCTATTCTCAGGATCAAACCCAGCAAGGTGATGGTGATAATGTAGTACAGGAAGAAATTCACAATGTAGTGGTTGTCGAGGAACGAGAAGGAGATGAAGAAAATGTTATATTCCATATATTCGATGATGAGAAAGATGATGAAAAAGATGAAGTCTCAGGTAACAAATCAGGACACATTTTAAACTACTAGTTACAAGTTTATTCGCGTGCATGTGTTCGTAAATACGCCGTTTTACAATTTGTGCTGTCAAAATGATTACATGACGCGTATCAAAATAAAGTGGAACTTAAGCTACACCTTCCAGTATATCTAGATAGGTGCCAATTTCGCAAAGCGATTCTCCAAAAGCTGCCCCTTTAGGCCCTCAGGTCATTTTAGACTCACTATCGACCTTTTTAAGACCAAATTAGCCTAAAATAAAAGATCACAGTTTACATATTTGCTCTAAATATACTTTTTAAATAAATACATTACTAAATGCCAGAGTGAAATGACACATGGTACCATATAATCATGTATGATTTAGAAGTCAGACTTACTTCTACGTCTTTACCAAGCTGTTTTGATTCCTCGGAGTCGGTTTTTCCCAAAAAAACCTGGGTGTCTTTAAGTCCTGTCTGAAAAGTTCCCGTCCAGGTAAGCGTACTCCATCGTAGATCATATCTCTGCTCGAAATCGGGCGAGATAATGGTCAAACACGAAGCTATACTATAAAACAATAATCGTCGTCCATGTCACGATTACAAGACATAATGTATTGTTTAACATTATAGGTGCAGAAGTGGAGGTTCTGAATGACTCTCTCTGCAGTCCATGTACAGTACGAGAGAAACCTAATGAAGAATTTTCAGAAGACCACATGTCAAATTCATTGATACATACTGCCACCATTGATAAAGACTCATCTAGTAAGTAAACTGAAACCCTCATGGAAGGTTAAATGCCAGTTCGTTACTCCATCTAACTAGAATGGCGTCGCAGGCACCGTATGAAATACAATTACTTCATTTATCAAGATTCTCTTCGTATAAACGGTAACCACGGAAGAAGGAACTAATCTCTCATCTCATCTCTCAATAAAAACATGTAACTGGTAACTGGTAACTGATCTGATTCTGTTCTGATTTTTAAAGAAAATACTTAGTTTCAATCAACGTCTTATTATTTAATACGCAGTTTTTAACATAAATAACCCAAAAGTTAAAAATCCTAGTGATTTCTTTTCAGTTTCGTGAACTTCATGAAGTCTATTAAATTGGAATAATGTTGATTGAAATTTTAATTCCTTACTGTTAATCTTCCATGGTAGATTTAATTTAAAATTTAAAATTCAAAGTTTTTTATTCAAAATAAATTTCACTGGAGAACACTTTTTGAAGGTCATGTAAGTCAAAATTTGAATCTACTTCCTATTTTATGTACACGGCTTCGAAATTTGTTATCGCTGTTCAAAGGAGAAGAAGCGCCAAGAAACTCGCCAGCAACACGTCTAGCTGAAAAATAATTTTGTCATCATAATTATTTTATTTTATTTATCCGTGCAGGAACGGAGAAAGAATACAATTTCCTGCGGCCCGGCGGCCTGTCGTAAGAGGCGACAAAACAACCCACAGCCAGGTGGTAGGGCATTTGCCCGACTGGATGGCTACCACCCCTGGTCTAGAGTATGTCGCCATAACAACCTTGTGTTGTGTTCCGGCATTAGTGACCAGGTTCCAGGCTCCCTAAAGAGAGCAGCAGCGCATTCGTAGCACCTTTGGTGTTGCAAATGTCCATAGGCGATGGTAACCGCTGTCCATCAAGTGGGCCGTCTGCCTGTCTGCTGATCTCCTGCAATAAAAAAAAATTTTTAAAAAAAATTACATAATAATATAATCTCTATCTCTCTATCTCAGGCTCTTTTTTAAGACATATAGAAGTTGTATTACAATTACTTTTCAAAGCATGAATGGAGCTTTAGTTGTAGTAGAACATACTTAGGCTAGCATCATCTTAGCATCACCGCGAGTGGCACGCTGGAAAGTTATCTAGGAGGCAAGCTGAATGGTCGAGATGATACGATACGTAGCGGCCACGCTGATGCCTGGGGACCTTAAGTGTTTTTGCAGACGTGTATTTTTTGTGGTAAAATGTTTCTCTCAAAGCTGTCTAGTACATTACTTCTTACAAAACAACACTATCCTTAAATTTCCTTCACTTAACTAAAATTATGAACATGATATTAATATATTAGCCATCTATACTGCATCTATTCTCTTATCGTAAAGATGCACACATACTGCCATCTATTATTTCTGGTTCTCAATGTAGTAACAATTCTTGCAGCCAAATCAACAGAGAACGTTTCGAACATCATCGAAAGCAGCATTTACTGTGCAAAGGTGAAGGACTTAAGAATTAAAATAGATGAACAGATGCTAGCTATATTGTAAGTAATATTTTTATTGCTATCTGAAATTTTTGCTACGTGTATCTGAAATTTGTGGTCTTTGGAAAGTTCCGGTAGAAGAAAAAGGCTCAAGAAATTGACTTTGTGAAGTATAGCGTTCGTGCTTATGATATTACGATAAGAGATACCGTTGTGGGCGCAATCGCCCTTAAAAGCGACTCACCCTTGAGCGCGCTCGCACCGGACCACGAACGTGCGAGCGAGCGGTCGGGTGTAACAAAAAGGAGTCGCAATGGCCGCCAAGCTACACAACAGCATTTTTAGTGTAACGCCAATCATTCCATAGTGCCTTTAAATATTTATATTTTTACCTTGTATAACACGGTATTAATACAAAGTATAAAATGTAGTGAATGGTTGGTTCAATTTTAAACTAGTCCGAAGGGGAGAAGAAGAATTGGACGCTCAAGACATAATCATTTAACGCTGTATGTAACACTGGTATGAAGATATAGATACTTTTCATTATATTTATTTAATTGGCAGACAAACACTTTGTATATTTCGCAGCAGAACAAGTTACACTTGTATTATATTATTGGTAAAAAACAATGTGAAGGGTTAGGGCAAATATAAGTAAAAAAAGACTTTACTAAATTAGATTCAATCACAACCACAAAAACAAGCACCATTATCGTATACACCGAGGGCCAGGGAAAAAAAATAATGTTACCAGTACAATATAACAAGAGTTACCCGTGACAAATAATTAGATATTTTGTTTATTTAAAAACCGCAAACCCTAACACAATCGACCAAGATTAGCGCCTAGTTAAAATTTAAGGCATTTTTATGCATGAATTCAGCTGACAGACAGACGGCCCACCTGATGGAAAGCGGTTTCCATCGCCTATGGACATTTGTAACACCAGAAGTTTTAGCAATGTTCTATCGCTCTCTAAATGCAGCCTAGAACCTCACCACTATTGCCAGAACACCATTCAAGGCGGCATACTTTAGAGCAGGGGTGGTAACCATACAGACGGTCAAATATCCTACCAACTGGCTGTGAGTTGTTTTGTCGCCTCTTACGAGTACAATAGGTCACCCGGCCCTATGAAAATGTATTATTTCTCTGTTACTGTACATATATTTCTTTTATTTAACTTGTGTTGCTCGCTTGCTCTCAGAATAAGCCAGGGTCTAGTAAGATTTACTGAGCAAAGCCATCTTATAAATAAAGAAGTCAATCATAATGTTTCTCCGCCTTTGGCTCTTGCAGAACCTGGTTGGAGCGTCGCGACATCTTGAATGCTGAGGCGGAAGACGTGCTACGTATGTGCAAACGGTCTGCGGAATTCTCCAATAGATTCAACAGGATATATATGTATCAACTGCAAAGGCAGGTCAGTTTGTTATGGAAAAATAATATGGAGAATGAAAATTAGCAAATAGAAGACGGAACTCTGAAACACACGCAAAAGTTTTTGATGTGGTAGTCATGCCGGAATCGTTATCTTGATTATTATAGCTCATAGGGCCGGCTTGATCGGTGTACCGCGATCAGGATACCACGTTCTCACAATTTTAGCCTTGAGGTAGTCCTTAGTTCGTGGTTCGTATGATGAATGACAGATCCGACGGCTAATTTCCACTTCTCCGTATCCTATTCTACTTACCCTATCATATATATATTACTCCATGCAGGAACGGAGAAAGAATACAATTTCCAGAAGCCGGGCGGCGTGTCGTATGAGACAACAAAATAATCCACAGCCTGGTAGCAAAGGCATTTACCCGCCTGGATGGCTTCCACCTCCAGTCTAGTGTATGCCGCCATAACAACCTAAAGCTGTGTTCCGGCATTCATTTACAATCTCCCTTTAGAGAGCGACAGTAGCGTCTTTAGTATTACCAATGTCCATAGGCGATGGTAAGCGCTTTCCGTCAAGTGGGTTGTCTGCCTGTTTTCCGAACTCACGCAATAAAAACGACCCTAAAAGCTGACAATGCGTTGGCTTCGCGCCTGGTATTGCAAAACACTGCACAAATAGAAGGCGGTACAGGTAATTCTTCTTTTAGTTTTACACGTTATAATATTTAAAAAACTATAATCATAGCCCGAAGCAGGCAAACAGACAACAAACATACAGACGGTTTACTAAGTGGAGGAAGAGTACATACTTCCACCTTATTTTGACATTTGCAACTTCTCAATTTATTTCTTTACACGACATAAATTAAACTTTAAAAATAATAAGTTTTCGTTTAATTTTGTCTCGTCTATTCTCGAATATATCAATTCATGTTCAGAACATGTTCTCCTGTGGTACTTAATTTGAATAAAAACTTGGATTTACGAGGCAATCAATGGTCCTACTTAGTGGTGTTCTTTGATGACTAAAACTACTTCTCATAAAGAGCATCATTCTTTCATAGCTAATCTAATTTCATAATCAAAACCATTATCTCTCAATTTGTCCGCCTATACCATAGACTTTAAATAATACACTTGTGTTTTTCAGATGCATGACTTGAAACGGCACAGCACCAATGTACTCCCGTTCGCCAAACACACACAGTTCCAATCGCAGATGGTCAGGGTTGTGTCTCTCCATCAGAACATGTACCAAGCTTATCAGGTGTTTTATTTGTAATTATAGCAACTAATAAAAATTCCTCACTAGATACGGGGATGTTTAATTCGGGGTTATAAAACTGTGATCTCGATCTCTTTGTATGTATAAAGTTAGAATGGAAGAGAATTATCTAATTATCTTGGAGGAAGAAAGAAGAGTATAGTAAATAGCTCTTAAAGATCCCACTATTGGTCTCGGGTCTTCGTGTTTTTAAGGGAACGGACACTACACCTGCCACGCTGGTCTAAAGTGTGTTGGCTTTGTTGTGTTGGTGGTTGATTTGACACGTTTTCCAATATCAGCCATCAGTATGTCAGCCATGAGTAATCAATGTAAAAGACAATATAATTAAATTGGCATAACCAGGTGCTGTATAAATCATTGGAACAAACGTCGTGTCTTCGCGAAAGTGCGGACTGCCTTCGTTGTCTGGTGCAGGTGACCCGTGACGCAGCAGCTCTCTGCAGATCTGCACCGACGCCCAAGGATTTTGCAGCTGCTGCCAATTTGTATAACGATGTGAGTCAACAAAAGTTATCAATTAAAAAATGTATAGTTTATGTCATTAAAAATCATGGGCCATAAGAGTTGCCCAGACTTTAGAAAAGTTGCTTAAGTAGGTCTTTGACTGACGCCGAACAATTCAAACTACATATATTTAAAACCAAGAATATGAATTGTTATAACTGATCTTTCGACTATTCCAGGCAGTCCTGGTGTCGTGTGATAAACTGGACGAAGTGCTGAACGAATATTCGACGAGAATGGCAGACCTTCTTAATACCACCGGAAACAATGTTAGTATGCTCTCTGTACGTTCATATCCTTCTTAGGATTCAACTACCTGAAGGTATAAAAATAATATTTATGGTCTCGTGTGGTGTCAGTCTTTATGTCATAATCGATTATTTCGGTAACTACTAAGGTTCTACGTTTAAAATTTGGCACTTGAGGTCATACCTCAATACAACTACCTGATTGCCAGCACTGCTTCGTCTCATGCAATTAGTATTCCTGATATTTATGGCCGTCTATAGACATGCACTCACTCATCAACTCCGTACCATTCCTTATCAGAACGGGATCACCCCACTATCAAACCAGTCCTGTCCCTCTCAGTGACAAACCATTCGCACACTTTATCTTGCTTTGATATATTGATGACGAGCTAGAAAATACTACTCAATAATTAGTGGATTATGAGACATTCACTTGTTGACCATACGTAGTTTACTGGTTAAACTCGCGATGTTAAAATTAAAAACGATTGCACACCAAATTACAAGGCGGTACTGGATAGGTTCCGGGTGGTTCTAATAAGATTGAACCTTATATAGTATTTATAGTTGCCACGGATGTTAGGCAAGGATGTAAAAATACCTTAAAATAGACTCTAGTGATAGGTAAGGAATACAGCAAAACCACCCATCTACATAGATAACAACACATTACTTAGTATTCTTCTTTCATATCAAAAACATAAGTCTGAAGACTGATTCTAATTTAGAGCGTGTCAACGTCACGTAAAAGTAAGAGCAGTGGAAAGAAGAGATCTTTAAGAAAATGGAAAAATTCTAACACAAAGTCGGGTAAGTTTAAAGTTAAACATAATTATTTATCGTAGTCACACAGTTGACTGAAAAATTGAGAGGAAGATAAAGAGTATGGTAAACTGAAAGATTGGAGCATATGAGAGTAAAGATAGACCAGCAAAGAGTTGGATGAGTCCATCCGAGTATAGTATGAAGGATGACATGATGATTTGTGGTGTGATAGAGGATATATGCCAGAATAGACGAATATGGAAGAAGATAATTATATTGTGCTGATTCCAAATGATGTAAAGAAAAAAAAGAGGAAGAAGATCATGTAGGTAATTATGTAGTTTTAAGGCAGTCTACAAATTGTTATTCTACAAATTCGGGTACAAACAAATATGTCAAAGAATTTGATGTCTTGACGGTTGATATACATAAAAAGTTCAAGAGAAATTACTCGTGATGCGTGGCTGTGAGTTGTTTTGTCTTCTTTTACGACAGGCCACCCAGCACCAAGAATTAGTATTCTTTTTCTATTCCTACACAGAGCTTTCACAATTCAGTTTTTTACTATGCGATTGTCATCACTCTTTAATTCTGTTACCAGTACTAACCTCTCCTGGACATTATGCCTACTTCTACAGCAGAAATTACTAAAGTGGCCAGAGAAGTGGATATCGCGAGTATTTCATGTTCGACAGATGTTGTGTTTATGTACTCGCGCTGCCCATTTTCCTGGCTGATTTCCTGCTTGCTGAATGGAAAGGAGGCATAAATAAATAAATAACACTGAACATTTATAACTGAGAGTTCTTTCATGTATTAAAGGCACTGAGACGGATGCTCGTCTGTCAATGTATTCTCTGGAGACGTTACGTTCGAATCTGAACGCGAAGTCGACCAGCTCAAAGGACAATCAGTCCAGGTAATTGAAAAACAATATAAACTTTATTGCAGAAAATTAAGACCTGATTTTCTTTTGCATTAGTTAGGAAACAATTTAATTTGCGAAACGGGAGAGTTTAGCTATTATCATCCTTTGGACGGAAAGCCAGCTAAGTAGTAAGTTGCTGACTAAGCAGATGTACGTGGAAATGATAACAAGGACTTATATGAAAGTAAATTATTTAACTAATGCAAATGTATTTCAGATTTTAAGAAGGAAGTTCATTTTTGTATCTGTCGATTAAAGCTATAAGTTGTCGATTGAGTAGATGTCTGATGAACCTTCAAATCTGTAGTACATAGTAAATCTTTTCGGGGTGTTCGATTTGTGCAATGCGTATCATACATGCAATGTGTGTTTGTGTGCCGTTTTAAATATTAAAACAAGAACTGTGCTTTTTAAAAATATTACTGGTTATAGTGGTACTTCGAGGGTGCGTGCAAATTTGAGCAACGTATATAGCGTTCAAAAGAAGAATCCAGACAAGAATGAACAAGCGCCCAAGAGCCACGGGAAATCGCCTAGGTGGGTGTTTTAAATGATACTGATGCTTGTATTAAACGATTTCGGTTGTAATCTAATCTTACCAAGAAAATATTCAAAATGGAGGTCAATAAAGACGAAATTATAAATTGTGTATAAATAATAAATAAAAATTTACCGGTCGGTTGTGACACGGCCCTTTGGTCTAAAGGTAATCTAACCTGACCGACTGTTCGTGTGTATAAAAACCTAGTAAATGGTTACAGTTGGTTCTAGCTACCGCTGACCGCTGTCGCGGCGCTTTGGCCTGAAGGTAGCCTAAGTTAAATCACTGTTCTACACTCGACACTGGTCTCGACTTTTCACCACCCACAATAATGTTAATGAAAAATTTGTGAGGCTATGTTTACCAAAAATAAATATTTCAAGAACTTCGGACTCTAGCAGTTGCAGAAAGGGTAGGGGGGAAGGTATACTAACCTTCCACCCTACCCATTGCTTAAAATTTGTGCACCGGATAGCTGAGTAGCAGCCTTTTTTTAAATAGATGTCGCCGTCCTTTGATGAGGGACCCCCACGCTGGGAAACCACGAGCACCGAAACCACTGAAAGAGACGGATATAATAACTATGGTGGAAGCAGTTGAAACCGTAAGCGAAAGACCTTTTAAGATCAATTATATATATAATTTAAGTTTTATTTGAGATTTTTTATGAGTTTTATTTGAGATGGTAGCAAACTCGAACGGACTTACTTACTGTATTTGAGCTACACCTGGACATTAAAATATTGGTGTGCACGGCAGTCTCAAAAAAAAAAAAATTGTAAATACAATTTCATTAATAATTTATAATATTAGAACATTCTAAACATGCCATGTTTGTATGAATTATTACCATACACTTAAAGGGAAAACACTGCTGGTATTCTACATCGATAAATATTATTATCGATAACAGTATTGATGTTAAGTAAAGAAATGAAAGAGGTTAATGTAAGTCATATGGTAAGAAACAGTGTGATAAGGGAAAATTGTGGATTGCAAGAAGATGTAGTGACAAGAGTTGCAAACTATTAAACTTTGATCAAGTTACTGCAATTATTACTTGCTTAAAACTGTATCGAGGAATAAATTCATGTAACGATGTTATAATTAAAACTGAAATAAAAGCAAAATTACGATATTTTAAATATAAATAAATAGCATATTCGATTTTTTATTAATTGAATCATATTCATTTCAAAACGATTAAATTCAATTAAATTTAGTTACCATGACAACATTTATAATCTGTGCATTAGATGACTTACAGAACGAATGAGGTACTATCTCAATTGTGACGCAACTTGACAGCCGCAAACGTCAAAAATTGAAAAAATGGACAAAGTGTGTATAGACAATGGTATTTTATTGTAGTGTGCATCGAGTCACATGAGTCGCGAGGGGTCTCCACGTGGATCTCCCAAAGAACAGACTCCAAAAAGAAGGAACAGGGAGGTCACGCCCAGGAACAAACCTAGTGACACCACGCAAAGGTTATTTCATTAGTGACATTAGTTCCAATGTTTATATGTTAAATTGCTTATATTTAAGACCCCACACAGAAAAAACACTACTTTTACTTAAATAATTATGGCTAATTCTTATACGGTTAATTAATCTATGTTAATATATAAAGCTGAAGAGTTTGTTTGCTTGAACGCGCTAATCTCAGGAATTACTGGTTTGATTTGAAAAATGCTTTCAGTGTTAGATAGCTTATTTATCGAGAAAGGCTATAGGCTCTATATCGTTGTGCTAAGACCAATAGGGGGGAGCACCAATCAAGAACGTTTCAAAATCGGGGGGGTTTTGAAAACAAATTCCACACGGACGACGTCGCAGGCACTGGTAGTTAAGTATAAATCTACTTATACAATTTTGTGTGACACTAAATGAGCATTGTACAGTGTACTTATGGGAGCTGCATACGTCTACCCATCACTGTGGACAACGAACTACCGGCTAGCGCATTTTTTTTTTTTTGGAGCTGACTCCGCTGAATAGCCGCAGATGGCTGTTTCAGCGATACCGGGCTTTGGGGGCTTCCCGACTCCGTGGGAGCGGAGGCGTTCAGCCCGGATGCAGCACGCTCGAGGAGGCACCTCCTGTGAGGTTCGACCTCGGCTCGACCGCTACGGGGGATTGACTCTATATTGGGAACAAGCCGTAAAAGACTGAAAGAGCTAAGCCAACAGGCTGAAGTGATTATTTGGGGACTCGATTATCGACTCCGCCAGCGGAGCCGATCCTAGTCTATCATCACTACCGGTTCGCAACGTGTTATAGCTGGAGGAGAAGAAGCGGCGGAAGAAACTCTCCAGCAACACGCCTAAGCTAGTCTTGTGTGGCTACTTGTGTCTGTACTGAGTGATTTGTATTGGTGGGTCGTACGAACGCCATAGCGCACATATTAATAGTTGCTCTATCTCGCTCGCACATCATCCGTCCCGCTCAGACATTGCGCTACATATTGTACTAGCTGTACGACTTGTACTTGACTCTCCTGCATAAATTAGTTCTCATCAGCACTCGACATTAAATATTAGACCTTGCCATCCGAAGTATCATTTAAAATCTATCTCTCGCTGCCATATACTTTACCTTACCACGAATTGAACTCGGATTGATTGCTTCCGTATGTTATAGGAAGTCGCAGACGAGTACACCACGTCCTCGAGTTCGAGTGCGAAGTCCTTCAAAGACGGGGAAAATCCGACAATCTTCACCTACCCTTAAACCCGCACTTAGCAGCGTCAGAAGCGAAACAAATAACACGGAGTGCTCACAAGTAAGTAAGTTCGGACATATCAGGTATATCTTATGACCGGTTCCCAATTCCATTCATTCACTCAACCATTCCTAAGGCAATGCGGAAGGTCGACCGGGTGCTTTAGCAGGCGAGGGCCCCTAGAGACATGTTCTCTGCTATCCTCGACATCATCCCTCTTTACTCTACTTTGTCTAACTCAACAGATGCCAATAACACCGATATCTAAAGTACAATGCGCTAAGAAAGAAGTAAGAGTAGAGTCACCACAAAACAGACCCAAAGAGAGACTTGAGGAGCTTAAACCAGAATCAGCGAAGCCTTCGCCTAGACTTGAAAGAGGTGCTGTCGGAACTACCAACGTAGAGAAAAAGATCGAGCGAGAAAACGATAAGGTAAGTGTTTGTAGATGACATTATTTACATATTGTTACGAGTTGCAGGACTCGAATTAAAATGCCGTTGTAATTATTATAGAATTTATTAGAACTATAAAAACAAGTATAACACAGGTACAAATATAACTGAACACAACCAGTACAAATGTAATGCACGATTCAATAACACGTGCAAATTCCGTCACTTTATAGATTATCGAATGTGCACACGTCTTACCTCGCTTATGGTTATCGCTTAACTGCCAATCTCTCTATAGGGGGCATTGCTTCATACTGCACAATTGCAATATGTCTCTCGGACGCGCAGACTGAATTTCTTAAAATCACACCTGGCCTATAATGACTACCATAAAAGATTACAATATACAATGGGCTGTTTTTCTAATTACAAATTTTAAACACAAAGCAAACAATAGAAGTCCAAATGCCGAAAGATAATAAACTGTAGGTGTGAATTGGTCTTTGTCAGTGGTAACAATATTATAGTAGTGTCTATGGTTAAGTATGTCATATCCTTGGTTAGATTGTCGATGGGTAATTGTCATGCACCTTCTGTCAAGTCTGTCACATAAATGCGTCCTTAAATCAAGCTAGTATTTAATAATAAATTATAGAAACAATATGCTGCACAATCCGACCCACCACTCGGTTAAACACCATAATTGTTAGGTGTGACAAGGGGGTATAGGGGTAAGTAGAGATGATGAATCCCCACTTGCTACGATCTAAAAACACTGTATCTAATTAAGTAGTTAATTACTTATTATTTTTAACGCGGATATTACATAGAAACTTAATTACCTGCTACTACACTCAATGTCGAAGAACAGCCATGTTTTATAATTGTCTGATACGAGTAAATAGACACGCGGTCTACCTGGTGGAAAGCCCCACCTAATAGTGAAACGACAGACAAACACACACTTTGTATGTTTTCAAGCTAAACAAGTTACGCTTGTTTTGTCAGTATATATGTCAATAGTATATAAGGGGCAACACTGAAACGAATCCCAAGCGCCCAGACCAGAGTCAACAACGGAAAGTTAATTTAAGATATTTAACGAACGTAAACCATATAAGTATTTTTGACGCGCAAATAAAACTACCGGTATTAAAAACAAAAAAAATATTATAATTTATTTTCAAAAACTGTAATAAAGCGTACGTAATAAATTCTAGCATTTTAATTCACCGTGTGAATGATTAAATTTTAAAACGAATACATATTATTTAAAATACTTTTCAAAGCCAAATAAGCATCACAGCAACGTTAAATATAAAATTATTTACAACTTTATTTTTATATATAAATCGTATATAATTAAAACTACTAATTGTGCATTGCTCTTAAATCACTTTTACGGCAAAAACGACAATTCAAAATAGACATACACCTCAAAATTGATTATAATAGTACTGTTGCGGACAGAGAGCAAGCCGAAGCACATCTCTCAACGCCCTGCATACCACCAACGCCCAAAGCTCGCACAGTTAGCGGCTAGATGTCGGACGAAACGTGCGATACAGAAGCGGCCTTGAAGGCCGGAAATGCGCACTCACTTGCTCATTCGCTTCACATACAAAAATACGCACTCTCTGTATTTCTTTTATGTATAGTTTAATTGTAAATAACTCCAGTAATAAGTCATCGGTCCCATCGAATTTTATTTGAAAGAAGCAACTGCCACCAATAAGTACTATCATAATCGCTGTAAGGTAGTAGTAGTAAAGTTTAAATAAAAAAATATATAAACACGTTTAAATGATTTAAAAAGTAGTTTTAATTATATACAATAGTCGTAAAGACGAAGTTTAAAAAATACTTTAATATTTTTAAATATAATTTTTAAGACACATTTTTAATGGAATTTTTCTCGATGTTCATTGTAAAATATCCAGAAAATTCTTCTTTGAACCCTACGCTAAGTATACACTGAATAAATATTTGTAGTGATACCTAACACATTCTAAATGTCATGTCGTTTTATAATCTCAAAAATACTTAAACTTTGTGAGTACAACACTCATTATGACATACTTTGTAAGTATTAATAAATATATTTTCAATTTTAATTTACATGTATTCATCTTTTCATTATAAAAAGGAATATATATATCCATTACTTTCAGAATTATAATGTGCTAACAATCAAACTTTTCTTAGAAAAAGATAAAAACATTAAAGTCTTACTATCTACAAGAGTTAACTTGAGGCGTGAGCGGAATGCGCGCTCCTCTCTCGACACCCGCCTTCTTACCGCTCTCCCCGACGCGTTAGCACCTCGTGCTTACGTCATTCGAGCGAAGTCGCAAGTTAACTCTTGCGGATTTTACTTTAGAGTCAACAATTTTAATTTCAAATCACGACTCTTTAACATAACGTGCAAAAATTCTACCAAATATATAAGTAACTATAATCTTGTGCAATAACTAGTATATTCTAACAATTGGACGACAATATAAGTATTTTTTCTTAGATAGGAGTTTAACATTTAAGATATTACTATAGAGTTGAAATTTTTAATGTTAGAGCATGACTTTGTACCAAATATAAGCTATATTTGTGGTGTGTATCCTACTCTTTACGTACCTACGTATTTATATCAAAATGTGTGTGATTGTGTGCGTGTGATTTTATTGTGTGTATGTGTGTGAGCATGTTTTGGTTTGGTGCTTAAGCGCATTTTCCGCACAGGGGTTTGTTGTCCATCACCGAGAACGTGGAGTCTGTCACAGGGTTTCTGCATTTCTGTAATGGAAAGATAGATAAATTTTATTAATTGATGAGACTTGGTTATGAGAACTAGCCTGTTCTACATAACGAATCGAACCCAGCACGCAACTTGGCCAAAGTGAGGTTTTTGAGGTCTCTTTGTTTGTCAAGCGGGACGCGGGAAATGAGTCTACTCAACTGTCTCCTTCATACTCATAAGCATGAGCGCGCGCGAGAGAGACACAGAGTTTTCATGATGCGAATGCAGTGCGACAACACACCACACCGTTATTCACAGACATTTCACAAACGGAACGTGTATACGTGTGCTAAACGTGCCATTTTTTTTTAGCCAGGGGAAGTCCGTTTGAGGACTAAGCCATGACAGGCACAGAAAGCCTGGGGGATAATTCGCGACCCGTGTGCGAGTTTCAGCAGATCGGGGGTGGCAGTAACGTACCCAGTCAGAACTGGTGCCACGCTATTGCCACTCTCCAGTTAGGGATACCCACTAAAGCCCCTGGGTATTCCGTCCAGCGCCTTATGCTAGGGCTACGAGTAAACGCGGGAAACGGTCCCAACTCCGCGCACCCGGCACGCGTGAGCCTAACACACCGGCCTCATCCGCTTCCGGGGGACTTTCTTTTATCCCCCGGAATCATCATAGGTCTAATCCAGAGTACGGTGGTTTGTAATGCGCCCCATCTGAGGACAGGTGTATATCTGTTTAAAATTTATTTTAAAAAAGAACTTCAGACAGATAAGTAAGAAGAAAATCAATTTTTGTTAGACGTGTTGCTGGGGAGTTTCTTGCCGCTTCTTTTCCTTAAGAGCTTGCAAAGCGTTGCAAAGCGGTGTATATACAATAGTAAATTTAAATTTTACCATATCTATGACTTCCAAAAAGTGTTATCTAATGGAACTAGAGAGATTTTCGGTGCCCCAGTGAGCAGTAGTTCAAAAAATGTTACGGGCCATGGTAGTTACCATGCAAGTGAAGCAATCACGGTGCCACTTGGCGTCGAGGGCGATGATTGCCTTGTCAACAATGGGCCTGTTGCAGCCCTGGCAGCGCGCAGCGAACTTGTCAGCATAACACGCTGAGCAGTATGGCCTGCCAGCCTGAAAACATAATATTACGTGATCAATACGTATGTACATATTATGAGAGATTATAATCCACCATCACAATAGATGTTAGATTTTAAGTTGAGACTTTGTTATTGATGTTATCTTACGTTGAAATGACTGTAGATTTCATCTTCACTTTAACCAAAATATAAGGTCGGAAAGATCAATACGGGTGTACTCATTCCATGTCTGCAATTTATAATGTTTATAATCACTCCGTGATATAGTATTGTTGAGATAGTGTAAGGAGTTGTCTAAAGAGCAGTATCGTCGTGCTAGCTGCTATATGATTTCTATTAATTTATTTTTATGTTTTTGTTTGGTATATATTTTGCTTTTCATCTATTACATTCTCATTGATACTATTGTTAAGTTTCGTTATTTCCAAAATCACGGCCCTCTTCTTGGGTACATATATGTACAAAAATACATACAATCCTCAATTTTCACCCTTCTACGATAAATCCCTATTTTTTACCGGGCAGGACGACGTCTGCCGGGACAGCTAGTATTTTATATATATATATATATATATATATATATATATATATATGGACGTCAGTCAAACGTTGTCTATTGTGAATGTAGGCCTTCCCAACGGTGCGGAGCAAATTCCAGTCCTCTGTCTCTGTTCTCACCCAACCACCACGGTTTGTATTTCGTAGATAATCCTTCTATCAGGCTGAAGAATGTTCTACATTACATCGCAATTCCAAGACTACGATATGGGATTTTTCGAAAATTCTTTCTCGAATAGCAGTACGTTGGTAATGCTTTTAGCATTTCAAATGTCCATAGACGATAACCATTTTACACCAGGAGGACCGTTAACCGGCCTGCTTTCTACGACTATAAAAAAATCTTGTCTATTACACCAACTTTTGGCAAAGAATATGGACTGTCAATACATGGATTCATAATTACCTGTTCCATAAATCCACCGCCACCCAGCTCTTTCTTGCAGCCTCCGCAGACGAAGTGGTGAGCGTGCCATGCCACACCAAGAGCTTGAATCACGCGCTGGAATCAAATGTACCATGTACTAAATTAGTTGTTATAGCAGTTTTCAATGTAAAATACTGATATTATAAAGAGGAAAGATTTTTGTATGTTTGTAACGAATAAACTCAAAAACTGCTGGACAGGATTCAAGAATTCTTTCACCATTCGAATGCTACATTACCCGTCAAAAATTAAGAATGTAACCAATCAATCTAAGCAAAATACTTGGCGCTGGAGTCAGATTCTACGATTTTGATGAAATTTTATTTGTGTTTGGGTCCCGGGGTGGTTTAGATTTACAATAAGACCCGGTAGGTGGCGCTGGAGTCAAGTTATAGATTTTTCTTTTTTCAGGGCAAGCCAACGTCGTACGTAAATAAAACATAAAATATTAATATAGACAAAGAATGAATGAATGTTTCATATTCCTACATACGTCACATATTCTCAATTTGGGCTCCACTAATAATCTCCTGTTAATGGCACCTACACACTCTTCAACATTTTAATAATAATTTTAATTATAAATATTGATCTTACAGTTTCGGGAGTTGAGACTTTTTTTTAGGAAATTTCCTCCTCTTTTCGAATCTTTTTTCAAATTTGAAAAATCTTTATTACTTTTTTGCAAAAAACTAAACCCTCCCTTTTTTTTAGTTAATTGTTAATAACTTTTACAATTTTTGCAAGCGGAACTTAATTTTTTTCAAAAATCATCTAGATGCCATTCCGAATCGAATGACACCTCATTTATAATTTTCGGAGACTGCTGAAAAAAGTTGGTCCAAAAGGCACTTGTTTACCAATCTATATCTGATTACATAGAAACTATTAAAAATTATGACTTTGTAGAAACTTCTTCCTGTTACGCGTAATGAAACTAATGTAGTTAATCGATTTTGATAAAAAAACATATAAAAGGTGAGGTCATTGATAATGAAAGATAAATGTTTCAATAGGTTATAGTATTAACAAGTTGAAATGAGATGGTTATTTTATTTCTTATAGTAAGTACTTGGTTGTGCCAACGCAACTTCATCGGCGTTAGCACGTAGATGTGTTTGTTATAACGCGACGGCTGCTCCATCTTTTTGGTTATATTCGTCTCATCATCATCATCATCCGAGCGTTAAACCCCGGTTCGTTCGGAGCGTTCACTCCCACGCCCAGGGTCCGCTTGCCTACTTTTTCTACTCCACTTCGCGCGATCTTCGGCATCCCCCGTTTTGAGACCATTGGCACGCATGTCATCCTTTACGACGTCAAGCCAACATTTCTTGGGCCTTCCCCTTCGACCGGGACCTGGCGAAGGTGGCATGCTAGCCATGCCATTTTTGTTCCCCACATAATTAGACGGTCTCCGTAAAACGTGGCCGTACCGACGTAAGCGACACTCTTGCAAATTGGTAATATTCATCTATCAATAACAATGTCATCTAGAGATAGAGAGTATGCTAAGAATGGAGCTAGCTCTTTTCTCGTTTTTTTTTGAGGCAGAGGGAAATTCCATTCGTACATTACCGGGTCCTTTACTGGCATAAGACTAAAGCAATGAGAATAATCCACTGAAGATAGCGCAGATAATAGAGTCGATTGCCAGTTTGTGTGGAGACTCAGCAAGAAACTGGTTACCGTCGCCTATGGACATTTGCAAAACGATAACTGTTATCAACGCGCTACGTCTCAACAAACACCTTCATATATGACCTAAATATGCCCTTAAGCACATACGATGTTTACATCATCGTCTGTTCATTCCCTACGGCTATATTTATCCAGCGCTATATCTATTCTCTCCATAAATACATAAACAATCGTACGATGAGTCGTCCGAAGTGTTTTTTTCACGACGCCTTGCCTATGATGTCATCTGTGGAACAATGGTGGGTAAACAACGGGACTGTCGTGCCGCCCATTGTCTTCATTCAACAGTGATTCGGAATGGATTTGTTGAAACAAGGCTACGTTTTAACCGTTTTCAGCGCGGTGGTTTATTCAATTTTTATTATTCCGATATTTCGGACAGGTTTTATCCGTGCAGGAACGGAGAAAGAATACAATTTCCTGCGGCCCGGCGGCCTGTCGTAAGAGGCGACAAAACAACCCACAGCCAGGTGGTAGGGCATTTGCCCGACTGGATGGCTACCACCCCTGGTCTAGAGTATGTCGCCATAACAACCTTGTGTTGTGTTCCGGCATTAGTGACCAGGTTCCAGGCTCCCTAAAGAGAGCAGCAGCGCATTCGTAGCACCTTTGGTGTTGCAAATGTCCATAGGCGATGGTAACCGCTGTCCATCAAGTGGGCCGTCTGCCTGTCTGCTGATCTCCTGCAATAAAAAAAAAAAAAAAAAAAAAAAAGGTTTTAGTAGCCGTTTTCGCAGACGACGGAGATTTCAAGTGTCAATGGGTGTTGTTAAAGTTTTGTTGCAGGAGTTCAGCAGACAGGTAGACGGCCCACTTAATGGAAAGCGGTTACCATCACCTATGGATATTTCCAACACCAAAGCTGCTACAAATGCGCCTCTGCTCTCTTATGGGATACTGGAACCTGGTCACTAATGCCGGAACACAGCTCAAGGTTGTTATGGCGACATACTCTAGACCAGGGGTAGTCGCCATCCAGTCGAGCAAATAGCCTACCAACTAGCTGTGGGTTGTTTTGTCGCCTCTTACGACAGGCCGCCCCAAGACAGGAAATTGTATTCTTTCTCCGTTCCTGGACGGATAGTATTATGGAACTAATCGCAAAAGCATGAAAAAAATATTATGGATGTTGAATGTTCAAGAAAAAACTTAACTTTTTGTTAAGAAATTGTGTTGTATATAACACACCCTATATATGAATTTGTTTATACCTTAAGGCTTGTAGCAACGTCAACGCCCTTGGGATTTTTCATTACTAATTTTTCGGGCGATAGCCGGGATTCCAAAACTCAGATGTTTTTGAGTTGCCAAGGCGGTCTGAGCTGTGATTCACGTTTGTTGCTGCGAACCTATCCATTTATAGGCAATTTCCGAGAGTACGTGGGGACGAAAGCTCGTTAATGGGGATTACGGTTCTCTCCGTCAATAATGACGTCAGAGGCAACGTTATTCACGTCCCTGTACTATAGGTGTAGATATGTATACGAGTGTACTTGATAGCTTTAATCTCAGTTAGTTCTTGGGTCTATGATGCTTTTGAATAAGAGAGAGAGCGAGAGAGAATTTATTGCACGCCAAAAATATACAATAACAAATACAGACCATAGTTACAATATTTTCTAGGCAATACAATAGGCGGCCTTATCGCTCAAAGCAATCTCTTCCAGGCAATCTAAATCGAAGGAACTTCAATCAGGCGATTTAGGTGCTGCAGGAAAAAGAGCAATAGATACATAAATACTCAAACTAATTTAAAAAATAAATATAAGGTAAAAAAGTTAAGTAGTATTTAGTTAAGGAATGTAAGAAATTTTTAAATAATGTTTAAAGCTTAATCAGTTGCTTAGTTAACCAATGTTTAAAGCGTTATTTAACATTTTTTTTATGAAGTTTTTATAGTTTTTTTTATCCATCCAAAGGTTGTCTGGAGGAAGTCGCTAATAGCGATAAGATCGCCTATTGTATTGTAAAATTTTGTTTCTGCTAACTGTATCATTATAACACAATAAAGCATATTCATTCATTCAGTATGTAGCTACAGAACACTAATTTCACAAAGTCCGATACTGACCTGGTCACGTGTTGTTTTAATAATAAAAATATTTTTATGGCGTGTCGTTATTGAATCACCAGTAATTAATATTGGTTATTGCCAAATTAGGCGCCATGTGAACCGAAAGCGCCTTGGGTGAGTCAAGGTGGCACACGGTTGTCATGGCGTGAACGCCCTATATATGTATTAATATCGGTACATTAATGTGCCTACTGGGTGGACATTACATTCCGAAGTTAATAAATATTATGGATTTCGTCATACGTTTTGCAATTAAATTTTTATGAGCTTATCTATTAATACGTGAAGCAAAAACATTGTACCCCTTTTACGAAAATTGCGCGGACGGAGGAGTATGAAATTTCGCACACTTATCTATGCTAAAGAAAGAAAGAAAAGAAAGAAAGAAAAGAAAGAAAGAAAAGAAAGATAGAAAGAACTTTATTTGAGAAAAAATAGCGACGTTGTTTGTGTAATAATGTGTAAAGAATACATTCTTTACACATTATTACACAAAACATTATTTAAGAATTTGTAGGCCGCATTTTCAGCAAACAAGGTTTCCACTCAGCATATTGTTGTGCCGGACTTATATCCGACACAACGCTGATTTTCAGTGCAAACCTTCCTTTTGGCGTAAGACCATAACGACCCAATTTAGTAATATAAAAAATAAAAAGTAAAAATATTACAAAAAGGAAAGTTTTTATTGTTTGTTTGTTTGCATTGAATAGGCTCCAAAAGTACTGAAAGGATTTGAAAATTCTTTCACTGTTGGCAAGCTACACTATCCTCGGGTGAAATTGGCTACATTATATTTTCAAAAAAATTAGGGATCCTTACTAAATTCCAGCAAAAATGGTTCAGTAGTTCTTCTCCTAAAGCGTTACAGATAGACAGATGGTTTTCTCTTTACTGATAGCAAAAGGTACTTTAGCAAAATGCATATTAGCCCCAAAACTTGCTAATCTGTAAATAGTATCCTCCATGAGACAAACTCATAAAAACTTGCTAAGCGGTCCATGTACTATCTTTCATAAAACGAACTCAAAAATACTTGTTAAGCGGTCCATACTATCTTCCATAAAACGAACTCGTATCGTTGTCATCAGATGCGGGGGCCATAACCACTACACTGCAGATATTATGACTAATAACTATTAACAATACTAATTGAACAATGAGGAAGACAAATATACATAATTACTTTACGTATAGGTATTCTAGATTGTTTACCTACTACAGTTGAATATAAATAGGCCAATAGGTATTTAATGTATTTTTATTGCAATGTTGGCTAAACTGGGCCACGCTTCGCTCCGGCTAAGTCCGTCCATTATCATATTAAGAACCTAAAGAAATAAATGGGGCCGAAGTCACGAGTAATATCGCGAGAAAAATACTCTAACCTATACTAATAACTATTATAAGAGTTGTTAATAGGCAGTTGTTCGTGCCTACCCCGCAAGGGACCTGGCGTGAAGTTATGTATGTATGTATATATAAGAGGTAAAGTTTGTGAGTTTGTTTGTAGGAAGTAATCTCTTGAACGAATGAACCGATTTTGACGATTCTTTCGCCAGTAGAAAGCTACGTTGTTCTAGAGTGACATCGGCTGTATTTGATTGTGATTTATTATATTTTCTAAATGTAGAATATCGATTCTGAGAAAAACGGGTTCGATGATTTTTTTACGATTTCTAGTGTCCTCTCAAACCGGACGAATCGTGCGATAGACTTCAAATGGCATTCAAGAATGAAGGCTCTTCTAGGGCAAACGTGTATCGTTGGTACAACGAATTGAAGCGTGGTAAACTAACCTTGAGGGATGAAGAAAGGAGTGGTCGCCCTTTGACCGTTACTTGGCTGTCAAGGGAGAAAATTTGCTAGGAGTGAAAAATTTAATCCAAGACAATAGGCGAGTTACGTATCAAGAGATTCAGCACGTACTGCACAGATTTGATCGGGAAGCCTTCACGAGATTCTACTGACCTTTTAACCTTACCGATGCTCAGAAACAGGCCCGGGTGGAATGGTGCCGTGACATGATAAACAAATTTAAGCGGGCTCATTACACGTGATAAGTCCTGGATTTATCAATATGATCCAGAAACAAAGCGCCAGTCAACGGTTTGGGTGTTTCGAAAAGAATTAACGCCTACCAAAGTGAAGCGATCTAGACGCGAAGATTTTGATCGGGAGTTTTTCAATTTGACCGGCTACTTGGTGCCAATTCCTTATGGAACCAAAGAAGCATCAACGCCGAATGGTATGATTGGCAAAAGTTTTCTCTGTTGTGAGCAACAAGAGACCAAACAAGGCTCCGCGGGTTCTGCTTCATCAGCAACACGCCCGCCCATAACGCGCTCAAAACGAACTTCCTGGACAACACGCCTGTCAAACTCCTGTATATACCTCCTTATATCCCTGACTTAGCTCCGTGTGACTTGTTTATATTCCCGAAAATAAAAAATCAACTCAAAGGGATACAATTTTCATCGCCGGAAGATTCGCTGTCAGCGCTCGAGCAAGCTGTAAACGAGGTGTCTGCGGCGGACTGGAAAAAGTGTTTTGAAAACTGATTCAGACGCATGAAACTTTGTACAGAGCCTAGTGGAGAGCACTTTGAAAAGATTTAATATACGAACAGTTGTATATACAAAATCCATAGAACCTGTTTTTTGGTTTTCGCAAAACTTTCTGAGTGGCCCACGTATGTTGGCTTACCTCGAGTAGCGCTCAGCGAAGTACAAGTAGACACGGGTTAGATCTGCTATATATATATATATATATATATATATATATATATATATATATATATATATATATATATATATACTAGCTGTCCCGGCAGACGTCGTCCTGCCCGGTAAAAAATAGGGGTTGATCGTAGAGGGTTGAAAATCTAGGGTTGTATGTATTTTTGTATGTTGTATCATAAAAAATAAATAAAAAAATTTAGGGGTGGACTACCCCTAACATTTAGGGGAATGAAAAATAGATGTTGGCCGATTCTCATAGATACCGGATAAGCACAAAAAATTTCATCAAAATCGGTCAAGCCGTTTCGGAGGAGTATGGCAACGAAAACTGACACGAGAATTTTATATATTAGATATTAGGTGATCCAAAAAAAAAAATTGTTTTGTTTTTCCAAACAGGCTCAAAAGTTTCTTTTGGGTGTAAAAAAATTTCTGTGAAAAGAGGGGCCAGAAAATCAAAAAATGTTATCAGACCTTTTTTGTAGAACGTTCAATTCTGTATAAAGATTGGAACAGCGATTTATCAGTCAACCAGTCGTTTGAACGGTACAAAAATAAGAAGAAGCAAAAAAATTTTTCCTGTTATTCTTATGGGAATTAAAAAAATGCGATGAGGACAATCTTAATATTAATATTAAGGGTGGGCCCTTAATATCTTTTCACAGAAATTTTTTACACCCAAAAGAAACTTTTGAGCCTGTTTGGAAAAAAAAAATATTTTTTTTTGATCACCCTAATATATATATGTACATATAATTACTTGATCTCACTGACTGACATCGAAGCATAGCCGGAACTACCGGGACTCTAGGATCGCGAAAACTTGCATGCGGATTCTTTGAGAAGAGTGGATGCAGGATACAGGAGATGATCACCGTGATATCGGCGACGGTATTGTAAATAAACTACTCATCGCCGGGACTGTGTGTCGTTATTCATGAAGGGGCAAACCTGCAGGAAAGAATAACGTACAACTTTGTAAGACAATGAAAGTGTTTAGCTGGAAAAACTTCTGGTGTGTTCTTCCAATCCAATCCTAATCGCGCTTAACTATATCAATAAAAAAAATGTGTTTCTCGCGTAGTGAATCATAGCAACTATCACTTCGTTAGGTGCCCCAAGGTGACGGATTAACTTTGTGTTGACACAAAGATTAACTATATTAAACATATTGTTAATTTTATCGCATTTCCCCATCGTGCTCAACCTAATAGTTTTGTGGAGGATTTAGATATGGTTTTAGTACTTGTTTCACTACGCAATATGTTTGGGTTTGCGTTGTTAGAGTTTCGATACGTCTTTGTTTTTTAATCCTGTTTCATAGGTTTTTGATTGAAACTCTATTGTCAGTCGCTTCTATTGTTACTGGGTAATTACGTCACATTCATAATTACGTCACATGTTAGGGGGGGTCCTAAATTTCGTGACGTAACGTTTTAAAATTTAATATATTTAAGCTAATTACGGAACTGGTGGTTTAAATTAATAAATTCTTGGTGTCAAATTGTAAAATATGTGGTATCACACAAGGGAAGGGAGGAGTCTCACGAATGTGACTAGCTATGAAGGACAAGGACGGGGGAGAGGTCAAAAAAATATCAAATTCATGTCACGTGTTTTGTGTACGGCCCCTTAATGTTGTTATGTTTATTAAAGTTGAACTATGTGTACAACGGCACGGCCACGACCTTGTCGCTATAAGCGATGCTTAAAACGACGCGACTAAAGTCAAAAATAAAAGTATTGTAATGGGACATTTACAAAGCCAATATATGGCGCTGTGCAAAAAGTGACTTCTACACGACGCAAGCAACTTCAGATACATACAAAGAATATTAGTATATACAAATTCCCAACAATGACTGTTGGGTCTAGATCTGCCGGGCAATACATACAGTGCCTCGGCTGGAAGATCTTTCCTTCATAATGAATTGCTCAATACAAATCGTCTGCGTTGCCACTACCCCGACGACTCGTAATGTGTTTTATATATATTCTGTAAATATTAATATTTTATGGGCGTGTACTTGATGATCCGTCCGGGTAGAGGGGCGAGATGGAATGCTTTCCAATGGGGAATATATAAAAATTTCCAACAACTAATGTTCGGACTAAGTCTACCGGGCTACACACTAACCTCGGCTGGAAGATCGTTCCTTTATAATCAATAATAAATTAATGAATCCCTCCACCCGGACGAATCATCAAGTACACGTCCATAAAATTATAGATCGTATATAAATCATAATCTGATATGTCGCGGCAGTGCCAACTCGGACGATTTGTGTCCAGCAATTCAACCACGATTCGCAGCAACGAACACAATCGCGGTAGTAGTTGCTGTCACTGACTTTACCAAGGGTTACCTTCCATGTAAAGCACTCAGCCGCGTTGCCTGTCGCGTCGCCCGTCGCCAAGTCGAAAGACGTGGTCGTGCTGTAATGCTTCATTCGACTCGCACATGACTTGTACCAAAGATATTCGTAATCTTAACTTCATTATAAGAGACTAAAATACCTTAAATTAAAATGATTCATTCCACCATTTAAAACACTTACGCCTAAACAATTTTTTACTAATAAAAATTAGACCACTTTATTATAGTTTTTCATTCCGATTTCCAAATACGTATATACAGGTGGGTGTAGATTTTAATATAAATGGTTACTGTGGCGAATATATTTAGTAAAGGTGATATTTTGTATTTCTATACAGGTATATACAGTGAAACTTGGTTAAGTGGGACCTGGATAAGTGAGAAACCTCCATAGCTCGAACTCATGCTGAGGTCCCAACACTTTGGCACTGAATCACCCCTGTTAGTGGGACGAAGTAAACCTCTATATTTGGGATTCGTTCTTTCGATTTATCATCATAGTTACCTCTATAACTGAGACAGCGAGTGAATTTTATTTGCATAGACCTCTGTTAATATTGTTTTGTTTGTTTACTTACTTATTCTTATTCTACCCTAAAATCCCGCACTTAACTACGTAAGTAATTTTGAGCCTAAATAACCTCCAGTTTTAGTTTCGCTATACTATCATACGGATGTTTATTTGAAAAATGTCTAAAACGAAATTTTTATCCATACGTGAAAAACTGAAGTTAATATCCGTTTATGAAAGTGGTAAACCACGCGATGAAGTCTGTATCGATTTTAATGTGTGCCTAAATATAATGTTTACATAACCCGTTATATTATTTAATAATCGCACCTTTATAACTGAAATAACCTGTATTCTGTCCTCTATTAATGGAACCCTCTGTAAATTAGATATTTATTTATTATACCTGCATATCTGAGACACTGGGTGAGTGGAATACCTCCATAAGTTGCAGGTCCCTAGATGTCTCACTTAACCAGGTTTCACTGTATTTATATATGACGTCACATGCAAGAATTTATTTGATATTTGGTTTTCCTCTTAAAATAATTAGATTGCAATTTGTTTCGTGTTTATTTCAGTATGACATATAATTTGGATGATTTAATTCATTCAAAGAATTTTGTAAAGGAATATAATTAGCGTGATTGGATGTTGTTTTTCTTATTATTGTGTTATTAGGAGATTTTCCTCTTGGATTCGTTTGATTTGTTTTAAGAAATAATATTTTACATAAAATTAAAGTTATGGTTATAGATGTTTAATTTTTAATATCTAAGCCTATCGACACACCTAAGAAATGTATGGCGCTGAAAGATCAGCGAGTGCCCATCCTTATGGGCGCTAATCCGACCGCTAATTGTATGGTTTTTTTTATAACAGGAGTTCAGCAGACAGGTCGACGACCCACTTGATGGAAAGCGGTTACTATCGCCTATGGACATTTGCAATACCAAAGGTGCTTCAAATGCGCTGCTGCTCCTTTAACAGTTGTTTGGACTATATGGCTTTATCCGTGCAAGAACGGAGAAAGAATACTTCCTGAATAAAATATTTCCTGCGGCCGGGCGGTCTGTCCTAAGAGGCGATAAAACAACCACAGCCAGGTTGTAGGGAATTTGCCCGACTGCATGGCTACCACCCTTGTTCTAGATTATGTCGCCATAATAACTTTGAGTTGTGTTCCAGCATTAGAGGTCAGGTTCCATCTCCCTTTAGAGAGCGGCCTAGGAAGCACTCCTGGTGTTACAAATGGCGATGGTTGCCGCTTTCTGTCAAGTGGGCCGTCTGCCTGTCAGCTCCACTCGTGCAATAAAAAGTAAAGAATAGTTAAATGATGAGGTACTCACATCAGTGATGGGCTCACCGCAGCCGTGGCACCTGGGGCTGTGGTGCTGGGCAAAGCATGGCACGCAATGGATTCCGCCGTTGTGCTGGTGGAACTTGGCCCCGTCGATGGGCTTGCGGCATGTGTTGCAAGCGAAGTGCTCTGGGTGCCATTTCTTGTTCAGTGCTGTCACGATCTGTGAAAGAGGTGACATGTTCAGATTCTTGGTAACTCTTTGGCAATAAGCACCAAAATTTACTCGTCATACAAAGATTTAAGTTTATAGACCAAACACGTAACTACATCCTAAAACGAGTCTTACTCATTTTAAGCTCGATTCTATGGAATAACCATTCTGCTGAATTATTTTATTCTATGCAGTCTAATGAGAAATATGTTACGGGAATTTTAAGGATACCTGTCCATTCAAGCGAAACGAGGCTGTGGATCGGAGAAAGGAAGTGTAGTGGGACACTCAATAAGCCAGTAAATGGTCCTGTGCAATAATTGAGGTCGCAAACGATTCCCGAAACGAACAAAGAATATATATAATTTTTCAACAGTACCAAATGGACTCTGCATTCGATTATAAGCCTCGACGACAGGCACTCGTGCGATGAGCGCGTAACGTCCTCACGGACAGGGTCAATGTTATTACAAAGTAGCTGGCCCGGATCAGCTCGCCCGCGGTTAGGACAGCAGGCTGGCAGGCACACAGACGGCGGCGTCTCAGACGTCGCCAATCACGACCTGTCCACGTCCCCGCAAGCACTAGGCGTGCTGCTGGGAAGTTTCGCCGTTTCTTCTTTCCAAACCATAACACGTAGCGAAATGACAGTAAGATAGTTTAGGCCGCCTCGATCTTTCCGCTCGGGCTTTATATTACCTGTCACTTAGTACATTGTGTCGCCCTCTAGTCAGCATTGTTAGATTCTTCCCCCTCTCATGGAAACAGTCCAGCCGAGGTAAAGGGGACTTTACCTCCGTCGCTCCGTCGAGCAAACTGCTCTCCGGGCTCCTTCGCGTCGCGAAAGCGTTCCAAGCTATCTATGGATGCTTGCAATACAAATAAGCATTGCCAGCCTCGAAGAGATGATATGACGTCCTTGTCAAACAAACCCGTGTAACAGTGCAGAGCGAAACCCTCGATAACTTTCTTTTTACTTCAATTTTTGGTTTTATTGGTTGTTCAATAAATGTAAATAATGAAGAAACATTTTTATCTGTTCTTTAATATCTGTCATCTATGTCACGTGTTTTGAGTAACTCCCACTTTAAAATCCACTGACTCAAACTTTTCTTCCTCCCCATGACCAATATAGGAGATATGATATTGTCTGTTTTAAAATAGATTTTTCCACTCATTAGCGACATTGCTAATTACCGCATCATCCCGCTCGCCTTGACATCAACTTGACCGAGTGTAAACGCAAGGTGTTTGAGTTTACTTGCATTTACTGTCCTAATGAATTCAGACAAGCGTGTGCAGTTTGTAATTGACTCGGTGGTGTTAAAATGAAGAAATTGTATCAGATATTAAACGTTGATGTCTGGCAGATTGTTGTTGTCCGTAAATTAAGGTGTATATAACATATTTTTTACTTTCAAGATTAAATTTTGAATTAAATTTTAGTCAGATGGTTAATTTAAAACGTTTACTACTTTGATAATTAACTTTAGACTTTAGACTTACGATTGATAGAAATTTTACATTACTTGTATGAATCTTATGTCAAAGAGTATAGCAGAGTTTCTAAGTAAAAACTGCCCCAGCGGCGTATTCTACTTTTACTATAGGGATCGGTTTGTTATCAAATAACCCAATTTTCCGATTTTTATCTAAATTATTTATCGAGTTTTTTTGAATAACCTATTTTCCGTTTTTCAATAGTAAAATTAAAAATTGAGTAAACGCGAATTTTTCACTAATACTTGGGAGCAAAAGGTATAAAACAATATTTTCGTTGTAATTCGCGAATTAAAAGCTGATTTTTTAAATATAAATTAAAAACTATATTTTTTTCTGGAGGTTTGGAAAATTATCTATCACCATTTTTTTCAGAATATGTGTATTATAATCTTTTCTACTCACGAATTTTAGATAGATAGATAGATAGATAACACTTTATTGTACACCATTACAGAAAAGCTTACGTACTAGTATTATTATAGTAGGGTACAAAGGGCGGTCTTATCGCTAAAAAGCGATCTCTTCCAGACATTTTAAACATTTCTTGGAGGGATTGAAGTGTCAATAAAAATAAACTCATTTTTTTATAACCATAATTGATGTTCTTTTAATTTTTGACTCAAAACACGTATCTCTTTGAAACGACGTTAAAATAATAACATTATTTAATTTTGTTCAAAAAATTATAAATTATATATTTTTTCTTTACGGTTAAGAATAATTTCTTGGTGTCAATTCCAAGCTCCGATCCTGAGCATTGGGCTTATTTAAGACAACATAGTATAAAACTTACAAAAAAACAGAACTTGAGAAATAGATAAAATAAGAAATACACAGATAAACAATTTTTAGCTAGACGTGTTGCTGGGAATTTCTTGCCATTTCTTCTCTCCTAATAGCATATTTCAAAGCGGTGTACATAGAATATTTTTTTTAAAGTTGTGTGACCTTCAAAAAGTGTTCCCCGGTGGAACTTATTTTTCAATTGAATTTGTAAAAAACACAAATACAATGACCAAAATAGAAAATATGCAAGGGTTAGAGGTAGAGGTTAGCAAGCACTGAAGGCAGATTGAGCAGTCAATAAAAGCAGATCAGGCAGAACATATACAAGACAGCAAAGCCATCATATGGCGCTGGTGTCATGAACAAGATCAGCCTGGCTAAAGCGCCAGCAACAGAAAAGAATGAAATATATCAATAATATAATGAAATGTTTTTTCTAAAATCGAAATTTGTAAAAGCTAGATAGCACCAATCGCGTCGAAAGTGCTGAGAGCCGTTCGCGACAGGGTATTTCGGTTGTTCGCTGGACACCGATAAAAATAACTCCGGGACACACGTGGCGCGCTTGTTTAATGTTTACTCGGGGCCTAATGTTTTCATCGGAGGTGTTTATATCGTGAATTCCGACACTAATCCGCTTTTATTCAAGTGTTACGATGTTTGTTCAGTCAGGCATATACCTATATAGTTAGGGTAGTAACCATCCTTGCACTTCGTCTCTTGTGAGCGAGTATTGGTCGCCAAGGAGGAGGCAGAGCGTGCGAGCCTTGGAGGACTCGCAGGTGCTGGAGGGCGGATTCTTATATTTGTGATAAACTATATCTGACCGCAACGTCAACCGCGTAGAATTTTTTTGCGGAGCCCTAAGTTACTTACTCCTTATAACATCAGCTATCTGCCAGTGAAAGGCCCGTCAAAATCGGTCGAGCCGTTTCAGAGATTAGTCGGGACATTCAGACAGACAGATCTCAGATACATTTAGTAAAAAGCAGTTATTTTGACATTACAAATAGACACTTCAATTTCATTTATTTGTATAGATAAGTTCCCTTGACCACGATCATGCCTAATATTAGACGATGATGTGGTCTAAGATGGAGCACGCTTACCTAAAAGATACCTATTCACGCGAGACTTCAAGACACCCGGATTGTAGTTTTTGGGAGACAAGGTACTCTGGTAGCGCTTTCCACAGCTCTACTGTACGCAGAAGAAACGTGGAGCCCAAACATTTTTTTGATTGCGCAGATCAGATTGGCTTTCCGTGCGAAGATGGAACGGTGTGAGGGGCATTAGGCATAAGACACACCTTCCGAAATGAACCCTGTAGAATACCGATAGACTAGAAACCCGGTGTAGATGCTCTAGGCATTGAAGCCTTGTATTGACGAGCTGGATTTGAACCTTCGGCCCCTCCGTTCCGTCAATAATGCCGTTGAGAGGAGAGCGCGTCATCTTCCACGCGCGCTCATCTATCCTCCCGTGGTGCATGACATTTAGTCATCCCACGTTGGATTTGACAGGGACAATGTCGGAGGCTCTGACCCTTGGGGCTCCCGCTTGCCAGGGCACGCGGAGTTCATCTAGCTGCCGCTTGTCCCGAAGCCCTGGCATAAAGCGGAGGACATAACACCGACGGGATTTTGTGGATGTCCATTTCACGTTTCGTTACTTCCACGTTAGAGGTGATAATAGCACTCCATAGGGGTGCACTAGCACCCCAACTTGGCGAATCCTACACGCCCTTGCGATTCTTTTCTTAATTGGATTTTCCCACCTTATAAATAGTAATCATTAAAATAAAATTCTTATTTATTTATTTCATATCCACTGCTCTGGAAATTGACGAAATGTGTAGGTATTGATTTATATATATATATATATACACAAATAAACAAATTATGTTTTTATGTTAGTAAAATAAAGTTACTGCCTACTATGGAATTATGTTACTACGGCTTCCATCAATAGATATTTGCCACTGCATTGTGAATTGAATCAATTAACTTCGTGTTTCTTTAGCTAAATTTAGAGGTACATAATAAATCAATGAAACAATGTTTGCACTTGATAAACGCGTAGAGCCATATATGGAAAATAGTGAGCATTTATTTCAATTTAAACGATGTATCACTGATTCCTTAATCCACAGAAGTAAATGTAACATTATTATCTACGAGAGTAGATCATTTTATTTCTGGTACAATCCACATAAAGTTGGATAGGACTTGATTTTAAAATGAGTTTATGAGAGTTTATGAGAGTGACTTTTTGTACTGAACCACTACAATGTACCACTTTTAATGAGGAGAGGACATTTGTATGGTTATGGCGAAACATAAAGGCGAGTCATAGCCAACCTGATTTGAAGTAATACTCTGAATGAGATGTTATTTATGACAAACGTGATATTGAATATGGTCAGTGATCCGTGCAGCAGTTTTCACGTGTTGCTCTGACGGACAGAAAGACAAGCAGACAAAAATTCGAAATTAATTTTCGGAATCTCCTGGTCCCAATTATCCCCCCTGATTTTTTCTATATTTTTAAACGCATTGTACAAACTCGAACCATTTACAGATGTACTAAAGCTTTTCCCTGCGACTTTGTCCAGATAGAATAGTTTAAAAAACCTCTGATTTTTAAACACTCTTCATTGGTGCTCCGCTCCTGTTGGTTTTCGCGTGATTATATATAGCCTATATCTTTCCTCGATAAATGGATTATCTAACACTGAAAGAATTTTTCAAATCAGACCAGTAGTTCCTGGGATTAGCGCGTTCAAGTAAACAAACTCTTCAGTTTTATATATTAGTATAAGATACCTTAGATAGGTACTAATATTATAAAGATGATAGATTTGTATTTTTGTATGTTTGTAACAATTAAACTCAAAAACTAGGACCGATTGCAAAATTTCCTTCACCATTCGAATGATTTAGTTGACAATCTATTATCAGCTAAATCATTGTCCTTTTAAACGCTGTCGTCATTGCAAAACAACAAGTGACAATTTTATGATACCCCAAATCTGCGGATATCCTTAATGATAATGAATTATTTATGCACCATTGTAATGATGCTAATTGAAATGCATTTTGAGTTTAAGCGGATTTTTGTATCCTGTTTTTGGTTAGTGTTTTGTAACTAAGCATGGAAGAGATCGGAGAAAGAATAATAATTCCTGCGGCCAGATGGACATTCGTAAGAGGCGACAAACCAAACCTAAGGTAGTAGTAGCTGATGGCCAACGAACGCCAATGGATGGCCAACCAAGCCGCAGAAGTAGCCAACGCAAAGCTCACCGAGGCCATCCGATGTCGCAAATTGGCCAACGTGAGCTGCAGCAAAGCCATCGTCATGCGAAGAAGGCTCCGTCAGCTCCAAACCCAGTAACTGTTGGATAGTTGCCCTTTGAGTTGCAACGGGGATAAAGAGGTACAAAACCAAAGGCCCCAAACTCCTCATTCCGGTAAAAAGGAAGAAGACCTTGGAGAGTAGTCAGGCAATAGGGATCGGACCGCATAAGATTCTAAGTATAATATTACAGACATTAAAATGACATTATTTTTATTGCATGAGTTCAGCACTCGGTTAGACAGCCCACGCTTGGAAAGAGGATACCATTGCCTATGGACATTTTCAACACCAAAGGTGCTACAAATGCGCTGCTGCTGTCTTAAAGGGGACTGAAACCTGGTCACTAATGCCGGAACACACCACAAGGTTGTTATGGCGTCATACTCTTGACTAGAGATGGTCGCCATCCAGTCTAGCAAATACCCTACCACTTGGCTGTGGGTTGTTTTGTCGCCTCTTGCCGCCCGACCGCGGGAAATTGTATTCTTTCTCCATTCCTGCACGGATAGACTGTGTTAGTACAAAATGTCTTAAACTTCTTAATTTTGTATCAGATTATTAATATATACCTAAGCCATAATTCTAAATCCAGTATTTTATTAACTATTGTTTAAACAATTATTAAATGCTAATCGTTATATTATAAAATATAAGATATTTTAATATTCCATCTTGATGTAAACAATAATAAAAGATGGCAGCTGGAGGGTCCAAACCAATTCTGAAAAGACCTCATGACCGAGCCTAACATGATTGGGGAGATAAAATCTCACCGTCTCCCCGAGCTCCGTTATTTAGAGCGGATGGAGGAGGATCGCGGTGTGAAGAAAGCATACTTGGGGCGACCAGTCTGTTGGTGACCGGTTGGTCGCCCCAAGTATCGCTGGAAGGATGGATGCTGACCTGACCGCACTACAAGCCCACAATTGGCAAGACACTGCACAGGACAGAGGCAAGTGGCGTGCTGGCGTTTCGGAGGCCAAGACTCACTTTGGGTCGCTGAGCCAACGCAGGTAGTTAATTTATTTTGATGTATCCTTGTTGTGGTGATAGCACTGCACAGTTAACTGAACACAGGAATGAAAACACTCGGATAGTCATTTACAAGATAAGTACTGTGATGTGACGCTGGCGTCATCTCTTAATTGATCTACAAAACTAAACACATTAATCCAAATATATTGACAAAAGTAAACTTAATATTTATCAATGCAATTTAGAAATGTGGTATAGCAAATTGCGTCACATCACTAGCCCATAAAATGTTATCGTGGAAATATATCTCAGATAAAGTACACTAAGTATATTGTCATGTAATATTGAGTATCGTAAGTACATTATTGATTATTTTGAGTAGTTGAGAATCAACGTGTTCATATAATGCACTAAAGGCAGGTCTCAATTATTTAAAGCGTCGCCATTTTACCCATGAAAATAACAAGTGCAACTTTATAATATCTTACAGCGCTTTCCATTAGTAGCTCAACGCCCCAAATGCTCCGTTAGCCGTTCCACGAGGCGACCGAGGTCGTTGTGGTCGTGGCGAAAACGTCAATAATGACGTCGTCATTTTCGATCCCACAACGCTCACAACGACCCATATCAAGAGGTGTTTCGAATGACCGTTCCATTTGGGTTTACGTTGTTGCGCTGGCAAGCAAATGGAAAGGGAAATCGCGGTCAGGAACGTGGTTGTTATGAATGGAACGTAGCCTTAGTAAGCTACGAACTTCCTGGTGTTGGGATTTATCCTGTCTTGTATTTGAAACCATCAAAATATTACTTTTATTTAACTTGCAATGGACGTATGTAAGTCCGGGTGGAATCATGCAAGTTAAATTTGACCATTTCCCGGTTTCCGATTGAGCGGAAATTTTGCACGCATATGTATATCGCATGATAAAGCAATAATATCGTACCATGGAGGTGACATGATGATGGAGTCGGAAGGTGGCAATAGGAACTCCTGTACTAAACAAGCTAGAACCGTCGTGTTTGGGCTCATTTTACTTGTCTTGGCTAGCACTCTGCTGCTACTTGACATCCTGGATCTCAAAAGCTTGTATTTAAAAACCTTTTTAAGAAAGCTTATTTTATTTGCTTTTGCACACCCAGCTAGGCACTTTAGCGTTTAATAGACATATGTAGGTACCTATGTCAATCATATATAATGTGTATACTCCTATACGATTAGTTTTACATTAACTTCTGTATCATTTAGTATTATACTACAATTACTTGTACTTACTCTTCCTTGAATCACCACATTGCAGCTGGCGCAAATGGCTGGTCCGTCCGACTGCAACAAACAAACAAATCAAAATAAATTATTAGTGAACAAACAATTTTTTTAAGGAACAAACCAGCCAAACATTTTACCGATGTACATAGAATAGGAACTAAACTACATTTTTAATGTATTGTTACGTCCTAGATGCCGACAAAGACAAATTTTCGGCATTTGGACTTCTTTTGTTTACTTTGTGTTTAAAATTTGTAATTAAAAACCCATTGTGTATTGTAATCTTTTACGGCCTATTGTTGTATTGTGATCGCTGTCAGGTGTCTCGGATTTAAAATACTCGGATATTAATGATTCTAAGAAATTTGGTCCACGTGGCCGGGCAGACATATTGCATCGGTGCAGTAAAAAGCAATTCCCCAATTTAGAGATGGGTCAGTCGGGCGATAACCACAAGCGAAGCAAGACTTGTGTACATTCGGTGATCTATTTAAGTGACGGACTTTGCGTGTTTTATTGAATTACGACCTTTTGCATTACGTTTGGATTTGTTGTGTTCGGTTATACGTGTTTTTATAGGTCCTGCCACGTAAAAAGAACGCTGAGCGGTAGTGGAGGGGATGTGTCTGCACAGGTGTACAGTCATATCCTAAAGCATCACCCCGTCTCGCCCCCTTCATACCACCAATTTGATCGATAAAACGCTAACTGCGCAGGTTCAGAGCAAGTGTTCTTTTTACGTGGTGCGAACTATGTAGTTCTATAATAAAACCACGTTTTAACGGTTTTAAGCGCTATGATTTATTAAGTTTTGGTCTGTTCGTCGTTTCAGCCGCTTTTCAGTGGCCGTGGTGTTTGCTTAAGAGTTTCTTGCGCCACTTCTTCTCTTCAAACCACAACATGTTGTGAATTAGATTAGGCTCCCATAGAGTAAATAATAAGCATAAACAAATTAAAAGTAAATAATTAAAATGAAGGAGGTAGGCTAAATAAAACTTTAACAATACTCGTTAGATAAATGTCACCTTTGTCGTCCGTGACCATGGCCACTGAAGGGGGTGCCGCCCTGGACTCCCCTCCGTCCAGGAAGCGGTACAAGGGGATGCGTCCTCGGGGCCCCGAGCGGCCACTGTCACATTCCCCCCTTCACTCCGTGACAGTGATGTCCCACCTTTCCGCCTTCTCATCCTAAAAGCCTTCCCTTCCTTCCAAAACTCCTCCCAAAACACTCTTCTCTTCCGAAGTTAGGTGGCCTCCCCTGACTCCGACCGCTGACGCTGCTGTAAGCGCGAGGCGGCGGGGAAAAAGGGAGGAAGGAGAGGGAGGAGTGATGGCGCAGAAGCAATCCTCGCAGCCTCCCCCTCTCCCTAACACGAAGCAAAGACTCATCTATTTTATATTATATAGTGGTACGCCATCGCTGTCTCTATATCTATAGTATAGCCAACGATGCAGCGAACTCAGGTAGCTCCCTAAAAAACATACATTACGATAAATAAACATATGTGATCTTTCAACATTGACCTTGATATAACAAATGCACATATCGACATATCGCATTATTCGATAAATCGCGATAAGCAAAAATTTTATTTCCGTCGTTATATCTGGTGATATCATACGGGTTATGTTGATTGGATGTACTATGCGGCGCGCGATTTTGGTAATGATTCCGTTTTGGGCAAACAGGGGCCCAATCCTGCTATTTCAAAGTACGATTCCGTTGCGTTTGTGTCAAAAATTTGTATTCTGCTAAATCCGCAATCGCTTCTCGATGTCGTCACGGTGAAAGTAGAATACAATGTAATACTATAGTAGAGATGGCGTTAACCGATAATATTGGAAAGCTACCAAAATGTTACCATTACGTACGTACCCCTTTTTACGAAAATTGTTCTGAAGGAGGAGTATGAAATTTCGCACAGTTATCTTAATTAATATTATAAATGTGAATGTAAGTTTGTTTGTTACGCTTTCACGCGAAAACTACTCAACCGATCATCTTGAAATTTTGTACGCATATTCTTGGAGGTATTAGAAGTAACATAGGATACTTTTTATGAAAAAAAATCCATGCGGACGACGTCGCGGGCAGAAGCTAGTAGTTTGTATAGAGGAGTGCAGAATGCTAATATTTGTTTTAAAAGATGCATAAAAAATACATTAAATTAATAAATAAAAACATTACACACATTGCCATATATTTGTCACACACGAGCATATGTACTCTTTTGAAGTCTTGTTTATTGTTCATATTCAAGCCTTGGCGAAATCCATGATTATAGAAGCAGTCTTTGACAACCTTAATAACGTTGAAACTCATTAAAGTTGTTATCATTCATAGTAATCTATTTATTCTATCTAATATAATTTATTCCGCGATTTGAAGTTGGGACATGAGTCGCATGTAATTATCTAGGATGCGTATAGTTCTCCAAAATGTTTTGAAAGCAGGGAGAATCGGTTCCCAAGGACGAAAAGTGCTGATCTCTTCCCTGTGATAAGGCAACTGCAAGCGTTGTACTAACAGAATAAGACAAATTAAAAAAAATATATATTATATTTAATATTTGTAAAGTCGCTAAAATGTTATTTTAAGCCCTGTTCTTTTATGTCCGCATCCCTATTGTGAAGGTTAACAAAGGCAGGAAAAGAATGCAAGAAATCTTCTACATATGACCTTAAATCGAAACAATTGAATAACTAATTATACACGTACACTCGATTAAAGCAGAAGCGTTTATAAATAAAGCGTGTCAACACAATTACAATTTGTATGAGAGCTTTTATAATATAAACTCATTAGGCCGAGACCTTGATGCGATACGCGTTGACCTTTATAAGACAGATCGTGTGGTTTGATTCAGGAACATCTTTATGCCTTACTACCTGACCTGTGCCCACTTCGCTGGGAATAAGAACAAAATTAAAAAATACTTATTATTAATCACAATCAAATATATCCTTTGTCACTCAGGAATAAAGTAGCTTTCCACCGGTGAAAGAATTTTCAAAATCGGTTTAGTAGATTCAGAGATTACCCCCTACAACGTCACAAACTCACAAACTTTACCTCGTTATGATATTAGTATAGATATGGTGAAACTTCGTAAATGATCAATTTTGGTAATTAATTTAAGTTTCTAATAATTATATCTTACTAGCTGTCCCGGCAGACGTCGTCCTGCCCGGTAAAAAATAGGGGTTGAACGTAGAGGGTTGAAAATTTAGGGTTGTATGTATCTTTTAATGCTGTATCATAAAAAATAGAAATTATAATTTTTGTCTATAAAATAAAAATAAAATTAGGGGTGGACTACCCCTAACATTTAGGGGGATGAAAAATAGATGTTGGCCGATTCTCATAGATACCGGATAAGCACAAAAAATTTCATCAAAATCGGTCAAGCCGTTTCGGAGGAGTATGGCAACGAAAACTGTGACACGAGAATTTTATATATTAGATAATGTTCTTATGAAATAAATTTTACACATAATGTCCTGTACAATAGTTTTGAAATGAAATGAAATATTAATTCTTGCATAACTGTAGTTGTCTACAGGTGTTATTCCTAGTCATATTCCCAGTACATTTTACCAGTTCCACTGGTATGCAAGTAAGCAGGATCTTACACGTCGTTATTTAATTAGTTAGTTCCTATTTATTTTATTAAGTACCTTTTACCCAACTTGAATTTAATTATTATTTCAACCTGTGTTTGTTAATTATTTAATGTCTTTAAATATAATATTATTATTAATTATGTATTGATATTATTTTTCAAATTTGTCATTAAGGAATTCGTTTGTGGAATAATATGATTTTTTTATTAGTTTACAAAATTACGTTCAGAGTAGTAGCTTTGTCCAATTGATATGTGCGTGTGGGCCATGTAATTATTTTCGCTAACACGCATACAAAGGCACTAATAATGTTGCAAGTCAATAGTCTTTCTGAAAAGTAGGAAAGCGAACTGGGATTTTTAGGTCCTGCTTAGAAATGCTTCACATTTCTGGCATCTACTCGGGCTCTAAGCGTATTAATTCTATGTAAATAATTATTATTTATTTGACTTTCACCATTGACTTTTGATTGGAAATATATTTACTTCTTCAAAATGTAATGAACTTCTTTTTGCTGATTGTACAAGGAGTTTTATATTTCAAGTTTAGAATCATATTAATACGTGAAGATAAAACTTTTTATCCCTTTTTAGGAAAATTGCGCGGACGGAGGAGTATGATGTTTCGCACACTTAAAGTTTATTTATATAGAATGAGTGCATTTAAATTCAATCACTAAAAGAAATTACACACACTACCATGTATTTGACGCACACACGCATATATACACTTTGTTTATTGTTAAAGTCAAATTAACAGTATAACCTTGGCGAAATCTCTGACTATAGAAGTATACTTTGACAACAGAACCTTAACAATGTTTAAACTTATCATTTAAAATTACTATAGTCGAATAATAAAACTACGTTTTAACGGTTTTAAGCGCGGTAATTTATTTTAGATAGGTTTATATTTTTTTATTTAAAAAAATTTTTTAGAACTAGGCATGTTTGCTGAAGAGTTTCTTGCGCCGCTTCTTCTCTTCAGCCACAACATGTTGTGAAGCGGTGGTAAAATTAGATTAGGCTCCCATAGAGTAAATAATATCCATAAACAAAATTAAAACTGAATAATTAAAATGAACAAGTTGGCGGTAGGCTGAATAAAAACTTTGACAATACACGTTAGACAAATGTCATCTTTGTCTTCCGTGACCACGGCCACTGTAATGCGGCCGAAACGTCGGATAAACCTAAATAAAATAAATTACCGCGCTTAAAACCGTTAAAACATGGTTTTATTATGTGTACAGGTCGCGAAAACTTAAGGAAATATTATACTATAGTCGAATTTCGACTACTGGCCGACCGCTAGTTTCTATAAATACAAATACTGTTCTATAAATAATACAAATAACGCAAAAACTTCTATATTTATATCTCAAAATAGCTCTCAATATTACACAAACACAAGATAAATGACCCAAAAACCAAAGCATCTGATCTAAAAGTTAGACCTTCAAATCCCGTTCGTGAAAGTCACGTCTCCCTTGCCCTGCGACGAGTAAATTAAGGCCATGGTCGCATACCGGTTTAGCATAAAAACAAAAGCGACGACGGGCGAACGAAAGTCGACGTATTTAGCATCCCTAGTGCTAAAAACAGTAGACAATTAACCGCGAAAACGCCTTGACCTTGTGACTTGAAACGTCTTTATGTTTGGTCTGTGGTACTGGCGAGAAGAGATTCTGTGCTGTTGTTAGATTCTTTTGCCTTTTCCCAAGAATTTTTGACTGTCACGATATGTATTTTTGCTTCTTACGCAGTTTTATCTACAGTCTCCTATCATCTATTATATCACAAATTATATTCTCGTTCGATTTCTGGATTACCTTTTTAATATTATTTCGATCTAGACGCTGACAAAGACAAATTCACACCTGCATACCTGTAGAAACTCATTTTATTACCTTTCGGCATTTGGACTTCTTTTGTTTACGTTGTGTAAAAATTTGTGATTAAAAAAACAAGCCCATTGTGTATAGTGATCTTTTACGGCCTATTGTTGTATTGTGATCAGTAGCCAGGTGTCTCGGATTTAAAGTACAAACTGACTCTAGCAAATGTTGTCCGCGCGGCCGGGCAGACATATTGTATCTGTGCAGTATAAAGTAATGTTCCGATTAAGAGATGAGGCAGTCCAGCGATAACCACGAGCGAAACAAGGCCTGTGAACATTCGGTAATCTATTTAGCGACGGGCTTTGGGCGTGTTATTGAATTACGGTCTTCTTCGTTACGTTTGGACTTATTGTGTTCTGTTATATTTGTACCTGTGTAATACGTGTTTGTATAGTTCTAATAAACTCTAATAATTCCAACGGCATTTTAATTCGAGTCCTGCAACGCGTAACAATATCATTCAATCTTCCAGTTGTTAATATATTAATTTTGTCAATTTACTCACAATAAAGTATGCGTCCTTCTAAAAGCTTATGTATTTGTTATAACAGCAAATTATTGTAATACTTGGTCAAATTTACAAATCGCTTAAATCCTCACATTTGTACCTCTCGCAATAGAGGATCTTCCGAGCATTGTTTCTACGTTACCGAATAAGTCAGTGACACAGATGCGTGACATTGCTTCGCCTTATTCGCACGCATAACCAATAAACGATTACAGGCGTATGGTCGTTATATCCACTGTTGGATGCAGATCTTCCTGAGTATAGATTCCCCTTTCGACAACCTTGAACAGATCATCAGTGTACTTGGCTAGACTTCTTCAGACGTCTACAGTAGGTTTATCGAGACGAAGTCTCCACTCCAACACTATGCGAGTATACGACTTATTCTAGAGGTAGTAAAAAAAATAGATTTCATCTAGATGAAAGTCAAATAATTGAGATTCTTCTTATCATCTTACAAAACTTCGCCGCCTCATAGATCGTGTACAGGAAAATATGTCATATAGTACATTAAATAAACAATAAAATAAATTAGTTATATTATGATGTTTTAAGCGTAACATGATAAGATGGATTTCGAAAAGTACGGGCATGCATGGAACACGGCTCTCATCTACGTTTATAAATTTAGAATTATTATAGTTTTTTTAATTGACATGTAAGTACCAAATATTTGTATGACCATATTTTGGTCAAATACAGGGAAACCAATCGATATGTAAACCATCTTTTGTACTATTACATGTATTTCAACAGATAAACATTCATTCATTCATTCATCTTTGGGACAGCTCAGCTAAATACCAGCTCGAGACACTGGAGTCCAATAGTTAAAAGAGCTAGGAAACTGATTGGCAATAACCGATTATTCTACGAGAGGCTTCAGAGCCTAAATCATCGACGTAAAGTCGCTAGTTTGACGGTATTCTATAGGAGACACTGCGGATTACATGAATTGGTTCCTCCCTCGCCATTTTACCACTGGACAGACAGACGTACGCACTCACCCCACCGATATAAGGTGGAAATACTAACAAAGCGGATGAAACGCTATGCTTGTACTTCTATCATAAGCACCGCTGAAGAATGGAATTCTTTACCGTCGTCTCTTTTTCCTGAAGAATACTTTCTAGGTGTCTTCAAGTCTCACGTAAACAGGTATCTTCTACGCAAGCGTGCTCCACCTTAGACTGCGTTTCCACCTGACATCAGGTGCAATATCAGTCAAACGTGAACCTATTCATTATATAAGAAAAATGGTATTTTAAAGCATTTTATTTATGTCAGTAATATTAGAATTTATTTTGTAATGTGTATCCAGACTAAGTCCTTGAGTTATATGTACTACGTACTATAGAAGCGAATCAAAACAAAAAAGTTCGAACCAGATAAAAGCGGAATCCTGCGCGGGGCGACTGTGTCGTGGACTGACTCATGTGTTTTCTCAGCGCTAAAACCTACTTACGCTGTCCATTTAAAATATTGAAACATGCAGCACTAGATCGATTAAACCACAGATTCGCCTTAACATAGCCGCAGCGATGACGTGTTGAGACGACTAAAATGGATGAAATTTAATTAAAATAATGTTTTATCGAGAATTGAACCAACTTACAGGAAACTGTTAGCCTTTGACATTTGAGTTGTTTAACCAGTACCTTAGTATATATGAAGGATTTTTTTAAATAATAACTTTTCAGTCAAACACGCAAAGACTAATCTAGTTCTTGTCCATGGATCAGAACGAGTTTTCAAATAAGCTGCGACGATACTAGAGAAGGCGTTCTCTCTAGTACGTAGTACATTAACTTAACCTTATTGCTTTAATTAAATAGAAAAATTATCTTGACGATCTCATATAGGCAAGAATAAGATTGGTATTAGAAACATCGGAAACTTAGAGGCTCAGAGCACTTTGTAATTTAGGCCACATAGGATACTTAAATGTAGGTGTTACACTTATTTACCAGAAAATTATCGACATTACAATCTTCAAGGGTACTAACGAAATCAAAGAACAGAAAAATCCAATAAATATTGAAGTGATAACACCAAATAATAACAGGACGTTTTCTTAATCAATATTGTGTTGATAAACGATATCAACAAATATTTGTTATCGGTTGATTTTGAATTATTATGTCGAGATATGGAAAATTTTATTTAAACGATTCGGTTTGATGACTGACTGATTTAAATGTTTATTTTGTCGTGATAACTGCTTAAGGAATAGAATAGAATCTAATATACTTTATTATATAAATTAAGACACAATTCAAGAAGTTTAAGTACAGAAGACAATAGGCGGTCTTATCGCTAAAAGCAACTCCTGCCAGACAACCTTAAGATAGATTAGAGAAAAATCATAAATAAAGGAAATATAGGTTGAACATGAAAATTGACTAAGATCTAGCTACAATGGTTAAAGCAAAATTGATGAGTATGCAGCAGACGCCGCGAATCCAATAAGCATCGCTACAAGTTTGTCCCCATGATGGAGAGTTGTGGTTAAAATTCATACATTGTTCACGAAGGGGAGATTTTCTTTTATAATGCTACCTATAGATTCGCGTTTGATAGCTATCTGGCCTAATGTTAGGTGAAGATGCGATCTAGGATCGAGCATGTTATGTTCACCTGGTACATACCTAGTCACTTGTGACTTGAAGAACACTGGCTTTATGAATCGGCGAACACAGATTGCAGCAAGTTGTTCTACTCGACGGCGATGCGCAAAAAAAAGACGGAGGCAAAATATTGAGTCCGAACCAATGATGGCGCTTGCGCCGTCGTGTGCATTTGGTTATCCAACGATAGAAAGAGGATATGGGAACTAAGTCGCGTGTTTCCAAAGCACACTCTCCAAAGTATATCTGATAGAAAACCGACAGACTTGCTAGTTTGCGGGGATGCTCAAGGCTTTAGAGCCAAGCATTGAAAAGACTATCAGCCCGTCAGTCTCTTGGCTCTCCCATCCATCCACTGCAATGCACCTAACCGAAAGTGGTACATTTCCAAAACGGTATAGTTTGCCCTTATTTATAAGAATCAAAACTTCCATTTCAGTCCGAATCATACATTAAATTACGCCAATGAGGAAAAAGCTTTTCAAGTTCTGGCTTTATATTTTAGTAGGTTACCGAGTGATATTACAGAAAATAAGTTTCCTGCACATGCGTACAGGAACGGAGAAAGAATACTCATTTCTGCGGCCAGGCAGCCTGTCGCAAGAGGCGATAAAACAACCCTCAGCCATGTGGTAGGGCATTTTCCCATCTGGATGGCTACCACTCCTGGACTAGAGCATGGTGCCATAACAACCTTGAGTTGTGTTACAACATTAGTGGCGAAGTTCCAGCACCATCTACGCGTTCGGCATTGGCAGCATCTCTGGTATTGCTAATTTCTGTAGGCGACCGTTTCCCATCACCGTTGGACTGTCAGCCTGTCTATTGTACTCAACAGTAATAATATACTGTAGCAATAAAAATAAGTGAAATCAGTATTTTAAACGTCTTTGACTTTCATATAGATATATTTTTTTCTACCCGCTCAGCACGTTGCAAATTAAGCCTAGATCATCATTCATTTTCTTTCCGCATATATATAACTAGCTTCTGCCCGCGACTTCGTTCGCGTAGAATAGTAAAAAAAAACCCGCGATTTTGAAAGGTCCTTCATTGGTGCTCCGCTCCTATTGCTCTTAGCGTGATGATTTATAACCTATAACCTTCCTCGATAAATTGGCTATCTAACGCTGAAAAAATTTTCAAATCAGACCAGTAGTTCCCGAGATTAGAGGGTTTAAGCAAAGAAACAAACTTATCTGCTTTATATATTATATATATATAAGATAAAACTCTCTCAATGACACCACACCCTGTCAAAATATCCGCTTCTATTATGTTACGTTACAGAGAAATTACTTTTAATCTGTTATAAGCTGTTTAAGTAATTAAAGGTTTTTAACTATCCCACGGGAACTATTTAATTTTTCGGATCAAAACTATCCTATATGTTTACCAGGTGTATAAGCTATCACCATACAAAATTTCATGTAAATCGGTCCAGTAGTTTCGCAGATTAGCCGGTACGAACAGACAAACAGATAAACAGAAAAACAATTTTTTTTTTTAAATCTAAATTCGTTCTATTTCACTTCTAACATCCCCCTGACTCGGTTTTTTCCATTTTTTTCATTTTACAGAAATTCGACCTCTACAATTTTATTATATGTATGTATATAAAGTTCAGTCTGCCATGTCTTTTAAAACATTGAGGTACTTTCCAAGTCGTCATTTAAAAAAATATTTTGTAACATATCTTTCGCCCAGCACTTTTAATGTGATTTTTTATTATTTTTTTGAGTGAACAATCCAAGTGTTCTCTAATTATAGTTGTTATAAAATCAAAATTGTTAAATCGATTCGAACACTTTCCAAAGAATGTCGGTGTTGTTTTCATTTGGAATTAAAAATACCGTCTCATACATTATCTTGAACATTTTCTTGTAATACGCAATAATAGAAAGATCGCTGTTTTATAAATAAAAAACGTGTCATAGTTAGTGTTGTACTGATTTTGAGATAATTTTAAAGTATTATAGTAATACTAGGATTCGCCTGTGAGTTCATCCAAGGTGAATGGAACAAGCTATTTTTATTGCAGGAGTACAGCAAACAGGCAGGCGGCCCACTTGATGGAAAGCAGTTACCATCGCCTATGAACACTTGCTGCCAGCCAAAGGTGCTACAAATGCGCTGCTGCTCTCTTAAGGTAGACTGGAACCTGGCCACTAATGCCGGAACAAATCAAGGTTGTTTTGGCGACATACTTTAGACCAGGGGTGGTAGCCATCCAGTCGGGCAAATGCCCTACAACCTGGCTGTGAGTTGTTTTGTCGCCTCTTACGACAGACCGCCCGGCCGCAGGAAATTGTATTATTTCTCCGTTCCTGCACGGATAAGCTAATTTGAAAGAAAGATTAAAAGAGTATACGTGACCTAGCAACTCAAAACCACTCCTGGGTCCCGGAAATAATTTCGACTAACACCATTTGTGCTAATGGTGTTTCAAATTTATTTCTACTAATATTCTGCCCATGTCTCACATACGGAAGCCAGACCTGGGCTTTAAGAAAAAAGGACGAAGAAAAATTGTCAGTACACCAAAGGAAAATGGAAAGAAGTATGTTAGGGATAAAACTTCAAGACAAAGTTCACAACAAAATTATAAGAAAAAAGACTAAAATAACAGATGTGATCAAAAGAGTAAAGACTGGAAATGGGCAGGACACACATTTAGGCAAGAAGACAATAGATGGAAAAAGAGAAAGAGGAAGACCTAGAAAGAGATGGCAAGATGTTTTTGCAAAAAAGTGTGGAACGAAATGGAAAACAATAGCTAGAGATCGAAAAAACTGGAAAGAGTTGGGGGAGGCCTACGCCGCAGAGGCGACTTCCATTATTTAATGTGTACACATATACTTATATATATATATATATATATATATATATATAAACTAAACTTAATGGTAGAAATAAAGGCTTTTTTATTTTATTTTATTTTTGATATTCTGCCGCGACGACATTTAGAAGATATTGTAGATTTAGTAGAATACGAGTTTTTGTTACTGTCGCAATGCAATCGTACCAACGAGATGATATTGAAATATCGGACTATATAAAGTAATAAACCTTTATAGTGAGTTTACTGATCTACATGCAAATTCATATTACAAATTTCGTCGAATAATTGCATCTCACATTACTAGTTAACTTCTCTTTTTTTTAATTTCTTTATATTTCATACTAGCTTCTGCCCGCGACTTCGTCCGCGTGAAAAGTTTTTTTTAACTATCCCATAACACAAATTTTTGGGGATCGGGAGTATCCTATATGTTGACCAGGGATATAAGCTACCACCATACAAAAATTCATTTAAATCGGTCCAGTCGGAGATTATAACAAAAAAAAAATTAAAAAATCTAAATTAGTTCTATTTTACTTCTTACGTTCCCCAGACACGGTTTTTAGGATTTTTTTTCATTGTACAAAAATTTGGCCTCTACAGTTTTATTTATGTATAGATGTTTGAAACTCGATAGCTATTACAACCTAATTATGTGTTATTTTTTGTTCTTTAAATTATGTTATAATTTTTCAAATTACAAAATATCGAATTGCATGTAGTTATTGCCTACAAGTAATTACTGCATTTGTCATGTTTTTTTTATAAAGCTATGTATATTCTTAATTAATGCAAATAATTGTTGGTAAACCAAATAAATAAAAACCATATATCAATTAATTGCGGTTGGCAAAATAAGTCTTTTCCTTCCACACTCCTCTATTCTGACATACATCTTCTGTCACACCACATATCATCATATCATCTTTCACATAATTCATCCATCTTGTAGTTGAACATTCTTTTTGTCACGTGACTTTCATCCCTCCTCATTAAATGCACATACCACCTTATGGTCTTCGTCCTCTCAATTTTTCAGTCACGAGTGTAACTTTCAAAGATTCATCAGTACTCATTTCTCACTTTGTCTATTCTTGTAAATAAATAAAAATAAAAAAGTCGCCATTCCGCCTATGGAATCATCTACTACACCAATCATCGAAACTGCGACAAACATGGCCGGCCCATTGCCACTTCAAATATTCTCATTTCTTATTCTACTCACAAGAGATACAGTAACCCAGTATTAGTGAATGTTACACGTAACCTGTAACACCTGGTTTCGGTAAAATATCGTAATAACCCATCACTACTGTAGGTGGGAATTAATTCTGGAGTGCGCGAGGCCGGGGTATTACAATGCCTCCCACGCGTGGACTATTTCCAGTATCGCGGGGGTTACCGTCGACACGCACCGACTCCGATACACTGCAGGGCATTGCATATTACGCCACGAGGTTATTTATCATTTGGACGAAAACTGGGTAATCTTTAATAATCGATTAGGTATTTTGAGAGCTCGTAAGTTCTTAAGGTCTATATTGCACACTTAATCTAATACCGCGACTGTCCATAAAAGTTAATTTTACGGCAGAATGTAAAGCCCGAACAATCAGTATGATTATGCATGATTGCAAAGCCTTTCTAGTGGATATTTATTACTTTAAAACTATGATTAGTGCTAGCACACGTATTTCCATGTTTTACGATAAATGGCATTAAAAAGTCGATTTGGATTTTTTTAGTTAGTGTCAGTATATTACAAAGATATTTTGGATTTTGCCACATTAGGTGATGTACACTTTAAAAATACGAAAAACATAAATAAATTGAATTCTCCCAAGTTTAGGCTCGATAAAGTTTACAGTTCGTACAGTAGCGTGGGGAAAAAAATAATGATCTTCATGAAAATCGCAGAATATACTCAAGAGTTTTTAGTAATCAAGTTTTAAAAAAATATTTATTTATTAACTTACAAACATCACCTAATACGATGGCGTGGTACACATAATAAATTATACTAGTGGTCGCACATTGGTCAAAATTCGACCATAATTAATTTAAATTAAAATAATAAATTAGAACATTACCAAGATTCTGTTATCAAAGAGTATCTAATATATAAAATTCTCGTGTCACAGTTTTCGTTGCCATACTCCTCCGAAACGGCTTGACCGATTTTGATGAAATTTTTTGTGCTTATCCGGTATCTATGAGAATCGGCCAACATCTATTTTTCATCCCCCTAAATGTTAGGGGTAGTCCACCCCTAATTTTTTTATTTCATTTTTTAGACAAAATTTTTAATTTCTATTTTTTATGATACAACATACAAAAATACATACAACCCTAAATTATTAACCCTCTGCGATAAACCCCTATTTTTACCGGGCAGGACGACGGCTGCCGGGACAGCTAGTATACTTCTATAATCACAGATTTCGCCAAGGCTGCTGTTAATTTCACTTCTTCGCCTTAATTTGACTTGAACAATAAACAAAAGAGTATATATGAGTGTGTGTGTCAAATACATGGTAGTGTGTATCATGTGTTTATTAATTTAATGTTTTTGATGCATAATTTTAAAACAATGTTAGCATTTGTCGCTTTTTCTTTATATAAACTACAAGTTTGCGAAATTTCATACTCCGCCGTCAAAAATGTTTTTGCTTCACTTATTAATATAATGATGAAATACATATTCAATCGTCGTTGCATATTAGTATGCAGTTCTTGTGTTTTTATTTAGGTTTATGGCTTGGCAGCTAGGCCTTTAGGCCAAATCTTTTCTTCATTTTCTTAAGCCTATGTGTAGCACAGCTGAACTGTAGGTTATCATCTGGTGCCATTCAAGGGAGTTCTTGTGACAATTCAAAAGGCCACATTTGACTATACAGTTCACATTTCTCACAAGACACATAATTACTACTCAAAAACTGTCAATATCCTACAACTATTGTTCATTTTAGAATAATTTTACACATTTTTAGAAAATAAAACTACACAGCACAACATCTCCTTTCAGTTCCCGCCAAAAACTCACAGTTCTTATGGATTCAGTCACAGTTCAGATAAAAATGTCAATTTCTTGACATATCTTGTGTAAACAGCTTTGCAGAGATTTGGATAACAAAGTAATATTAACTATTTGGGCAGGGTTTCCCCCTTTATTGTTCAGCCTTTGGTGTGACTATTCACACCGCACAGTAAGCAATGAACCCCGTCTACACGCCACACCGTCTTTTTATACGAAAATACTACGAACACTACCCTACAAAATAATAATATTACATCATTGCTAAAGATAGCAATTACTTCATAGTGTTGGCAGGATCATATTATTATCTATGACGATTGTCTATGTGATATTAATATACTCTATGGTTCTCATAACTGCTGTGATAAACATCGCGTAACACTTGTTAAATGTTCGTAAAGCTTGTGTAATCGGCGCCTACCAACGGCGCGGACCAACTAGTTGGTCCTTTCGTATGGTACTACAAACATTAGTGGCTCCCTACGTCTCATCACAAAATTCGCTGAGATGTTCAATTTGATATCAACCAATACACCTGGGTTAAAATATTATAGTATGTACATGTGTCGTTCAAAAATATTATTTTCACATAAGTATTATCTATATTAGTTAATACCAATCGAAAATGAGTTTTATGAGTCAACTAGTGTAGTCCAACACCTTCCATGATCAAATTGATCGTGTATTAGCAGAAGGTGATGTCAGGAGCCTTAAGAATAGACGAGCGTGCATGACAAGAGCTATGAATGTCAAAGAAGCAAGTTAGGTATGTAAGAATAAGCCTGTATGGCACTCTGTTGTTCGTGCCTACCCCGCAAGGGACCTGGCGTGAAGTTATGTATGTATGTATGTATGTATGTATGTATGTACATGTCCTTGATAGGGACAACTATCATACTTTATATCTAAATATAATTATGTATGTTTTAAAGTATTATTCTCACGGATTTAATTTCACCACAGTGGTCTTAATGTAACATAGTAAACTGCACATGTAACCGCTATTGGGTTTCAGCTCGATTTTCTGTGAGTTAACCAAACAAGTCGTAAAGTTTGTTTGTAGTAAATAAAAATTATCGTTCATCTTTGTTTTTCAAAATTTCTACACTACTATCTGCACTAGACTACACTAGTTAACTCATAAAACTCATTTTCGATTGGTATTAACTAATATAGATAATACTTATGTGAAAATAATATTTTTGCTTGTTTGATATGAATAATACTCAAAAACTACTGGAGCAATTTCATATTCAAGACAGTTGTAATTCCTTTTTGAATTATTCGGATATTCCATTAAAAAGATATAACGAATTTAAAAATGACAATCTTAATAAAATACTTGGCGCAGGAATCGGGTTCTAGGATTTTGATGATTTTTTTTGTGTGTGTGAATAGGTCCTGGGGTGGTTTAGGCTCACAATTAGCGCCCGGTAGGTGGCGCTGAAATTGGGCCTAGATTTTATGTTTTCCGGACAGGACAATGTCTGGCGGGACCGCTAATAATTAATATCTGGTCTTCATATAGGTGCAGTTCAGCATGTGCCAGGCAAGAGGTACCTGACGCTAGTTTTCTATTGCACCCTAGGACGGGCAGATGTTGGTCTATTTATGTCTATTATATAATCAATGTAAACAGTCAACGCTCGTATAATGGAAATGATGAGTAAAATTTACAGGTTATGACGAGTCGAAAAGAATAAATAAATAATATTATAGAGATTGGTATATTTTAATAATAGCAATTTGATTGCCAGCCCTCTCCGCAAGCAATGAAAGTGTTGCCACAATAGAAAACGAATTTCGGAACAAAACAACACGCAGTTGCACCTATCGTCCTTACATATATAACAGTTTCTAAATAGTTGACGCCCTTCCAAAACCTCTAACACGTTTAAAGGTGAATAAAATCAAAAGCGTTCACTACACACGACACTAATTTCATCTTTCAAACAATCATAGACACTATTTCACGCGATAGGTGTCAAAAAATAAAAGTTATTGTGGCAACTTAGTCATACGGTCGATGCGGTGCGGTAATGTTGCCAAACACGCTCGCACCTTTTAATTTATCTTGATAATGTTGCCTCTCTGCGGTTCAATGCAGGGCTGACACTATCAGCGAGTTTTATTTTTAAACTTTATGGAGGGAAGCCCAGTGAATGTTTTCCGATTTCACTCAAAACCTCTAACCTCCATACAAAACACCTACATTTAGCGTAGATAATCGACGAATGAGAAGATATTGGTGTTAGTGCGGGATTTATATAAAAAAATACGAAAAGCTTTTATTGAATTATTTTATGTGACTTCGAGACAGAGGATACCGATCTAAAATTCAATTAATTATAAGTTATGATTCTTACACAATAATTAGCTACTTTAAAGCGACACTAAGACATGTGCATCCGACCTAAGCTGAATAGCGAATGATATTTCGTTGCTATGCCCGCTCACTTTTATATTCGTGCGATGACAAAACAAGCCAAGTAGTAATCGTAGTTACCCGCAAATATTACAATAGTACAATAATAGGTGGCATTAATTGGAGCAAATGTTATTAATATCTTCGTTACACATGAAACAAAACCGCTTCCGCGTCTGTCTGTCTGTTTGTCTGTATATCTGTAAACTATTCCTAAACTATGCAACGGATTTTTAAGCCGTTGTCACCATTAGTTAGTTAATTAACAATCTATATATTTATGTATTTTTATCGCGAGCGAAGCCGAGGGAATTAATATAATATGATATTGTGGTTGTTTTTAATAATAGACCGTTTACATTCCAAATGTAACACACCCCTTTATAAGTGCCCTACTCACTACGCCGATGACTAAAGTAACAAGAGTAAAAATATCTGCCACTGACTCACTGACTAGTAATATAAACATTGGATGTATCATTTTAATATTAAGATATGAAGTCGTTGAGCGGGCATCGGAACGGTATTAAGATTAATGTTCAAAATAATAAATCTGAAAAGGGGTTAAGTTTGTACAGCGAAATTTAAAGATCATAGAGCTTTAGCATTTTTGTGTGTCTATTTGTTAGAGTATCACATGAAAACTACTGAACGTATTTAAATGAAACTTGACACACAACTACTTTATATATATTCTGGGTCAATACTTTGGATACTCTTTATTCTAAGCGATAACGTCGTTTCCGTGGGATAGTTGAATATAGGCATAAAGTAGGCGCTGAGAACATGGAAATGAGTTCAGTCTCGCTGTCACAGCTGGTGTAATTATAAAAGGGTATGTGGCATCTAAAAAAGGGATCCGCCTTTTTTTAAAGCGGTTAAAAAATGTTTTACACAACTAATAATTCGTCCCGATGTAGTCATTTGCGCAGTAGACTAATTTTAATAGCGCAGGACACTTTGATCTACCAATATAAAAGTAGATAACTAAGCGTTAAGGATGCATAGCAGCAACGCTCTGCCATTTTTGCTTGGAAATAAAGTTTAATATAGTGTCAATGACATTTGTTCTAAGTAGTGCTGCTCATTATTTTACTATTGCAATATTTGCGGGTAGTTCAGTTTACTAATCGGATAGAAAAGCGCACGAGCGTAGTGACGAAAGATCGGCTTTGGACAGATGCACATGTGATAGTAGCTCTGCAGGGTAACTAATTATTGTACGTAAATTATATAACCTATAATTAATTGCACTTTAAATCTGCATTCTTCGTTCTGAAGTTGAGTTAAACAGTTCTTCAAGTTCTATGTGTTTTGTTGCGTATCCCCCTCTAGTTACAGATTATTTACATGTCAGAAACCGGTCTGTACTTTTTTGCGCACACAAAATTACGATCGGAACTACAAGTTGGGTCAAACTGTACCACACCAGTTAGTCAGCTGATGTGACATTTGAATAGATAAAGATCGAGCAAACAAACAAACGCGCACGTGTGTTTTGAATCCGAACTGGCGCCTAGTACCGCATTAGTAGTCTAACATGAAAGGGTTCCTCTGAATAATTAAATATTGCTGGAATAAGCTAATGAGTCATTGTTATGTTTAAAACACTTTAGTTTTCCTTAAATAAGTTTATAATTAGGCGCGTCTACGGAATATTGTTTGTTGTCTCCTGCTCTCCTGGTACTTTTATAAATACTAGTGATCGCCCAGAGGTCAAAATTCGACCACAATTAATTTACAATATAAGTTTGAACATTATTAAGGTTCTGTTGTCAAAGACTATATAAACTTCTATAATCACAAATTTTGCCATAGCCACACTGTTAATTTGACTTTAACAATGAACAAAGTTTATATGCGTGTGTGTGTCAAATACATGGTAGTGTGTATAATGTTTTTTTTATTTTAAAAAATTCATTAATTGCATTCTGCACTCCTTCTCTATATAAAGTATAAGTGTGCAAAATGTCATACTCCTCCCTCCGCGCAATTTTCGTAAAAAGGGGTACAAAGTTTTTGCTTCACGTATGTATGGATATCTGAATATATGAACCGATTTTAATCAAATTTGCACACCGTGTGCAGTTTGATCCAACTTAAAAGATAGGATACTTTTTATCCCGTTGGAACCGGTAGGTGGCGCTGAGATCGGGTTCTAGAATCCTCCTAATCACCGGGAGCGATTTTGTTTTTGTGTGTTTGAGTGGGTTCCCGGATGGTTTAGATTCGCAATTAGAACCGGTAGGTGGCGTTGACACCGGGTTCTAGAATCCTCCTATACACCTGGACCGATTATGGTGATTTTGTGTTTGTGCCATGAAACAAAGTCTTTTAGTAAACTATTTAGTAAATTAACACTTTCTTTAAAATACTCCATGGTCCAACTCGATCTATTGCCATCAACCAAATGCGCCACAAAAACTCCTCAGTCTACCCAAGTAGATACTACTCAAAGTATCGAGGGCGTCTGATCCCGCTCCGCCATATGCTCTGCTCTGATTGGTCGTTTATTAAATTATAATATTCATAACTTTTATTAGGTTAGAACGATCTTCAAGTTATAGAAACATTTAACAAATCAAATTAAATTAAATTGAGAATTTTAGAAATAATTAAAATGTAAACAAATATTGTGCGTCATACATCCAGTCAACAATACATCCAATAATTATAGCTTCCCTCCGACATATATATATGTGTGTGTGTGTGTCTGTGTGTGTGTGTGTGTGTGTGTGTGTGTGTGGGTCTGTGTGTTTTATTGAAAAGACCATTTTGCAGTATATACTTTTATTCATGATATGTCACAAAGACGTACATTTATATTTTAAACAGACTTCACACATTAAATCTAATTTACCAATAATCGATACAACACCTCCCCTCTTAGACAATATTTAAACAAATTTAGAAAACTTAAAAAAACACTAACTTGAAACTAAACTTGATACTTATACTAAATTATAAAACACAAACTTGAATTACAATAATAAACACTGTTACATTTATATGTGCAACCTATTTGGTGGTCTGACCATTCGACCACTTTTAGTTACAAATGGTTGTTTTACCTTAGGAGACACTGAAATATTCTCACTATTGTTATTAGTTACAATAATACAATCATCATCATCAAAACTTGGTACATATTTAGAAAAATTAAAGTTTTTATTTTTACTATAAGACTTTCTCAAATGGTAACTTGTTCTCCTTAAAGGTTTATTACAAAACTCTCTATCTATCCAATATGACCTAGGTTCTTTACATTTTCTTAAGATATTCCCCTTTTTCCAAAATTTTTCTTTATTTGTTTTATATACTATTTTATCTCCCTTCTGAAAATTAGTTTCCTTCTTTCTTAAAGATAAATTTTTCTTTTCTTTTAATAAAGATTGTTTCAAATTTAACAATTTATGAACATTTTCCTGAACTTTAGGTTTAAGCAGCTGAGCAGTAGTGGGAACCAATGTTCGAATACTTCTACTATTTAATATTTGTGAAGGTGAAACATCTAAACTAGACAAAGGAGTATTGTTATAATTCATAAGAAAATCTCTATAGTCTGCATTATCTTCATAAGATTTTATCAAAATATTTTTAGCAATATGGACAGCTTTTTCAGCCATTCCATTACTTCTAGGATAGTGTGGGCTACTAGTAATTAAAGTTATATCTTTAGACTTAAAATATTCTAAACACTCCTGTGAACTAAATGGATTGTTATCTGCTATTAACTCAAAAGGATATCCAAATCTACAAAATACCTCTTGAAAAGCATTAGTGACAGATTTAGAAGTTTTATCATATAATGGCATAATTTCTAACCAATGTGACAAATAATCTACTACTACTAGAAAATATTTTCCTCTAAAATCCAGTATATCAGTACCAATTTTTGAAAATCTAAGTTCTGGGATTTTATGTGACAATAATGGTTCATGTATATTAGCTGGTCTATATTTCTCACATGTACGACACTCTTTAATCATATCATGAACATCTTTGGACAGTTTTGGCCAATAAAATAATTGTCTCGCTCTTTTTAAACATTTAGTTATCCCACAATGTTGTGAATATTCACAAGGACATGAAGGACATCTTGTACTAATTTTAAAACATATAACCTCAAAGCTTTAGGTACTAACAATTTATGTTGATAAAAACCTAATCCAGACTCAAAATAAATGTCATCTTTCAGTTTATAATACTCTTTACACATTTGTGATAATTTCTTTTCTTCAGGCCAACCATTGTAATAATAATTGCTAATTAAACTCAAAGTTAAATCATTATTTGTTTCTTTCCTAAAAATTGATATTCTTTCAGGTGACATTGGCAAGTGTACAGAAATAGAATGTACCATATGCAACATTTCATTGTCATGTTCAGTAATATTCAAACAATTTCTTGACAACATGTCAGCAAAATGAACAAACTTACCTGGTACATATTGAACATTTAGGTTATAATTTAATAATTTTAATCTTAATCTTCTCAAACGTGGAGAGCCTATTTTACTTATACATTTACTCATAATTGAAACAATTGGCTTATGATCAGTTTGTACATCAACTTCAGAACCATAAATATACCTATGAAACTTTTTCACCGCAAATGTGATTGCCAAAATTTCTTTTTCCGTCTGACTGTAATTGATCTCAGCATCATTCATACTTCTAGATGCACAAGAAACCAATTTTAAAACACCTTCATTTGATTTTTGGAAAAGGCAACTACCTATTCCATATTTTGATGCGTCACACTGTAAAATTATCTTTTTGTTTGGGTCAAAAGAACAAAGACATGGGGCACAACTGATTTTTTTCTTTATATTATCAAAAACTTGTTTATGATATGGTAACCAAATAAACTCAGTGTCTTTCTTTATTAACTTACACAATGGTGACATTAGTCTTGCCATTTCAGGAATATATCTCCTAACATAATTAAATGAACCTAAAATTTGTCTTAATTCATTTTTATCTTTGGGTTCTTTCAACTTTAACAAAGATTCAACCCTATCTTTGTCAATAGACATTCCATGTTCATTAAACACTTGTCCTACAAACTTAACCTCTCTCTGTTTGTACTGAAATTTTTCTTTGTTAAAAATAATTCCTAACTTTTTAGCTTTATTTATTACACTCAACAAGGTTTTATCATGCTGATTTGAATCAGAGCCCATTACCAATATATCATCAGCCCATACAATTACATTTGGTATACTTTGAAAGTGACTTTCTAAAATATCTTGAAATAATTGAAATAAATATCTGTAAACCCAGTGTTGCAAAACAGCACTTCCAAGATGAGCCTTTACTAAGAATTATTGATGGAAACCCTCTTTCAAATCTAAGACAGAAAATACTTATGATGTTTTAACTTCATCACTAAATCTGATAAAGTGGGTAAATTTTTTTTTTTACAATATATTTATTTAAATCATACGGATCTAAACACAATCTTACACTTCCATTTGGTTTTTCTACAATCACAATTCTGTTTACATATGCATTATTATGTATTTGATCAACTTTAACAATTGCTTTCCGATTCAACAATCTTTGAAGTTCAACATTTAATGGTTTCATCAAACAATTCGGTAACCTTGGAGATGGGTGACAAATTTGTTCAATTATATTTCTAGTTGGTATTTCTACAAAACCAGGCAATCTTCCTATACCCTCAAAAACATCTAAATTTTGATTTATAAATTTATCTTTCTCGTTGTCACTAATTTGGTTTTTAACAATATTTATTCTTTTTATTAAATTTAAATGTACACACCCTGACAATCCTAATAACATGGTATTACACTTTTCAACAATTAAAAAATTCTCATAAGATTCTACATGTTTAAATTTACACAATAGATTTACCATACCTAAAGGTTTCACTTTTTCTCCTACAAATGATTCTAAATTTACACTTGTTTCTCTCAATTTTAAATTTAAATTTTTATTTATTTTTTGAAAACTTGTAATGGCATAATACTTATGTCTGCTCCTGTGTCTAACTTACATTTCACAATCTGGTTCTCAATCAAAATATTTTCAGTCCAATTTGACTTATCTTTACAATTTACAACGCCACAGAAAAAACTATATTCGGAGGAATCTTCACACTTATTACTCGATTCACATTTAACTTGTTGCACTTTATTTTGCTTTACTTTACAACTCACTGCAAAATGATTTTTTATACCACATTTAGCACACTTTTTCCCAAAGGCTGGACACTCCCGTTGACCATGTACTTGTTGACAGCGCCTACATTTAAACTTTTGTGTACTTATATTTTTCTGTACATACTTTCTCTGCATACTTCTCCTTTTGTTCACCTTTACATTGTCAATTTCAATGTCTGGGTTCATCTCCTTTGCTTGTGACTTACTAAGTTCACTAGCACGACAAAATTCTGTTGCTTTATGAAGTGTTAAGTTTTCTATTCGCAACAAATTTTCTTGAAGAGACTTGTCAGATATACCCTGCACAATTTTGTCTCTCAAAATTTGATCCTCAATCCTCTCCGTTTTAGAGCTATAATTACAGGTGAGCAGAAGGCTTTTACAATCGGTCAAAAAATTATCAAACGTCTCCCCTGGCTTTTGTAAGCGACTATTAAACTTATACCTCTCAAAAACTTCGTTTGACCTTGGATTGACATAGACTTCAATGGCTTTTAACAACGCCTCATAATTTCCAATCTCCTTACCTTCCATAGTAAATGTTGACAAAACTCTGGCAGACTCGATGCCCATAATGTTTCGTAGCAATGCAATTTTTTTCCGGTCATTGGCCGCCTCACAATCTCGTGCAATCATGTAGTCCTCAAAACATTGCCGCCATAGACGCCATTCATTTTTAGCATTTGTAGATTTAATATCGAAATTTGGTGGTATTTTTATATTCTCTGACATTTTTACACTTTAAATTTAATATTTTAAAACAAACTCGCGACTGCGCCATGTTTTATTGAAAAGACCATTTTGCAGTATATACTTTTATTCATGATATGTCACAAAGACGTACATTTATATTTTAAACAGACTTCACACATTAAATCTAATTTACCAATAATCGATACAACACTGTGTGTATTTTAATTATTGTGCAACAAACACTGCTCTAGCTTTTGTGCCATATTCCTCCATCCCAAGGTTGTCCGGAAGAGATCGCTATCAGCAATGAGACCGTCATTACTAACTAATTCTAAGCTGTTTCAGTTTATTATTTCATTAGTTTTATTGTACAATAAAGTATGTTCTATTCTATTCTATTCTAAATGAATCCAACCCCATTATAACGTTTTGAGGTCGATTCATCGAGTACGTTATTGTCTATTTCAGGCCAAATTTTCCTAGTATTTTATATTCGTCTTCACTCTGTAACACAAATGTATAAATGTATAATTTACATGTAAATTTTACACTTTTGCAAAATAATGGCTACTTGTTACGGCTGTCAACCCAGATTTCTGAATTCACACCGACCGTCGCGTTGTAATAACAAAAAAACTTATTTATCTTTTAGATATTTATAAAAAATATTTTGCGGGAGTTTAGATTTTTTATGTGCGTGTTTATTCGAATGTTCTACATTGTTTTAATGAGGAAAATGTTGAGGAAAACGGCAGCAACTTTATTTTTGATATGCTGTTTTCGGAAGCTATTTGGGTTGGGTTTTAAGAAGTTTATTATCAAAAGAAATTACAGTTCATTTAGATGAGATACAAAAGTAATTCTAACGTAAGTCCTATAATCTAAGAGCGAGTAGATATAGATTTTTTATATATTAATACGTGAAGCAAAAACTTTGTACTCCTTTTTACGATATATATATCGTAAAAAGGAGTACAAAGTAGTAGTAGTATATATATATATATATATATATATATATATATATATATATATATATATACACTTGACTCACACACGCATATACTCTTCTGTTTATTGTTCAAGTTAATTCTGTTGACTAAATCTGGTGTTCAAATAAATAAATATATAAATAATCGGCATACAAACACACATATTGTATATCCCCAAATTAAGCAAGTTACGCTTGTGTTATGGGTAATGTATAATTAATAAGCTCAACTCACCCAATCCATAAAATAAAATAAAAAACGAGAACATATCATGGCTGAATGCGCTCCCAAAATACAGGCCTGTTCTAGTTTAGTCGCAACGGTAACTTTAGTCACAAGAAATGAACCTAGCCTAAATATATTGTAATTGTAATTTACTGAAATAATTAAAAATATTATTATTATAATGTACAACGGAGTACTCTTGGACCGATCCCAGACACCCAGACCATGGTAAAGAAAATTCATTTCTGAAATATACCATATCATGAGTCGAACCCGGAGCCTTTGCACTGCCGCTGCAATGCAGTCTCCGGGTTGGACAGCACTGACGTTGACGCGTGCAAGCCACGAATATTCGGCTGTCATGCGGTATTCAGCCGAGTAGCAGCCGAATATTCGTGGCATCTCTACTATACATAGACTGGTAAACAAGTGCCTTTTGGACCAACTTTTTTCAGCAGTCTCCGAAAATTATTAATAAAAAAATGAAAAATAAACATTTCCTAATTTTTTCAACGGGGTACTATTCTAAAGCCTTTCAAGAATTGCTCCAAGAAAGGAAAAAAATCTTAAATTTATAGTTTAACAATTATCACACTTGCAATGTTCATACATACATACATAACTTCACGCCAGGTCCCTTGCAGGGTAGGCACGAACAACAGAGCGCCATTTAGGCTTATTCTTACACACCTCACTTGCTTCTTTGCAATGTTCATGTTCAAGCAAAAATTTTTTATTAATTAACTATTGAATAACTTAATGAAAAATTGTTATAAAAAAAAATTTTCAAGCAAATTATTGTTCATTCATCTATTCAGTTAGTGCCTGAATTTTTTTCATTTTTTTATTTTCATATTTAGTATGTTTAAATAATATTTATTCATTAGAGTCGAATGACACCTAATTTATAATTTTCGGAGACTGCTGAAAAAAGTTGGTCCAGAAGGGACTTGTTTACCAGTCTAACACTATGTCGAGGAATCTAAAACACGACGAATACAGTTCAAGGTTGGTGCAATAATCTGGTGTGCAACAACAAATAATCAACGCTCAAACGACGCAGTTGAAAATAGAGTAACGATCCTTAAGTCCTTTGCCTAGATCTCGCACTGTTTAACGAACTTCTGCTTTTGTTTAAGATCAGTATTTTTTGATTAAATTGATATCCGAATAATTTTTACTGTTCGAGAAACTTAAGAAGAAAGTAAAACGGATATAAATAAATTCTATCGGCAAAGAGTTTGGCAAGAAACCCTTCGATGCATCTGTTATCTGGCAGAAGGCTGCCTCATATCGCCCAACAAATAAGCGTGGCTAAACAGCGCGGCAATGCAGCCAGCCTTCTGGGCACGCTCCCATCTGGCAGCAATTTGTTACAGTCTATAATAGCTTGTACTATTTATAACTTAATTTATTTTTAGTTTTTTAATGTATTTTATGTTATAAATAAAGCATATTGTTTAGAACGTTATAATATTATAGACAAATTATTATTTAACTTATAATTAAAATAATTTACGTAGATATATAGATTTATTTCTATTAATCATGTTTTTATTATGATAAATAATGAAAAAATATTCATTATTCACCAATGTACAATTCAGTAGTAGTTATACAATAAATATCCTCGTATTAAACAAGGCCATCAAGGGCCCTGTCTTACAACACAACTTAACATAGATACAAATATAACTGGACACAGCCAGTACAAACTGCACGATCCAATAACACGCGCAAAGTCCGTCACTATATAGCTTATTGAATGTACTACACACGTCTTGCTCGTATCGTAATCGTCGACTCACCCCTCCGTTTGGGCACTGTTTTATACTAACTATACTATACAACACTCGACCGTGTAGACTGAATTTTCCAAGAATTCCTGACGACCATCATGAAGGATTACAATACACAATAGGCGGCTTTTCTAATTACAAATGTTAAACATAAAGTAAACTAAAGAAGCCCAAATGTCGAGAGATAATAAACAGGTGTGCATTTTTTTTCCTTGTCGGCATTTGGTCGTCACAATATAATTTTAATCAATTGAATTTATTCTTTCCACCAAACTCACGACATTGCTTGTGTCGTCGGCACAAAACAGAATGTTATAAATAAAACAGAAAATGCAGTAAATTTTCATTTTAGAAACATCTAACGCACGTTACGCTCCCCAAATCTAAACATAGATGGTTTGTATATCTTTGAGTCTTACGGGCGCTCTACAATCTCACAAGTACGCGAGAAAAGCGCGAGCGACGAAAATGGTATCGTACACGTTGGCGCAATGATCTCGAGAGAATGTAGATTCCCATTAGATAGTTTCATAACCATTATTATTGAAGTCCGTAATACATTTAAACACAAGTATACATTTCAGTAGCTCACCTATACATAATGTTATTAGAACGTTTTTAAAGTCGATTTATTAATACTGTATAACGCTACGCTCCATTAGTAGCTCACAACGAGCTCGTTCACGATTGCGATTTTTCCCGTTCCACTTGCTTATGCTTACCGGCGTTGCATTCGTAAACCCAAGTGAAGGTCATTACATCCACCTCTTGACATGGGTCGTTGTGAGCGTTGTGTTATCGAAAATAATGACATCATTAGTAAAGTTTTCGTCACGACCACAGCGACCGCGTTTGCGTTGTGGAACGGCTATCGGAGCATTTTGGGCGTAGTGATCTACTGATGGAACGCGCTGTTTATAGTTTAAAATAATATCTCTAAACAAGCTTAACATGTATTAAATTTTACTTAAATTGTGTGCTTAGATTGTTAATTTAAAGCATGTTCTACTTAAATATCTAAGTTTAGATGTTCATTAAGTTAACGTCTCTTGTTTGCATAAATTCTAGTTTTTACATATTTTTCCCCGATGCATTATAGCACAAAATAAACATGTTGTTACGTTGTCTTTGGATTCTACAACAATGTTCAAATTAAAGAACAGGCGTTAAACTTTGTTTTTTGGCCAGGGGAAATCCGTTTGAGGACTAAGCCGCGACAGGCGCAGAAGCCTGGGGGGATGTTCGCGACCCGGTGAGAGTGTGAGATTCGCCAGATCGGGGGTGGCACTAGCGTGCCCAGTCAAAACCGGTGCCACGCTATTCCCAAGTTAGGGATACCCACTAAAACCCCTGGGTGTTCCGTCCTGCGCCTTATGCCAGGGCTACGGGTGTAGGCAATCCCGTCTCCGCATGGCCTGGCAGGCGTGGGCCCCGCTCACTGGGCCTCTTCCAATGCCGGGGTCTCTCGGTCTTTTCCGGGCGTGGGGCGGTCTGTAACGCGCCCCACGGGAAGAGAGGTGAGCGCACGCGGAACACTCGCGCTCTCATCTCGACGGCATGTGCGGGTGAGTGAGAACCTCTATACCCCTAGAGGCCCCACCCGCGCCGCCTGCTTACGGTGGCGGAAGGTCAGCAGGCGTTAAACTACCATAACTATAATACTACATACCATTGAAATAATTATCATTATAGAAATACCATTATAGATATAATCAGTATAATAATACGATAAGCAAAAACTTTGTACCCCTTTTTTCCAAAATTGCGCGGACGGAGGAGTATGAAATTCGCACACTTCAAGTTTATATAGGGAAGAAGCGACGAATGCTAGTATTTTTTTTAAATTTTGCATAAAAAAAACATTCCATCAATAAAAAAAACATTACACACACTACGATTTACTTGACACACACACGGATATACTCTTTTGTTTATTGTCCAAGTCAAATTAATATTGTAGCCTTGGGGAAATCTGTGATTATAGAGGTATAGTCTTTGACATTAATTACTGTGGTCGAATTTCGACCACGGGCAATGACCAATTTTAATTAATATGTCAACAACAATTGATGCGAATTTGACGTCATAACTTTCTACGCTCATACAGAATCTATGTTTTATGAGGTAATAAAAAATATTTCAGTTGATTTGTACCCTATTTCCACAATACGCTTGTTGTATACTTCGATATGTGACTATACTTATGACATTATAATAAAGGCTGAGTCTATTAATACGGGTACTGTACGAACAATTTATAATTATTAATACGGGTACTGAAAATGTTTTTAAAAAGGCTCGGCCAAAAAAAAAACCGAACCTAACCTAATTAAAGATTGAAAATAAGTATTTTACGAAGTTCTTCCAATCCATACAAGAGCAGTACGCAAATACTCGCGAATACTTTGTAGTAACATATAAGCAGATCTTGTTCCGTAATGTACAGCGCCAGTACACATAAGGACTAATCGTGTATGTGTCGGAAAATTTATTTTTTGTGGTTATAAAAAAAATAACCTGTATAAAAATGTTCCGATTTGTTCATAATAAATAAATGTGCCGTGTATCTATACCCCACCCTCATTTTAGAATTTATTATTATTTTCATGTTTTCAATAATTCTTTAAAACATGTCATTAAAAAAACCTAACCTAACCTAATTAAAAAACAAGCTAATCATCCAAGTCATTCTTAATTTTTTTTTAATAATTGAATGTCTGTACGAATAAATATAATTTATTCGTCCAGTACCCGTACAAATAGTCACACCGTATAATAAACCGATAAGTCCTTATCGATCAAATGATGTGATTTGAACTCCCCACTACAACGCCTTGATAGGAAGAAGGTAAAACTTCAACAACACGCTTGTCCACGCCTTATCAAAATTCATCGTATGCGTACCAAATGTTATTGTATTACATTATGAGTACATATAATTAGTTATGGCTATGTTTTCCTTGTACCCCTGCTACATATGGGTTAATATGACCGTTAAAAACTGTTAAAACCTATGATTTCTTATAATTAAAGCACTGGCGACTTTTGGAAAAGTATTCAAATATTGACTTGACTTAATTGTTATTCCTTCTGTCACTGTATTATAAAATACATATAAAATTGCATCTGGCTCAAACAAATATATTATTTTCGCCTAAAATAGTTACAGCTTAATAAACTGCAACTCTGTGTGGGGCTCGAGTCTCACAAAAACTAATATCGTTAATAGTTAGCTACATACATACATATTATCACACCTGCTTCCCATGGGGGTAAGTAGAGACTATAGATCTCCACTTGTGACGATCCTGACAAACAAGATTATTACATCTTCTTTCAGTCCACAACGTTCCCTTATTACACTATTCCGTATTACATCATTCATGCTTACCTCACATATACTTCTCATAGCTCTCATTTCAACTGAATTTATTCTACTTTCATGCTTCTTCTGCCACACTCAACTTTCACTGCAGTACATTAGTGTTGGTACCAACATCCCTTGATGGACAGCGAAGCGTGCTTTTACAGACACTTTTTGGCTTTTCACAAAAGAGTTTAGCGCTCCATTAACCTTATTACCTGCAATTACTGTACAGTTTGTACACTAAACTTGTTCTTGCTTGTGATGGTGGATACTGGCAGTTGTTGGTGGAGAGCTGGTGCTTTCTTGTAGTAGGGAGGAGAAAAAACACCTTGTCGCTTTCAGGGATTTATTCTCGTAGTAGTATGGCTTGGATGCTGATCCCTGATCGCAGCTCAATAGCGACTCAGTAACGACTCAATAGTGACTCAGTAGCGACTTGATAGCGACTCGATCACAATATATTTGTGAGCGTTATTTATACTGATTTTATTATATTAAAGTAGCCTAAAGTAGGCCGCAGCGTCAGCAAAACGCTGTACGTTGGACCGTACAATTACTCTTCTTTCGATGTCACTTTCATGCTTTCCACCCCCGGTAAACACATACCCTACTTTTGGTGTCCTGCATATTCCCGGGAAAGAAATGACCTATATACACAACTAAAATTAGATATTAAATTTAGAAATATAGCAGAGCTAATGCAAAAAGCCAATGTAGAAAAGTTCATCGCGTATTGTATAAAGGTAGTAAAGAAAACAGTGTATCGTAATAAAACTAGATAAATAAATATACATAGATATATATTTCAGTATATATACAACATGTATAGCAAATAGAATAAGACAAACAAAAACAAACATAATATGTAATGTAAATACAAATGGCATAAAACAAGCACTACAAGCAAGTAAGTAAGTTAATATAACTAAACTGTAAGAGATCTGTAGCAACATAAAAGAAAGAAAGGAAGATTGATAGTATCAAATGTAATAGATTTAAATATCATAAAACACATTGTAATAGACATAAGAATAATATTAAGACTTTTACTAATAAAAGCAACAAAAAAGAAAAAAGATAAAAAATGACAAAAAAAACAATAAAAAAAAACAAAAAAATAGTACCCCATAAAAAAAATAGATATTTAATATCGGACACATCTTGTTCGTCCGGTGGAAGGAGATATAAAAAAAACATATACCCTATCTACATTACACTATCGTATATATGTTATAGTCAAACATCGAAGCTCTGGCGCTCCTAGGTTCGACTAGTCAAACCTCGGGTCTGACATAAAGTCTTAGTCAAAGACATTTATTTGGATAAATGACGTTTTTCTGCCTTTGACTAACGAATTTTTGTCTAACCTAGGAGAGACTAATTTATACAATCATTAAAAATGCGACAAATGCAGTACGAATCGACGTTTGATCGAGTCTGCCTTAGTCACTTTTTGGATCGACCAGGCAAAGCCCGAAACATTATTTTACGTTCGAAGTTTGACTAAACAGATAGGCACTTCTTGGTTTGACTAAAAATACTTTAGTCAAGTTACCTAAGAACACAATTTTACTTTAATTCAATAATTAACATGTAAGAAAAGCCAAGGTATATGATAGATCTGATGAGCGTGTGGTTTTAAAGCTTACATAGAGGAATTGTGCGATATCTTCTACGTGATGTTTAAATAAAAAAATTATTACAGTAAAACCTCTTCAAGTCAAACTTGTAGGGAGACGCCAAAAAATTCGAGTTAGTGTTTTCAAGTTATGGAGGATTTCGGCTTAATATAATTTTGTAGGGAAACATTCGACTCGTAAAGGTTAAGATTTATAATATAGTTATATTTATAGAGGCTGTAAAATCAAATGTTGATGTTCGTGATACAGAGGTCCAATTTTTTTTCGAAGTATAGAGGGAAAAGTACGGAATATGATTTTAGGGACTCATTAATTATTTCGTCTTACAGAGAGAGGGTTCAGATTTCGAGGAACCGAGGTTTTGGGGCTTGAAAGGAATGAAACACAATTTTTTTCGAGTTTCTAAGGTTTTCGACTTATCGAGGTTCTACTGTATTATACTAAAACTAATCAATTAGCTAAAGAACTGTATAAAACATGAACGACAACAATCTCTTAAAACGTTTTGCTAATTAGGTTAATAGTTCATATTAAGTAATGAAACATATATGGTATTATTATTATAATTTTCCTATCCTCGTATCATATATACGAGGATAGGAAATTAATAAACTTACTTTACTAAATAGGGACAGATCTATATTATTAGGTTTTAAATAAATATTTTTGATTTCGAAAAATAAGCTTATGATGATACTAATAATACCTATATTTTCAAATTCAAAAGTATTTATTCAAACTATGTTATACTACGGACTACGGAACATCTTTTGAATGTAATATATATAAGTTAAAATTAAATCTACTTCCTGTTTCGTCACCTTAAAGTTGACTTTAGCTTGCACGAATCTAAGAAACAATACTGCCAACATTTTAAGAAATGTTACGTTTACACAGAAAAAATGACAATGACAGACGCTGAAATAAACATTAAAACGAGTAAAAAGGTTTTATATGTGTAAAAAATCTTTTTAGACGAGATGGAAAATCAAAAGTAAACATGATTTTCTGTGAAACAGTCTATTTTTTAACTTAGTTTGAGTGGGTAACATGTGCTCTCGGAACTGGCGAACATTTTCATAACACGACTGTACACTACTTGATTAACATTACTAATCGTTAATGTTGTTTAATAAAAAGAAGCAGCAAAAAACGCCACAGCTAAAACATCTTTTACTTCATAATATCTATCCATCCATTACGTACGTATGTAATACAAGTAATTTTCGAAGAATTGATATATGTAGCTTAGTATATTCTTTATGTAAGTAAAAAAAATCAGTTTCCAATTCAAAAATCTATTAAATTTGAATCCTGCTCAAAAAGCAATTTTAGTCATACACATAAGTTAGAAACTAATTCTACTTTCTTACTCTTCATACACTACGTGAAATGCTATGGCTGTTTAAATCTTGCCAGATGGTAGGGTTTGCCCGTCTGGATGGCTAGCACCCCTGGTCTAGAGTATGCCGCTATACAACAACCTTGAGTTGTGTTCCAGCATTAGTGGCCAGGATCCAGTCTCCCTTAAAAGAGCAGCACCGCATTTGTATCAATTTTGGTGTTGCAAATGTCCATAGGCGATGGTAACCGCTTTCCACCAGATGGGCCGTCTGCCTGTCTGCTGAGCTCATACAATAAAAAAAACAGCAAACTCTCCGGCAACACGTCTAACTAAGATTTTATAAACATGTTTGACTCATTTTCTTTGCAGCTTATATAGAAAAATGAACATATGACAAAAATGTACATACATACATACATACATAACTTCACGCCAGGTCCCTTGCGGGGTAGGCACGAACAACAGAGCGCCATTTAGGCTTATTCTTGCACACCTCACTTGCTTCTTTGACATTCATAGTTCTTGTCATGCACGCTCGTCTGTTCTTAAGGCTCCTGACATCACCTTCTGCTAGTACACGATCAATTTGATCATGGAAGGTGTGTCGTGGCCTTCCGCGACTTCTGCATCCATCCACTTTTGCATTGTATATCTGTTTAGTCATTCTTTCATCATACATTCTTTCCACATGCCCGAACCACCGGAGCATTCCTTTCCTTACCTTCACCCCGACACTCTCTTTCAGACCAACTCTCTTTCTTACTTCGGTTTTTTTTTTTTTTTTTTATTGCAGGAGATCAGCAGACAGGCAGACGGCCCACTTGATGGACAGCGGTTACCATCGCCTATGGACATTTGCAACACCAAAGGTGCTACGAATGCGCTGCTGCTCTCTTTAGGGAGCCTGGAACCTGGTCACTAATGCCGGAACACAACACAAGGTTGTTATGGCGACATACTCTAGACCAGGGGTGGTAGCCATCCAGTCGGGCAAATGCCCTACCACCTCGGTATTACGAACGCGATCCGCGAGAGTCACTCCGCAGATTTTGCGTAGTGCTCGCATCTCGACCGCGTTTACTCTACTTTCATGCTCTGTATTCCATACCCAACTCTCGCTTCCATACGTGAGCGTAGGTACCAGAATAAAAATATAAATATACAAAACATAATACAAGGAAGAAAAATTAACTAGTTTCTGTTAATAACTTTCGTTACACTCCACACACAAGAGGAGATTAAAAGAAATAATTTTTCAAGTGTTCATGGAGTTACAGCTAACAGAACAAAAATCATAACAATTTCTAGTATTTATTATATTTATATATGTTCGTGCCTACCTCGCAAGGGACCTGGCGTGAAGTTATGTATGTATGTATGTATATTTATATAACAGAATCAAACTAAATTCTAAGAAATCTAATTAATACGTGAAGCAAACACGGCAAAAACTTTGTACCCCTTTTTAGAAAAATTGCGCGGACGGAGGAGTATAAAATTTCGCACGCTTATAGTTTATATAGAGGAGTGCAGAATGCTAATATTTAAATAATGATATATAAAAAAATGCATTAAATTAAAAAAAAACATTACACACACAACCATTTATTTGACACACACACGTATATAATTATATACTCTTGTTTATCGTTAAAGTCAAATTAACAGTGTAGCCTTGCTGAAATCTGTGATTATAGAAGTATAGTCTTTGACAACGGAACCTTGGTTATGTTCAAGCTTATAATGTAAATTAACTATTATGGTCGAATTTCGACCATTAGTATAAATTAATGAGTAATTTCTTTTAAAGTCATGATTAAAAAAACTTAAAGAATTATAGAATTGTAGGTAATAGAACACAAAAGAGGCAAAATTCTTGTACTATATTTATATGGTAGAAACTAACTCAAATCTAGCAAATATAATTTAGTGTATCATAAGTTTTAAACTATTATTTCAATGATAAATAACTTTAGACAAGTTTAAAGATTTCGTCGCTTATTTTCGTTCAGTCCAATCGCATAATAACTATGTAATTTCCAAAATGACCACTTAGGAATATTATCTGTGTTCAAAACTCACCATATCGGCAAGCCGGTTCCTTCTTCGAGCACGTGATTTGATAGAATGGCGTCTGGCCGCCGGTAAACCGCGAATGCGACTGGACTGGAGGAACGATTGCTTCGAGCATGTTATCTCAGTGGCATGACGTAATGCATACAGTAGTAGCCGCTCTTTATGTATGTGCATTAGTTATTGTTTTGTCAATTGATCCCTGTCCTAAGTTTCTTTAAGATTCAATGGGATATAACATTATAATAATAATAACAGCCCCTAAACGTTCCACTGCTGGGCTCGGGCCTCCCACTATAGGGAAACAGAGAGTATACCCGCCATTGCACAAGGCGGCTTGGCAGATTTGACACATCGGTTATCTCTTCACTTATATGCAGGTTTTATTATGTATGTTGAAAGAAAACGGTTCATCTGACGGAAAAAAATAGATTGTTTTTTTATTAACATTTCAATTCAGGTTTAGACCAAAGCGGCGAGAGTTAGACCACACGACTGGAAAAGTGGGATATCAAAATCGTCCGCAGGCTTGTTTCGAGACTCAAATGGCAGAGCCGTTCCCATTAATACTCCACTAAACCTACCTGCCTCCCATTAGCCGGCTCTTGTGGTAGGAAGAGCATGAGATTTAGAACGTAGTTGCGCCAATGCTGATCCTGGACATCAAGGCCTGAGAGTGCCCCGGGAAGTTGAGTAAACTGACATCGTCAACAGAGTTTTAGTTCCACCGTATCCCCAGATGCAGGAGGACCCTGTAGCGGAATCACGGGAGGAGATTTTGCGCATATCTGAGTCTCCGTAACCAGGTACCAGGCGAGTCATAGGTGTTACAAAATTCTATAGGGGACGGTACCTGCTTGCCAATAGGTGGGACACCTGATTCGCAATCAAAAAAATAAATTACCTTTTTGGATTTTCTAACCATACAACAAACACATTATACATTAAATACCTTGTTTTTAACAGGGAAAACTCGATTGAGGACCATCAGCCGTGCGAGGAGGAAAATCGCGGCTGGTATTCCCAACGGAATGCTATTGTCACACTAAGGTTTGGCATACCCAATAAAATGCCTCCCCAATTCTCGAACTTCCCTTGTCCTGTGAGTTTGCTTGCGCATTTACCCCCAGCCCGGACGTGCCTTTAAATACCTGTACAGAATCCTGAATTGTGTTCAAACTTACAACCGAATGACGCGTTATAAAGAATCTACTCCATGTATGACCATGTGTGAAGCTTTGATGTATGATTTAATTATTCCAATTATTGGGTTTCTTACTAACCGCTGGTTCTTGTGATTTCAGACGCCTAACGTGTCCCCGGGCAGGTGTGAGGTGAACCGCCTCCTGAGGCAGCTTTGCACCACAGATGTGTCTTGGTTAGTCAGCAACCTTTTTATGAATTTTCGAATTTAAATTAGAATTGCAACGCTTAGCAAATTGGATAAGGGCTTGCCAGACTTCATCAGACAATAAAATATATTTGACAAAAATAGGCCATATCTCAATAACCAATTTTCGTTGAAAGCAGTTTTAAAGCTAACAATACTTTGAAAATCAATATTTGAATTTAATAGTTGTTTGGGCATGTCGTGGCAGCGTAATGGCTAGCGCACGCGTCCTGAACTCAAAGGTCGCGGGTTCGATCCTGGCCGGAATGCATGCACCGCTTAGGCTGTTTTCTTATCTATTGTGCATATTTTTACAATTACCACGTGATAACAACGGTGAAGGAAATCATCGTGATGCAACCTGCACATCGAGGTAACCGATGTGTCAAAACCTTCCAAGCCGCCTTAGACAAACCTGGCGGGTATACTGCCCATTTCCCTACAGTGGGAAGCCCGAACCCAGCAGTGGGACAGTTATGGGCTGTTATTATAAGGGGGGGGGGCAAATTTTTCACAAGCTTAGAAGCTAAAATATTTCCTACTTGACTTTAAAACGCTTCTTTAGATAGCACCGCCAACACACCACCACCGTGAGGACACCGCGCTGTTATTCTGTAAATTTGTGTGCTATTCACTCTCTCTTGCCGCAGCCCCACCGTCCACCCGACAGCCAAGGCAGCGGCGCTGTGGTGACGACGTGATGGCAGCTTTTATTAAACGGAGAAAATACTATAAATGCCATATCACTTTCGGGAATACCCACTAGAACCCTTCGCTTGTTCTTGTTCATCTCTGCTTCCATTGCCGGGGAAAACACGTCGCCGACGTCTTCATACTCTCGTTATGTGGGGCGGACTGTATCGTCCCACAGGTGTAGAGGCGAGCGCACGCGGAACACCGGCGCAACCCCATCTTAACACAATTAACGGCGGATGACAACCTTAACTCCGGGATCCGCGCTTACGGTGGCCGAAGCTCTCAGGACGCCCTCTAGCGCACCCGCGTCCTCCTTTGGCAAAAGCGGAGCAGGCTGGTACGCTCACGCTCCCGCACAGCGCGGCTGCACCTAGTCTATATACATATATATATATATATATATATAATTTGGTGGCAGGGCGGCGGCGAGGTGACGGTGTAGTGTACACGCGCACTTACGATACTCCAGACGACTATTTAAGTCTTACTAAATGCGTACAAATATTACAAATAATCATTTATCTGCCCGTATAAAGCTATTTATACAAGCGTGAAAATGTCTTGTAACGGGCGCAATTGTGTTTATTTCTCTTTCTAATTCTACTAAAATAGAAGAGATGGAATTTAAGAGTATCGATGTTTTATGGCACCCACACGCTCTGTGTACAGCTCCTTCTGACTAATTATGAACGGATGGAATTTAGATACTGAGGCCATGTTTCTAAATTTTTACTTTAGGCTTGCATATATAACTGTACAGCTTGTACACTTACCCTTTCTTGTAGTGGTGTACTGGTAGTAGCTAGTGGAGTGCTGATGCTTACTTATAGTAGAGTGAAGAAAATACACGTTGTTGCTTTTGGAGGTTTATTCTCGTACTAGTTGGGCTTGGATGCTGCTCCCTACATACAACTTAGTGGTACTTGAAGTCCTATGTTACGACTAACAGCAACTTGTAAGAACTCGATAGCAACTCAATCACAAAGTATTAGTAAGCGTTATTTATAGTAATATGGGAGCTGCATATGTCTAGTCATCGTAGTGGACAACGAACTACTGGCAAGCGCTTTTTATTATTGGACTTGACTTTATGTTGTTGGTCCGAAAACCTCACAAATTTACGGGAGTTTTCGGGGCGAGCGCCTTTACCAAGCGAAGACGCTCGAGCCCGGGGCCACTTGCTCGAGGGAGCTCCCTAGGGGGTTTTACCTCGGTTGCACTGTTGCCATGATAGGGAGATGAATCTAACGATGCCGACTAGAGGGCAACACAAAGTTCTAATTGAGAACGGGCGACGGGTAATATAAAGCCCGAGAAGGATCCCGGTGGACCGGGATCGGCGGTTAGAGGCGACCTACACTATCTTACTGCCCTTTCGCAAAGTGTTATGGCTGGGAAAGAAGAAACGGAGAAAGAAACTTCCCAGCAACACGCCTTGTCTATTCTATGAGAGGGGGCTATGTCTCCTGGCGTCCTTCGCGGAAACGTGGCGACGCCGCCGTCTGTGTCTATATGTCGGTACCTGCCAGCCTGCCGTTTTAGCCGCGGGCCGGCTGATCCGGGTCAGCCGTTTTGTAATAACGTCTACCTTGTCCGTGAAGAAGTGACGCTGTCGTCGCACGAGAACTTTTCTGGCTCGCGCAACGTGGGAGCGCATATATTAATAGTTGCTCTATCTCGCTCGCACATTATCCGTCCCGCTTACGCATTGTGCTATATATTTTACTAGCTCTTTTTCTTTTTCTTTTTCTCCGTGCAGGAACGGAGAAAGAATACAATTTCCTGCGGTCGGGCGGCCTGTCGTAAGAGGCGACAAAACAACCCACAGCCAGGTGGTAGGGCATTTGCCCGACTGGATGGCTACCACCCCTGGTCTAAAGTATGTCGCCATAACAACCTTGTGTTGCGTTCCGCCATTAGTGACCAGGTTCCAGTCTCCTTTAAGAGGGCAGCAGCGCATTTGTAGCATCTTTGGTGTTGCAAATGTCCATAGGCGATGGTAACCGCTCTCCATCGAGTGGGCCGTCTGCCTGTCTGCTGACCTCCTGTAATAAAAAAAAATATAAAAAAATAGCTGCACGACTTGTTAATATTTGTACTTAAGTTTACCGTTTTCAAAATAAATAAGTTCACTTCAGTTCACAGCATCCATCGAAATTAAATACTACTCTCCGCCATCTGAAGAATAATATAACCTCTGCCTCTCGCTCTTCCAGTAATATCATAGTAGTAAAATAGCCTAAAGAAGGCCGCAGCGTCAGCTAAATAAAGGCTGTACGCTGAAACGTACCTGCTATAATTATTCTTCCATATCAAGGAGTATAGGTGCGGCACAAATTGTACTCGAAACAACAGTTTTGTGTAATACCGATTAATATCGTCCAGATACGATTATCGCGGGATTTGTCATTATTAATTTTCTTGGAAACATTTTCGATTACTACTATTGTATAACGCAATTATCGATTGCCGTATAGGTGTGTTTTATTTTAATCAATTTACTTATATTATTGGAAAATATGAGGCTATTGTATTATTGTTTTTATTGCTAGAATACAACTGGAGACTAACTACTTTATATATGTATATAACTTATGTGTATATTTGTATATATAGTATAGTTATATATTTATTAATAAAATTTAAGTAATCGTACAATAATTATATATACCACCGTCGCCACTTCAAATCGGAATATTCTTGCCACGGGTTGTCTGGAAGAGATCGCTTTTTAGCGATAAGACCGCCCTTTGTACCCTACTATAATAATACTAGTTCGTAAGCTTTTCTGTAATGGTGTACAATAAAGTGTTATCTATCTATCTACTTTGCCTATGGACATTTGTAATAACATATATGCACTAAAGTGCTGCTGAAGGGGAAGGGAGGCACGGAAATCTGGCCACTGATGCCGAACACAACTCAAGGTATATACGGCATACTCTAGACCAGTAGGGTTATTCACAAACGTCAGGAAAGTTTCCGTGTCAGAACGGGGGGACTCCCGAACTCTGTCGCAATGAACATTTGCAATACCAAACATGCAACTAATGTACTGCCCACGTGGAACGGAGGCACTGAAATCTGGCCACTAATGCCCAACATTACTCAATGTATATGCAGCATACTCTAGACCACTAGGGTTATTCACAAACGTCAGGAAAGGATTGCAAACTTTTCCGACGTTTGTGAATAACCCAGCGTGGTGGCCATCCATCCAACCCAGGCTGCGGGTGGCTTTGTCGCCTCTTATGACAGGCCGCCCGGCTGCAGAAATGTGTATTCTTTCTCCGTTCCTATACGGCTAAGTATGGATGGATGGTGAGGTAAATGAATGTATAGTACCTATAGTAATGTGTAGGACCCATAGGTCACGTAAAATTACGATATCTCCGCCATAACGGAGTGCGTAACCTTTCCCTTACTGGGTTTATGTGTTTGCCCATCCTATTGTTTCGTTTTAGGCCATTGAATCGACTCATGGTTTGATGATGATCTCAGAGTACGGTGTTTTGAAGAGGTGTATGCGATGGCACGTACTTATTATCTATAAGAAAATAGTTGTCTAGTTGTAACATATCACAAACAGATATTCTAGAGAATAGGTCCCCAAAGTGGCCCACATATACCCCTGGGGGTCCATATCGATCTTCAATGTGTCCACGTCAGCGCAAAGAATATATGTAAAATAATAATAAAATATGATGCGCGTTTTTGTACTTAAAAGCTATAAAATTATAACGGGCTAACTAGAAACTATACTGAATCCAACGTAAAAACAATTGACTAAATCGGTCCAGGTGATTAGGAGGATTGTAGAAACCGATCTCAGCCCACCTCCGGTTCCAACGGGATATAAATTTCCTATATCCGTCTCCTAGTTGTAAGATACCTCCCCACCAATTTTCAGCCAAATCGGTACAGCCGTTCTTGAGTTATAAATAGTGTAACAAACACGACTTTCTTTTATATATGTAGATTATTATGCAACAAAGAAAAAAGGGGAAAATATAAATAAAAATGACATACATGGACAGCAGATTACAGTCTGAAGTATTGTAAACCAGCAAATACATTATTCCGTAAGACTAACATAATGATTCCTTACGTTACGTTACGTGAGACCAAATGTCTAGCCATGCCGCCTCCGCCAGGTCCCGGTCGAAGGGGTAGGCCCAAGAAATGCTGGCTTGACGTTGTGAGGGATGACATGCCAATGGACTCAATACAAGGTATGCCGAAGATCACGCGAAGTGGAGAAGTAAAAGTAGGAAAGCGGACCCTGAGCGTCGAAGTGATCGCTCCGAACGCAACGGGGATTTAACGCTCGGATAATAATTACTAACAATGATTTTTTAAGCATAATTCACTTACGAACATATCCTTAGATATCGTTTTTTTTATTGCAGCACCATTGGAGTGTTGCTTATTTCTAAAACAGCAAAATCCGAATTGACATTTGTTTCTTACATAAACGATTCAAAGTTAACACAGAAGTTTAACGTTTGATATTTTCTTAAACGAGTATCAGGCAGTACCATCCGAAACATTTCCCTGGCACAATGCTTACCCCGTCGTCCATTAACGTGCATATCTGGATCGACCAAGGACGGATGACTCAATGGCGTTATAGCATTTCTATTTCTGACTGTTTACGTGCTATTGTCATATCAAATTGTTTGTTGTTAAACTGATTTTTCTTATGTAACACATAGCGTCGCTTAGGTAACAATACCGCACAAGTCAGAAGTTGGACATATTGTTACACGCCTACAAAAGTGAATGCACACCTGCCTTCTATTACCTTCTCGGCATTTGGAATTCTTTTGTTTACTTTGTGTTTAAAATTTGTAATTATAAAAAATGTTCGTAAAATGAAAACTACGGGGCCAAACTATTTCAAATTTTTAGGGGACCACATGGCAGCTGTTCCGCGTCGAACAAAAAAGAATCACGTAAATCGAATCATAAATCTCAGAGTAATCGGTGTACATATGGAACGAAAAGGATTTTTTTTCATAAAAAATGTTCATAAAATAAAAACTACTGGGCCAAACTATGTAAAATTTTTAGGAGACCATTTGGAAGCTATTCCGCGTCGAACAAAAAAAGAATCACGTAAATCGGATCATAAATCACGGAGTAATCGGTGAACATACATAAAAAAAATTGATCCCGACGAATTGAGAACCTTCTCCTTTTTTCGAAGTCGGTTAAAAAAAGCCTATTGTGTATTGTAATCCTTTATGGTAGGCATTAGCCAGGTATGATTTTTGTAAATTATTGTTACGCGGTCGAGTATTGTGTCGAGACATATTGTATAGCGTAGTATAAAGGAATGCCCGAACGGAGGGGTGAGGCAGTCTAGCGATAGGCACAACCGAGACAAGACGTGTGTACATTCGATAAGCTATATAGTAACGGACTTTTCGCGTGTTATTGAATCGTTTATTGGTTGTGTCCAGTTATATTTGTACCTGTGTTATACGCGTTTGTATAGTTCTAATAAATTGTATGGTCATTCCAACGGCATTTTAATTCGAGTCCCGTAACTCGTAACAATATTACGTTTTACATGTCATTAGATATTTACTGTCGGCGTGCATTAAATGATGGTACTAACATAATACCATGGTTCACCCTCATAACGTTCTTAGAAGGGCATATATATATAAACTTTTTGGGAGAAGTTCAATATTCAAATTAATGAATTTCAATCACACAAGACAGGAACAGTTTCATGTGTGCAGGAACGGAGAAAGAATACAATTTCCTGCGGCCGGGTGGCCTGTCATAAGAGGCGACACAACAACCCACAGCCAGGTGAGAGGGTATTTTCCCGACTGGATGGCTACCACTCCTGGTCTAGAGTATGCCGTCATAACAACCTTGGGTTGTGTTCCGGCATCAGTGGCCAGATTCCAGTTTCCCTTAAGAGAGCAGCAGCGAATTTGCAGCACCTCTGATGTTACAAATATCTATAGGCGATGGTAACCGCTTTTCATCAGGTGGGCCGTCTTCCTGTCTGCTGAACTCTGAAATTAAAAAAAAATATTTTTTTTGGAGGCAGTAGGAAATACACGTACAATACCGGGTCCTTTACCGGGATTAGACCAAATCAATGAGAGTTATCCACTGAAGATAGCGCAGGTAACAGAGTCAATTGCCGGCTTGTGTGGAGACCCAGCAAGGTACCTCTATTAAAAAGGTAACCCATGAGCCAATACTCCACTAAAACCCCCTTCCTACAATGTGCTTAACCTGCTCCTTATAGATAAAGAGGAAGAAGACCCTGGAGAGGAGAATAACCGTTTCACGACGATATTGTGTATTCATGGTATCAAACCACTAGGGCCGACCCCAAGAGCTGAAATCGATATATTGACTCCAGCATGACTCTATCATGTAAATTTATTTTAATTAAACAAATTTGTTAAATTGAAAACGCACTCGTAAAGATCATGTCACCGCTAAAAAGGAGTAACACGATACCTACTCGTAGACATGCTATAAAAATGATAAAATTCCTGACAGTCCGTTCAGTTTAACCAGTGACATCAACAAACTCGAGGTCGCCCCAATAAAGCGTATTGCACAAATCAGTGGGGATCATCTCGTTTAATTTGCTGTCCTACTTCTAACACGAAAAAATGTGCAGTAATTGTAACGAGATGACCTAACGGTCTTGTAAGAAGTGGGATTTTAAGGAATTATAATTACCCAGTACCTAAAGAACATAACTCGTCATACACTCTGCGACCGTTCTTGTTTTCATACAAAATCTCGATTTAAACTGACCGATGATTGAATCAACGTTTAATTGTTTAAAATTGGGTTTTGTCCTGTCCGTCTTCGTCTACGCTTGACTTGAGATTCCCACGGGTTCCCGAGATACAAAGTATCATATCATTTAAAAAGAATGTAAGTTATCGTTTTAATGGAAACTGTGTCGGAATAACCTAATTTGCATGCATCCTAACAACTTCTAACCGCTCCCGAGAAAATTCCAGCGGGGTTCCCGGGATAAAAAATACACATTTTTTTTTTAATGCTATGGATTAGTAAAAAAATCACATTGGAATTCGATTTTTTAATTTGGCCATTTTAAATCATTCTCAAAAAAATTCCCGCGGTATTCCCAGGTTAAAAAGTAGCGCAGAGCAGCAGCTGTCGATAAGCGAAAACCGCATCGAAATCAGCCTAGTATGTTTCACGTGAATACGTCTGTTATTAAGGCTCCTGATCACCTTCTGCATCACCTTCTGCTAGTACACGATTAATTTGATCATGGAAGGTGTGTCGTGGCCTTCCGCGAATTCTGCATCCATCCACTTTTGCACCCCGACACTCTCTTTCAGACCAACTCTCTTTCTTAATTCGGTATTACGAACGCGGTCCGCGAGCGTCACTCCGCAGATTTTGCTCAGTGCCCGCATCTCGACCACTCTACTTTCACGCTCTGTGTTCCATACCCAACTCTCGCTTCCATACGTGAGCGTATGGAAGCGAGAGTTCAAGCGAACTCTCCAAACCTGTAGAAACACATTCTATTACCTTACGGCATTTGGACATCTTTCTTTACTTTGTGTTTAGAAAACATCATATTATGTACTGTAATTTTTTATGGCAGTCCAGCGATAGCCATGAGCGAAGCAAGACTTGTGTGTATTCTGTAATCTACTTAGTGACGGACTTTGCGCGTGTTTTACTTAATATTACAAAAATGGTATTTGATATTAACAGTCTAGAAGATACGGTGATAAATAAAGTTTTTATTTATGTGGTATGTCTAGACGACGCTCCCCGAGGGGTCGCACCCTAGCACATAACGTACTTTCCTCTCTGACATTAGTTTTGTCCTCTAATACCCTAATGTATTAGTTATACCGTGACGTCATTATGGGGCAACATTTGCCTGTTGTAATACCGATTGATCTCGTGTTTTAGTTTTGGGCGAATTGAAATTCAAATTCATTTATATTGCAATAAACGTGGCATACTTATAATGTTACATGCTGGCGAAGGTAAAGGCACACCTGCCTGTCATAAAACGCAGTTTATTACTCTTCCCGTATTCGGAGTTCTTTTGTTTACTTCATATTCAAACTTTGCAATTAGACAATAGCCTATTGTTATTGTACTTTTATGGCCGTCATTAGTGTCAAACTAATCTTTATTGTTATTGTATTGCGTCGAAGCTTGTCAGGGATGGTATCGGTGCATTATAAAGCAATGGCCCAATGCGGAGAGGGGCAGTCAAGCGATGATTAGCATACTAGCAAGACGTAGAATCGACAAGTGATATCGATCGGACTTTGCACGTCTTATTGAATCGTGCAGTTTGCACTGGCTGTATCCAGCTGTATATTTGTACCTGTTTTATACGTGTTTGTACAGTTCCAATAAATTCTATAGTGGTTCCAACGGCATTTTAATTTGAGTTCTGTGTAGCTCGTAATAATATTATAGATATACATTGCACGATTAGAAATATATAATAAATTATTATAGCGTATTTATAAAATTTGCACGTTGAAAAGTTAATTTCAATCCATAAGTGTACCACTGCTGGACTATTTGCACATTTGGTCAGTTCCCCCCCTCCACTTTGTTTTCAACATCCATAATTACTCCACCCACTTTCCTAGCCCCTTGTCCCATTCCGTCTTTTGCATCCCTCCTGCCCTGTCCCCTCGTCTCGTCCTCTCTATCCCGTCCTAGAGGCTGTCCACGCGTTAACCTCTTCCCTGATGTTGCATACGTCCATATTTGACGGTTAACTTTCTAAAAGGTGGGCCGTCTGTCTATTTGCCTGTTCCAGACAAAAAACCTATAACTCCCGTATATTAATACTTGATTTTAGTTTACGTAAGAAATATTTGGGGATGATGTTTCAACCCTTATTGAAAATAATATTTTATGATAAATATACGTTTTTATTATCTTATTGAAAAGTTAATAGATTATTAAATTAATTTATCACCTCACTTCTGTCAGCAATTTTTTATCAAGGCTGATTTTATTTCAGTGGACGGAAGGAACGCGTGACTGGTGCAAAAAACGCCCAGCTGCTGTGCATAGATGGTGGAAGCAGTCCAAGGGCGCCAAGTACCCCTCAGTTGCTGAAGGTATTTCTTTCGTCGAAGTTTCTCTCGAACCTAGTATTGAATTATTCATGCCGTTTAATAACTTTCGGCCTTACTTATAATAATCTCGTTAAGAAACGTTAGGCATCTCTTAAGTAAGAGAATCAGAATCAGACCCTAATCCATTAATATCTTTTTTTTCACTTATAAACGTGTTTTATCTATTGTTTACCTAAGAGGAGCACAGATAAACGAAATTTGAATGATTAACGTAGGTTGTACCCAAAACATTCGGCTAAAGAGGAGTTGATGGTTGATGGAAGAGAAACGAGTTCTTTGTACCAAGAAGAATAAATATTTTTTTTATTTTTTTGCTATATAGTTTTACTGACACAGTCAGTTGTAAACAGTCAATTATATAGTTAACACATCAGCCTGTGGTGAACTAAAAAGTTCTTAACAAATATCTGATTTTACTCTCACCCAATCTTGAAATTGAGCATATATCATCTAAACATTTTATCAGATTTAATTTGCATATTGTTAATGTCACCACAAATATATGCTGACGGTGAAAGAAATCTCATGAGGAATCTTCCATAATTGCAATTTACTCATCAAAAGAAATTATAGATGTTTGCAACCGTCAAGTAAATTTGGATAATCGTGTTGAGTGCACGGTTCGACCGCTCTTTCTAAACGAAGAGCCCGCGTTTAGCAATTTAGACAAATAGTATTTGCTACAGCTCTTAATTAATACTTTTGCTCAACAGATTCTGGAAGAAACCATCAAGAGGAAAGCGCCAAAGCCGTTATTTCAAAAGCCAATTGCATCAAACGATGCAGACAGGTTCCGAATGCAGTTCAACATATCGGAGAAGACTGCTGCGAATTTGTTCCAGTATCGCACAAAGTTTGTACAACATATGCTCAGCAGTCCTATGTATGCGAACAGTGCTGTAGGGAAACCTTGGGAGATGATTGGCAGGTTAGTAGCTAACTGTATTTCTAGGGTATTCTGCCTTAAAGCAAAACAGTATACAGCAAAAATATCAAATCATGCGTAGTGATTTAATATTCTTGCTCGATACTGTTTTGCATCTTCTCGTAAGAGAAAAGAAATGAATCACTGTATAAGATTATCGGATCATTATACGAGTGAGTCAAGTAATAAATCTATCGTAATTTTATAGGATAATGAAGGAACTTAATACGATTACTTATTTCTTTGCAGTATAACAGAGCAGATAGTTGATGAACTCTTACTTGGATGTGCAAAAGAATTAGAGTTACATCAAGTGATTGAAGACCTATACCGGAGTGAAACGAAATAATAGTTTTATTTACACTTATATTTTGGTGTTTTGTTTTTAAATTTTCTTACTTTGAATAAATTCCTTCTTATTCCAACATTGTTATCATTTGCTATATGAAATATTAATCCTCTGCTTCATTTTTGTATGCTTATTAAATCGGTAGCAATGTGATCATTTCGCTCAAAATTTCAATAGTTCCAATTACTTCTTCCTGCCCCGTCTTATAAATCCTACCCCCTATTCCATTACCTTTATTTAGTACATAGTAATCTCTTTTACTCTTTTAATTAAAAGTGTACCGTTTACCTGTTTGCCAGTTTAGCAATAAAAAAGTTGTCTCAAGAAGAAAAATGATCTTTTTTCATCTTTTTCCAATCATATAGAGTCAACATAATCACGATTATCCATACTTCTCTATTATGTTATGCATCCTCTGTTATACCATATAATTCATCAGTTCATCTTTCACAGAACCCATCCATTAGAATTTTGATCTACCTTTACTCGTATATCCCTCAATCTTCGATCTAAGATCCTCTATTACATGTTTTTATCCTCCCACATTATATACCTATACAATCTTTTTACCAAATATACTTTCATATTAAAATAATCCTATACTTCACACAATTCAGTCTAAAGAAATCATTGGTCTTATTGTTCAATATTTTATTCAATATGTTCTTACATGTTTATGTCAAATACTATAACTGGTGTATTAAGAGTTAATGATGCCTTACATGTCATCAATACTTATTCCATTCAAATCATCTTTAACTGTAGCTCGATTTTCAGCAAATATTTCGATAATTTGCATTCTACCTGCTAATTCGAGTTACTCTATACCAGTGTTGTTCAATCTGTGGGTCGCGATCCCTAGGGGACTCGCAAAGCTTTGCTCGGGAGGTCGCCGGCAAAAGGGAAAAGGCTATTTAAATGTATACCTCGTAATTAGGTACTTTCTATGCTTATCAGCTTTTTATAGAGTATACTCTACAAAAAGCTCTCTATAGGTCCTAATAATTAATTTCGGTAATAATTTAGAGAAAAACATAAACGTAGTCTTTTAAATTGCTAACTTATTGTCTGTCTATAACCCTAGGAGGTTGCCAAAATTGTTCAACCTGTAAAGGGGTTGAGTATTCAAAAAGATTGAAAAGCACTGCTCTGTACTATTTATTATTTACAACAAAATGTATAATATTTTGTATCGATGACGTGTAAGCGAATCACATTGCTAGACGGTCAGTCTTGTGAACCCCGAAAGAACTAATAATAACAACCTTTACTCAAAAAACTGTAATTCTGGAAATTTCACACATTGTACATGTTTAGATAGAACCACGACTAATTCCTGTCTTGCTTTTCTTTTAGTTTTAGAATAAGTTAACTTTCAACCGGTCCACCTGATGGTAAGTGGTTACCGTTGCCCATAGACATCAGCAACACTAAAGAAGCGTTCAAGCATTAGTTCTCTCTCTCTCTTCTCTCTCTCTATATTTGATTAAATTGATCTAATAATATTTTTAATAATAGAACGTTATAATAGCAAGACAGGGTAATCTGTATACCATTTATTCATATACGATTTAGGTTTCCAAAACTACATTTTCTCACGGCGGATTTCATTTTTGGTATTCTTCTTCCATAATTAAATCTAGTATTGCAATTATGTATTAATTATAATAACTTAGAACTAAAATTCGTAATTTATACAGCAATCTATTTTATTTTTTGCTTAATATAAAAATTCATACTTATTTGTTTAATGTAAAAAAAAACATGCGTTCATTCGTAGCAACTAAATATTTCTTTCGGCTCGATTTTTATTTTTAATTTGATCTGACACTTCAATTACTTTTTAATAGTTTCGATCACAGAATAACTCTCCTTTTCAAATTTGAATGGATACAATCAGGTAGAAATCGCACCTAAGAGACACTAAGCATAAAGAAATATTAAATCGATCTGGTTCCTAAATCCTATAATTTCAAAACACTTTCATATATTTTTTTCGGTTGCATTAAATTATAAGGCACTTATTTATTACGACTAGGCTATACCCGGTGTAAAATATAATAAAGTAACTAATTGAGAGAATTTTTCGTACGTTTTAACTAAATTATCTATTTCATACAAATTTATTAAATATCATCGTCCTTATTTAAACTTAACCTGAACGATTTCATCACTTCACCAAATTTGGCTTTCTGTCTTTTCAAAGTATCCATTTTCTCCATTTTAGGTAATTTTGTGATACTTTCCGTACTCGATGTATCAGTGTGATAAGCCTCTTCCGGAGTTGGTGGATTTGATTTCATAAGCCTGGGTTTAAGCAATTGGGGACCACCGGCAGCAAATATGGTCTCAAGTTTTGACTTCAAATCGTCTCTACTCATACTTATCTCTTCTACTTCCTCTGTGTCCTCTGCACTTTTATCTTCTACATTAGTTGGACGTAAATTTTGTGCTGCTTCTCTTGAAACTATTTCTTTTTTAAGATCTAAAAATATGGATGGCCGCTCCCGACTAAAATCTGTGCCATCGGTAACATTTCCAGTCGAGTGTGATCTCTTTCTAGGTTCCTCGTCATCGCTGGAAGATATTTTATTTTGAAATATGTTGTTTAGCTTACTCATAAAATGTATTTGTCTATCGCTACCGAAAGTTATGTTACCATCTCCTTGTGAATTATTTGATTGTAAACTTTCTCTTGGTTTATTATCGTCTTCTTCCTCAAATTCTTTTGCTTCTATCTTTTGAATTGGTCTTGTAGGTAGAGTGTATGATTTCTTAAAATTAGAACTACGAAAGTAATTTTCATCTAAAGGCAGAGGTGGCGGTACTGGAATATTGGAAACTTCTTCAACATATTCATTTAAATTCTTATCAAAAGTATCAGAATACCCTGATTCATCTGTACGAGAATTTGTTTCACTATCGTCATTAAACGCCGTTACTTCTTCATCTGCATCAACTACTTCTTCTTCGATATCTGGGTCATTTTTCTCTTCTTCTTCTGAAACTTTCGGCAAATCTTCTCTATGCACTTGCGCTATAACATCGTACTTCGATAACACTTGGTTACCCATAGATGCATCAGAACCAGCATCTGATAGCTCACTTAAAGATTTTCTTTGAATATCTTGAATTATAACAACATCCTCCCTATCCTTCAAACTAATAGTCTCACCGTAAGTATCTTCCTCTGCTTGCAAAACTTGATCTAACAAGTCGATGATCTTTGCCTCTTTTTCTTCATTATTTTCAACATACGCTTGATAAACTGTAATATCTGCTGTTTGAATGGTTTCTTCCATTTCTGGTGCTTCTTCTATTTCTTCTTCCACTGTTCCAATATTGCCTCCGTAATTACTACTTCGCATCATAGTACCTGGAGGTGTTGGCGATTCCACTATAATCTGCACAGGTGGTTTCCCATTCTTGTTTACGTTAAAATGTTTCATGTTTTCCTCTAAATTTGTTTCTTGTTTTCGGAAACATAACAACAACAGATACACTAGGATTCCTGAAAAATATTGAAATTGTTTACAATTCTCTAAATAAGCATAATATTGTCAGGAAATTATAGTTCTTTAAATATTTACCAATTAAAGACCAGATCCCAACACGTATCCATGTCTGTATATTGATTAGAACCATCAAATGTATATTCACATACATGCTGATGCAAGGAATCAGTGGAACCATAGGAGTCTAGAAAGTAAAAACGATGTTTCATACACATGTTTAATTACAAAATATACAATTTCTACTGGGTTGTTTTAGCGATATACTTAACAGATTAAATAATTTATTCATAAACACATTGTATTAAAATTAATTAATAAACCTGCGTTAAAACATTTAAAGACTGTTTATCACCACATTACTGTTAAGTTTAATATTGTATTAGGTAATAATATTTTAATCTCATTTTAACCAAATATTCTAATAATACTAGGAAATGAATTCCTTTAAATCTACTCATTTAAAATAACAGTGTGTTTAGGTCATTTTTGTCGATGTTTTGGCACATCACATAATCGTAATTGTTACTATAGCAGACCTATGTAAAAATAGATTTAAGCTGGAAAATACAGTCTACAATTTGACTGAGTGCGGATTTGAACTCAAATAAGCAACATTTAGACTTTCGAGCCATATTGATACTACGAGATATATTTAGAAACTTACCTTAAAGTAGATCTCCTCTTTTATTTTCGGTTGCACAGACATGACATATATTAAAATTATAATCACCAAGTGAAGCACTATGCTTGGTATTAGCGGCCTTGCTATGTGCATGTGCATTATTGCCAGCGAAATGCAAACACATACTGAAAAAGTAAAAGCAATTATTTAAATACTTAACAACAGTAGATTAATATATCTTGTGTTTGTGTTGATTTTCCCAAAACCTAATTTTGGAAATATTCATAAGCAGTCAAATGCTGTGGAAAGGGAGTAGAAAGGAAGGAAAGAGTATTTTTTAAAGTAAATCTAATATATAAAATTCTCATGTCACAGTTTTCGTTGCCATACTCCTCCGAAACGGCTTGACCGATTCTCATGAAATTTTGTGTGCATATTGGGTAGGTCTGAGAATCGGACAACATCTATTTTTCATCCCCCTAATTGTTAAGAGTAGTCCACCCCTAATTTTTTTTTATTTTATTTTAGACAAAATTTTTAATTACTATTTTTTTATGATACAACATACAAAAATACATACAACCCTAATTTATCAACCCTCTGCGACAAACCCCTATTTTTACCGGGCAGGATTACGTCTGCCGGGACAGCTAGTAAAATATAAAATTTACTTAAAAATAAGGATCTAAAGTCCTGAATGGGCTCTTATTCAGGAAATTGATTACGAAATCAATGAGCACTGGTCTTCCACTAAGGTCATTAAATATGACTTAAAATTAAAATTAAGTATAATATACGAAAAATAGTCTTACTGTATAAGGCCAAACAGAAATGGATGATTCGCTTTGTCGACTTAGTGATAACTCTGGGACCGCATCCAAATATCTGCTTGAAGTAGCTTATAGTAGATTCTGGTGCATATTCCAGACGATACCTGAAAAGAAAATAATTATATTTCAACTTTCTTAATTCGTTTCGAGAATAAGACTTATTGAACCAGCTTTATTATAACAATTTTGGAAGTCTTATAATATATTTGAAATTTCACATGTTAGACCCAGCTACAGTTAGAGTTTAGTTTGAATCGATCGAGATTTTATCGTACTTAGAATACTTTATTACAAAACACTTGAAATTTTCCTATAAAATCACAATATTTTTTACTCAAAAACAATAAATGTTCTATAGTACTACAAAAGGCCAAATCGGAGGTTGTAAATTCTTACCTCAATATTATAATGCCAGCAGCAACAACCGTATAAGAGAGTAATGTTCCAATGCATACCATCAATAACATTTGATTTAATTCCAATAATCCGGCAAGAGTTGCTGAAAAAGCCAATGTTGTCGGTATTATTTTATTGAATTCTTAATCTTCTCTTATATATAAAAATGAATGTTTGTTTGTGTGTCCTTTATAGAATCGTAAACACATTTGATCATGTGATGATCTTTAGCAAAGTTGTTATGCATGAGCCAGAGAAGGTTTCTGAGTTGGTTCACGATTGGACTCGGTAGGTAGCGCTGCTGTCGGCATATCGATTGCAGCTTTTCCGGACATAAAGACGTCTACCGGGACAGCTAGTTATATATAATTATCATATTTATTAACTGAATTTAATCTAAAGCGTAAACAGAATCGAAATAGATACCCCATCGGATTCCTTGGTGTTGCAGATGACCATGAGCGGACATAACCACTTACCATCAATGGAATATCTAGATTGCTTACCTAAAAAAATATCGAAATTTAGAGATACTAAACGAATTACAATGACGCGATAACATGATAGTTTTACTGAAAAGCTTGCTGAACCGTGTTTTACATTCTATTTTATAGATTCGGAAATTATTTACTAGTTCAGAAAATCCTTTTACGTTACAACTTTCAACTAAATATAACTTTACAATTTTCACTTTTAAACTATGAGGAATATATTTCAAGTTGAAAGTCTTTCGCGTTGAAAGTCTCATGTTAGCTCACCTGTATGATAAATACTTGACATCTTTCAAGAACATCTGCAAAAGAATTTTTGCTCATAGTCCAAGTAAATGTTTTGGGACGAAATCGCTTTTGCGTTAATATGTCCGTTGTAATATTGCTGATACAATAGAAAAACTTATTAATTTACCAATAACAGCTGCTGATACCAATGTGCTGACTGCAGGTGATTTTCGACTAGTGACCCTTGAAAACCAGCCTAGCATCAATCCATCCAATGACATTGCATATAACAGTCTTGGCAAAGGGAAGAGCGCTCCAAATAAGCTGATAATAATAAATACCTTTTATATAATACAAAGGGAAACAAAATAGCAGCTAGATTCAAGAAATTGATATGTTAAAATTGGCTGGATATGAATTATGATAAATGATAACAAAGGGCCACTATAGTTGTTCAAAGCTACTCTAAAATAATAAAATTATATTAGTAGTAGTAATAAGAAATTTATCTCAAAAAGAAACAGAGTCTGTAAAAAAACTAACAAGAATATAAACAGACAAAATGGAGTAAGAAACAACCAAGCAACAGGAATTATAAAAAAATAAATATGACATGATATGGAAGTGGAACCATACGAAAATGTATTTTGAAACTTTAAAAGTTACTTGTTGTAGTTACTTTTCGTAAACATTCAATTGATTTGATATTTTTGATATAAGAACTATTATAGATAGCACTTTTTGGTGGTCTACCAAACTCATATCAAATATTTACCTCACAAGTATACCAACTATTGCTCCAACTGATACAACCCACCACGCCCATCCCAGTCCAACATGCGTGAATGCTGAAGCTACTGCAACTATTCCATCCTGAAAAAACACAAAAATTAATTCAGATATAAATTATATAACAACTGAAGCTAGATTGTCATAAAATAATTATGCTATATGTAATGTTTAAAACAAATAAGAAGATGGTATCAAAAAAAATATTTCTAACCACTCTCTTTTGTTTCATAATCGGCACAATATTTCTTTTTCTTCCATACTCTTCTATTCTGATGTCTTCTTTCACACCACAAATCATCATATCATCCTTCACACAATCTATCCATCTCTTTTTTGGTCCACTTTTACATTTATATTATATCAATCTTGCAGTGTAACATTATTTTCTACACGTGGCTTTCATCCTTCTTCATTGCATGCCAATACCACCTCAGTCTTCTTCTTTTCAATTTTTCAGTAACGGATGCAACTTTCAAAGATCCCCTAAAATGTACCCATTTATCACCTTATCCATTCTTGGTACAACACAAATCCATCTCAACGTTCTCATCTCAGCTGAGTGGGGTCGTTCTAACCACATGAGCAACTAAGGATCAAAAGTTTTAGTTTGCTATCTTAGGGAGGTGTTCGTTTAGTCACAAATATAGAATTAGATGTAACTGTCTGACATGACGTACAAATTAACAATGTTCTCACACAAAAAAGGGAGAGAGTAAGAATCAAGACTGGGCCCGAATGTGCTTTATGCTAAACTAGAAATCCCGTCAGATGGTGTCCTGCCCTGAGAAAATAAAAATCTAGGACCCGATCCCAGTACTACCTACCGCTTCCAATTGTGAATGTCAATAATTCGGGGACTCACTCAAATACATACGTACATACATTTCTACGATTTTATATACATAGAAGATTAAACCAAATACTTTATTGAAATTAGAAACAGAAATACATTAAAATTGTATTACCTCCAAGTAATAGGGAATCATCATAGTAAAAACAATGCTGACGCTCAAATACGATATGAAAGTGACACATAGTACCATGATAATTGCATATGGAATCACTTTGTGGGGTTCATGCACCTGGAATGAAATAAAATAGATTTTATGTACGTATATTCTTCATCATAAATTCACACCCGTTACTAGTAACAATCCAAATAGTTTATTTTGACAGTTAAGTTTCTCTATAATGCCCATCTTTAGCTCTATTCTTTTCTTTTATTGTCTCCTGTAATTATTTAAGTACTCTTATAAAAGTTATTACTTCAAAACACCTTCCAATTCATCTTATATCGTGATAAATTTTATTTCTGAGTCTCACCTCTTCACCAGTAGCACTGATTGTATCAAATCCAACAAACCCGTAGAAACAAAGCGCTGCTCCTTGTAGAGTCCCTAATACACCGAAAGGAAAGAATCCACCTCCACCGTGTCCAATTGGAATATCTGCTGCTGGTAAGTACCAATTGCCCGGATCCGCTAGAAAGCACAAAAATATGTTATTTCTCATATTTTATGCGTTGCCATAGTGTACAACCGATTGCGATAAACTTTATCGACTTGTTGCTTGGACTTGCTCGAAGGTTATATAGGTATAGTTTGGACCCTGCACGTGGCACAACAGTTGGACTCAAGAATGTTAATGTTTTTTTTAGTGGGACGCTGGATGGTTTAGATACATAATTGGACCCAGGGGGTGGTGTTGCAATCAGGTTCCAGTATGTTTTGTTTACAGAGTACTACAACGCCTACCTGGCCCACTAGATAGCTATGAATTACACCAAAATGAAAGTCAGTGCGTGACTAAAGAGCGGAGCTAATATCCATGTACGTACATAAACCTATATATTTTAAAAAGATCTTCAAGTAAGCAAATTAAACTTATGGGCGAATGATATGTCATTGTAAAAGAAATGACAATCATTTATTAGTAACTCTGAAAAGATATACAAATCCTTCTTATTTTAGTTACATTTTGTAATATAACATATTTGTAAATATAAATCAAATACGTAAAAGTTAAATAGAAAAAAAGTAATACTTTTAATTATTGAGTAGACAGGTCTAAAATTTTAAAACTACAATAGAATTAGCTGTGCTGCAAACGAATCGCCTAGCATTTCGGAGCATTCTTCCACCACAAAGGGTATTCTTTGAACTTGTACGTGAAAGCCAAAATTAAGTTCAAAGTTCAAACTTTCCAAGAAAGGTATGCTTAATTTTACTAATAATGGCATAAAGAATCTTACCATATACAGCACCAGCGATGATTATGAACAAAATTGAACTCATATTGATAAGCGCCAATACATTGTTCACCATTGTTGATTCACGAACACCGAACGATAATAACACTGTAATAAAGACAATAGATATTATTAAAACAGATTTAATTGCTCTTAATAAGCCAGATTAAAATAGGTGGGATGACCAGCTTATTTTATGTTGGCATCCGAATCTCTAGCAGTGCAAATATGCAACCATTATTTAAAGTTTTATCCGTGCAGGAACGGAGAAAGAATACAATTTCCTGCGGCCCGGCGGCCTGTCGTAAGAGGCGACAAAACAACCCACAGACAGGTGGTAGGGCATTTGCCCGACTGGATGGCTACCACCCCTGGTCTAGAGTATGTCGCCATAACAACCTTCTGTTGTGTTCCGGCATTAGTGACCAGGTTCCAAGCTCCCTAAAGAGAGCAGCAGCACATTCGTAGCACCTTTGGTGTTGCAAATGTCCATAGGCGATGGTAACCGCTGTCCATCAAGTGGGCCGTCTGCCTGTCTGCTGATCTCCTGCAATAAAAAAATAAAATAAAAAAATATATAAAAAAAGTTAATATTAAGTGAATTTTAGACTGTTCATTTCTCTTTTTAAACTTTGCTTATTCAACCAAAATGACCCTTATAAACTTGAATAATTCAATATCATTGAATCTCGTCATGTCCTTTAAGTTATATGTCTTTGAAGAAAAGTGATTCAATTTAGTCGCTTCGTTTAATATTAACGTTAGATAAGCTTTTACGAAAAACTAAACCAAATATGTGAGTTTGGTTTATCTAGAGTCCATATTTACCTGAATAAATTATTAGTAGACAAGTATATGTATAACTAATATTTATACATTGGGTTTATACGTAGTAAGGTAAGGGTTTCTTTCTTGTATTCATTTTATTATTAATTTCTATCAAAAACGAAACGAGGCGCGTTGAAAAACTTAGTTACTCTCACATTGAGATTATAGCTATAATATTAGTACAAAACTTACATCCTAATCCGACTACAATCAGAAACGCCAGCAGGTCAAAATAAGGTGCAACGCACGTAAAAGTAATGGGCATGGCTGTTGAAAACCATTGAGACATCGTTTTATTTGTCATCGAGTCTACATATAGGCTCAATCCCTTAGCTAAACTTGCTGAACCTGGAAATTCAAAGGGAAATTCTTATTAACCTAAAAATAATGCGGAAAGGAAGGTTTTCTGATAGATTTTGGGCCCAACAAGGAGAGAGGATGATGATTGGATTGTTCGAGCCAACCTTGAAATCGAAAATCTTGTGGTTGAACCTAATATATTAAGAGAAATATAATCTCACCGCTTCCGCTGGCTCGGTCTTGTGGAACGGAAGAGGATCAAAAAGTAATGAAGGCTTAATCGGGACTATCGGATGACAGACGTCTATTTCAACCCAAATATCGATGGAAGCACAGACTGGAAGCTGACTCCTTTACAAAGTATAGGAGCAAGTGGTGGAGCAGTGGTAGATATTAGCGATAGTTTGACAAGTCAAACAGTAGAAAACCCATGAACATGTGATTTATTTATTAACTTTTAACTACTCTTTCTACGTGGTAGAACCATGCTGGAATCATTATCTTGACTACAAATCTTAGGGCCGCCTCGATCGGTGTGATACCATGCTATCACAGAATATGGTCCTGAGTGAGAATTCCTAAGGCCCTCTTCCTCCTCCCATATCCTCTCGATCCTATCCCTCCTATCTACTCCCTCTATCTCATCCCACTATCCCTTCTCTTTATTCCATGGTAAATGCTGTCAATGCGTTAACTTTGCCCCTGGTTTTGTGAACGTCTGGAGACGACACAATAACGAAATTAAAATAACTCAAAAGTTTATTTCAAAACTTGAATATAAAACCTATGGTAGTTCTAGACAAATGACAAATAATTAAAAATACAGGTCTTTATAATTTTAGAAGTAATGTTAAAACTTACCAAAAACTATCTCCAATATGTTATTCCATGCGATGATAAAAGCTATGAGCTGACCTACAGTCGTATAGGCATATGTGTAAGCTGCGCCCGCTCTCGGTACCCTTGAAGCAAACTCTGCGTAGCAAAGACCTGAAAAGATATTGCAATCACCTTAAATCCTGTTTTAGAGAAAGTCATAAATAATATCGTTTATTTTTTTCGGTACTTTTCTTGTTCATAATCCTTCGGCTCATCGGTGGTTCGATGAGTCGGTGAAGAGATTTCGAGAATTAGTTCTTTGGTCCGGATGCAACTCAGAAGGGTACTACCCTCATGTAAGTTTTCTTGGGAGCCGCCGTACTGTCTGAAGGCCTATCAGCGGCTTCAGGAGCTTAATTAGCAACATCTGAGATGCCGCCCTACTCCCAGCAAATGAGCTCACGAGGGGTCGATAGCCAGTACTGCCTCTTCATCGTATGGTGGCGTATGTAGCGGAGCAATCTATTCAATTGGATATGCCAGCAATTGTCGGGGCAGTACAACATTTGATGTGCCGACATCGTCATGAACTGTTCCACGAACGGGACGCTCTTTGCTTGTTGTGCAGCCGTGTTTATTCAAATTATATTAGACAATTCACTTAAACTTTCGTCATCAAATTTGACATAACACGTATCAACTGTTAGCCTAATGACACACCTGCGCAATGTTCAGTGACGGAAAGTTCGGTTAAATACGTTCGCATTGTTTTTAATAAACCTATGACACATCAGCGGTGTTTTCGCCTCGTACAGATTAGCGTAGATAGTCGCCGAACTTTGCGCGCAGTACGTTCCTCAGATGTGTCGCTATACTTAGACAGCATATTATATGTGCATATGTGTGGATGAGCGTGTGTATGCGTGTATGGCTGTGTGTGTATATATCGTGTATTTCCAAAACGGCTCGAACGTTAAGGATCAATATTATAGTTATTTGCTGAAAAGTGCGGTTTTATACATATTATTCAGACTTCACCTGTCTACTAGCGCCATCTATTATGAGTGTATGTGTGCTACTTATACAGTTGTCAATGAATGTCACCCACTAATATCTTAATATTTTATGAGATGGCGCTATATGATATTTGATATCTAAGAATCAATTCCGAAAAACATAATTTTCCAAAAAAATCTATTATAGTTATATGTAAATAAGACATAAAATAATTTAAAATGTTTTGCCAAAATGAATAAAAATCGAAGAGGGTGCAGGAGCGAGATGGAATGCTCCTTTACATTGAGTATATTGAACTCCTCTATCTCTAAGGAAGATTTTCCAGTGAAGCTATTTGATATGCTTCGCAGGACTAGGGCACTTTATTATTGTTGGCACTTTGTATATTTTGTTTGTAAGTTTGGGGAATCGTTTGCGACTTCAATTATTGTACAACGCCATCTATTGGCTTGTAAGTGTTCCACTACAATAACGAAGAGAAATGTCTCACCTGCAAACAAAGCAGCAACGGCTGCTATCAGGAAGGAGAGTACTATCGAAGGTCCTGCCATGTGCAGCGCCACATAGCCGATCAGCACGTACACTCCGCAGCCTAGGGTGGTGCCCACCCCCAAGGCCGTTACGTCCCATCGATTCAAGCATCTGCAATGTACCACATAATAATTAAGAAAATATGTAAAAGAAGAAATAATGCCTCACATGAGGAAAAACTCAACTATACTATGATTTATAATGACCTGGACTAAAATGATAACTGTGATCGACCTTTTTTGATTCATAAGTGAGTTATGTGACTTGATTCAGCGACTCACCACTGTGAGTTCATTCTCATAGTAAATCTACCTAATCGGATTCAACTCACAGTGGTGACCTGTGCAAGGTCGCCGACTGGCGCTGGATAAGGAAATCAGAGACCAAGGATGAGTGGCGCTATCTTGGGGAGGCCTACGTCCACCAGTGGACTGCGAATTGCTGACGACGAAGATAGCAAGTTTATATATGTGACTTTATACCTACTTCGCGTTATTGTACCTTTTTAACTTAGTGTCTTCCAATAGTCCGGGAGCAAAGACCTTCCTCCTGCAGGCGCAGGCCACGAACCTGCCCCAGCGACCCATTGGTCACCTTAGACTTGCTGCTTTTTCACACCACATTTGCATTGAAGTTTTTGATTCTGAAAAGGAATTAAATTTTACTTTTCTCTTAAGGCTCCTGTTACTGCAAAAGGTCGAAAATGGGTTACAAACAAAATAACTTTTCGTTGGTAATTACTATCAATAATTTACCAGGAAAGCGCACAATAATGCTATTAGTAATATTTTTTCTTGCGTCTATATATTAGTAATTAATGACTAGCACTTTTGGCCTCTTAATGAAGAACTAAATCAGTGGGTATCAAGAATATGAACCGTAACGTAATTTTTTTCATATTTTTTTAATTTATTTAAACTTAAGAACAGAATCACCTCCCAATTATGGACATGAAATCATTATCCCCTTTTAATTTCTATCATAACACGATAAAAAACCTTATTATTTATAAATTTATTTTATAAATATTATTTTATTTTTTTACATGCAATAAAATAATAATGCAACTGAAAAACGACCGTGTTTATGAAATCCCGAAAAATTATTATCGAAATATCCTCAAGGACGTTGATGTTCATACAAGCCTTAAGCTATAATAAGGACGGTAAATCTATATACATAGTAATATATTTAGCAGGTATTATGTTATTATTTATATTTTCCGAAGCATGCAAGATATTGAAATGAAACATTGATCGAAAATTTAAGACAAAACTCGCTATTTTACTTGTTAAAATTTTCGTTAAATTCCGTTCAGCCGATTCTGAGATTGTCGAGATAAACTTCCAGACAGATCGACAGCCAAAAACGCTTTATAAAAGTAAGCATTATAATAAAAACTAACATACTGGAATCTTGTTTATTAGTAAGTAGATATATACAATTCAAAATTCAATAGTTTTTTTTCAAACTATCGTCACTGGAGAACTTTTTATTTAAAATTTAAATCTTTTTTCTAAATTCTAAGTTCTTTGCTTCGCAGCGTTAACAACCTTCCAGCAACACATATAGTTAAACATTCTTTGACTTCATATTTATTTATTTCAGATACTTCTGCTTTAATAAATACAAAAGTATTTTATACTTTTATAATTACTTTTCGCAGAATTACTGAAGGAAGAAGCATTCATTTTATTTACCGACACCTGCCGAAAGTACGATGCCGACACATCGGCGACTACATATAAACCTACTTATTACCCACACCCAAAGTATTAACTTTATCAGTGTTGACAATATTAAAGGCTGTGTGTTCTGTACTTTTAGATCTGTAAAAGTCCCGGGGCATGTACAGTTTGACATTGTTCGCCGAACTTTCGATCGCGTAACGCGTCGCATGTTGTGTTAATTACTATTCAAAATATCTATAATTTAAATGCGTTTTTTCCCTAGACGAAAAGTTCGGCATTACGCCGAACGCTACGTAAATTCTGATATATCATATATTATGTAGGCTACTTAAAACTTCAGTTCTAGGACATATCGGATACAGCTCGCTTCGCATCGCTATTTTACAGTTGGCTTTCGCGGGAGCTTTCATTACACACGATCAAGGTGCTGAAATTCCACCCATTAAATCTGCAATACCTTAATGGGTTTAAAAATATATTAAAAGTGCACCAGCGTTCATAACGCAACCTAAAACATGATAAAAGTGGTATTTAACTTAATTGTAATGACGAATATTTAATTTAATTTTTGAAATACTCGTATTTATAACACTAATATGTTTATGTCTGATTATTATTTTCCCTATTTCTTGTATATACTACGTTTGTATGTGTGTGTGTATATATTGTTACGAGTGCGTGACTTGAATTTAAATGCCGTTGGAATTACTATAGAATTAATTAGAACTATACAAAAACGTATAACACAGTTACAAATATAACTGGACACAACCAGTACAAACTGCACGATTCAATAACACGCGCAAAGTCCCTCACTATATAGTTTATCGAATGTACACGTCTTGCTGGTGTCGTAATCGTCGCTTGACTGCCTCACCCTTCCGTTCGGGCTTTGTTTTATACTAAACTATATAACTATACAACACTCGATGGCGTGCACTGAGTTTCAGTTCCAAGAAAACGCAATCTGCACACCCACGGCCATAAAGGACTACAATAACAATATGATGTTTTTCTTAATTACAAATTTTAAACACAAAGTAAACAAAAGAGTCCAAATGCGGGAGAGGTAATAAACTGCAGGTGTGTATTAACTTTGTCGGCGTGTAAATGCATATTATTTAAGATTTTACTTTCATGTTTTGCAATGATGTAGTGTCTGTCGCGACAATAAGGGCTCAGCGGAAGATCAGCGCTGGTTTGAACAGCCCTGCATCATACTGAGACTGATCCCTCTTTCAGGTCAAGACTATGTTACTTTAGTTATAAATTTCTTAACAATTGTACCTACACTATCCAATGTAATTTGTTACGAATAATATGTTTTTTTCTTTCTTTCCAAAAAATACTGCGAGTATTTAGCTGGTTTTTAAGCGAAGTATTTTCGGCAGGTGTGTCGCTAGTGGCGTTAGAAGAATCTATAGCAAACCACGTGCTATATGCATCAAAGATAAAATTGTATCTACTGTTTCTAATCTCAGTTAAATCTTATCACGAGTTCAATTTAACCTCACGTTCCATTCCATTACTCAATGTTGATAGATTTCGTACTCGAGCACAGAAAACATTGTTTTTCTTAAATGATTAAAAAGTGAATCTTATTGTTCATGGCCTTGGGATTGTACTGATTAACATGAAATTTGATATACATGAGAGAGAGAGAGAGATAACACTATAAAAATATACAATTTCAAAAACTGGCCATATTTACTATATTGTCTAGGGAATACAACAGACGGCCTTATCGCTCAAAGCAATCTCTTCCAGGCAACCTAAATAAAAGAAATAATAATTTTCTTTACTTTTAATGTGTCTCTGTGAATATGCACTGTTTGCTACAACTCCACTAATTCTTCATAAGTCTTTCTGTAACATACTTCTGTATAAAACTTATTTAATAAAACAGATATAAATATAAAGCAAAAAAAATTCAGCTAGACGTGTTGTTGTGGAGTTTCTTGCCGCTTCTTCTCCTTAACAGCAATAACACGTTGCGAAGCGGTGTACATAGACTAGGAAGTAAAATAATAATAATAAATGTTAACCTACATGTATGACCTTCAAAAAGTCTTCCCCAGTGGAACTTATATAAAATAAAAACTTTTGAATTTGAATCAGGCAAAATAGGTGGTGCAGGAAAGCAGAAGAAAGCAGAAGGCAATAGATACATAAACACTCAAACTAATTTAAGAAATAAATATACAAATACATTATATATATACAATATTGCATGAGTTATTATAATAAATGTATTAGCATGATTATATACTGTTATTCTGACATAGTTATTTGTCGACACATAGTGTTGTCTGAGCAAATTTCTAAATGTTGGTAACGATTTGGCCTCTCTGACAGTAAGAGGCAGCATATTCCAAAGTTTGACAGCCTGCACCGTAAAAGAATGATCATAATAGGATGAAGTGTGTGCAAGCGTCATAAGTTTTCGATACGTATCATGGCGCGAATTGTAGGCAGTGGATAGGCAAAGGAATTTCAAACGTTCCTTAAGGTACATGTGTCCCTCATGAGTGTCCCTCTGGAAGTTGTGCAGGAATATGTCTACCTTGGACAGAAAATACAGGTTGGCAGGCACACCTTCGAGGGGGAAGCCAATAGGAGGATTCAGTTAGGCTGGGCAGCATTCGGTAAGTTTCGTCAAGTCTTCTCGTCGACCATTCCGCAATGCTTGAAGACGAAAGTCTTCGAGCAGTGCGTCCTACCCATAATGACGTACGGTGCCAAAACGTGGACACTGACAGCGGGACTAGTCCATAAATTCAAAATCGCTCAATGGGCTATGGAGCGAGCTATGTTAGGTGTTTCTCTTATGGATAAAATCAGAAATGAGGACATCCGTAAGAGAGCTAAGGTAACCGACATAGCTCGCAAAATTAGCAAGTTGAAGTGGCAGTGGGCCGGTCACGTCTGTCGCAGGACCGACGGCCGATGGAGCAAACGAGTCCTGGAGTGGAGACCACGTCTCGGTAAACGTAGCGTAGGACGCCCGCCAGCCCGGTGGACAGGCTGGATACGGAAGACAGGAGACCAGGATATGTGGCGCGTACTTGGGGAGGCCTACGTCCAGCAGTGGACTGAATTTGGCTGAAGATGATTAAGGTATGTGCTTTTAATAACCAGCATTGATTTGGAATCCTATCCTTGAAACCGTATTATTTAATCGATAGAATGCCATACTTCAAAAATTACTATACGTATTATGTTCTAATCCATTTTCTTTTAAAGTATTTTGATAATTCTATCTTCTTAAATTAGTCTTTATAATAGCCGTGGTTAGTGCACGCTTCTCAAACTCATAGGGAGCGGGTTCGAATCCTGCCTATAGCATACATGCACCACCTAGGCATTGTAGACCAATGTGCAATGTATTGCTACAACTGACGAAGACCAATTCACACCTGCAATTTATTACCTTCCCGTATTTGGACTTCTTTTGTTTACTTTGTGTGTAAATTTTTTAATAAGAAAAAACAGCCCATTGTGTTTTTTAATTTTTATGATTGATGTGATTGGTGTAATTCTTGGAAATTCAGTCCACGCGATCGAGTATTATGTCGAGACATATTGCATTTGGACAGTATAAAGCACTGCCCGAACAGAGAGGTGAGGCAATCAAGCGATAAAAACAGGCGGACCAAGACGTGTGTACATTTAGTGACGGACTTTGTGCGTGTTACTGAATTGTGCATTACGTTTGGACTTATTGCGTCCGGTTTTATTTATACCTGTGTTATTCGTGTTTGTATAGTACTTATAACTTCTACACTAATTCCAACGCCGTTTTAATTCGAGTCCCGTAACGCGTAACAGTATTAACGGTGAAGGAAACCATCGCGATGATACCTGCACATCGGGATAAACGACGTGTCCAAGCTGCCTTTGCCAAGAGTGGGGGGTATACTATCCGTTGCCCTGTAAAGGGGGGCGCGAGCCCACCAATAGGCCGTTGGGGGGTTATTATTGTTTATTTATATTGCAAAATTGTTTTAATACTTCAATAGCGTGTACCAGCGAATAATATAAGAAAGAAACGGTTTTATACGCTTAACGATAATGAGTAGTTATCGCTAAGCAACATTTGTGTCCCATAATACAAATATTATCTATGTATATTTATTATCTGTGTGAGCTTACTAGTTTCTAAGAAAAATGACTGTAACATACAAATGAAAAGAAGATTTCATATTTTTCGATTGTTTTATTGTTGCTGGAGCACATTAGATTCACGTGCTGGAAAGCGGCTACCATCGCCTATGGACATTGGCAACACCAAAGGTGCTACAGATGCGCTACTGCTCTCTTAAGGGAGACTGGGACCTGGTCACTAATGCCGGAACACAACTCGAGGTTGTTATGGAGGCATACTCTAAATCAGGGGTGCTAGCCATCCAGTTGGGCATATACCATACCACCTGGCTGTGGTTTGTTTTGTCGCCTCTTACGACAGGCCGCGCGGCCGCAAGAAATTGTATTATTTTTCCGTTCCTGCACGAATAGAAGTATGATGAAGTCCATTCGTGAAAATCGAGATATGGTTCTTACGTCATTTCTAATCTAAGTCACGATACGGCTATTAGCAAAAAAAATGGAATAATTAACTAGATGAAGCAAATTTTTATAAGGAGATGCCTTGAATTATAAAATGTCTTTCAAAAATGGTGCTACAATAGTTTGAATAAAAATAATTGATGAATTATTTTTTTTATTTAAGTGGAATCTCGCAGATAAAATTCAAAATCATAAGTTTTTATTCAAAATAAATTCCACTGGAGACCGCTTTTTGAAGGTCATACATATAGGTTATAATTTAATTTTGCTTCCTAGTCTATGTACACCGCTTCGCAATGTGTTATTACTGTTAAGAAGAAGCGGCAAGAAACTCCCCAGCAACACGTCTAGCTAAAAATTGATATTCTTTATATTCTCTTATATCTCAAGTTCTTTTTATAAGTTTTATACAGAAGTATGTTACAGAATGGTTTTTGAAGAATTAATGGAGTTGTAGCCCACAGTCCATATTCAATAAGACGGAGACACAATACAAGAAAAGAAAAATATTACTATAATAAAGACATGACGTACTATGTTTTTTTTATTTGTTATGTTGCAACATACTTATTGAAAGTCATGCCCTCTACCACCGCTTCCACTAGTACTACTGTTAAAGGAGTAGATACAACGCAACAAACTCGTGGAACGGAACGAATCTTGTGACATGGGTCGTTGTGAGCATTGTATGATCGACAATGATGACGTCAGTACGTTTTCGCCACGACCACAACGACCGCGGTCGTCTTGTGGAACGGCTAACGGAGCATTTTGGGTGTTGTGAGCTACTAATAGAACGCGCTGTTTATATCATTTAAAAATTTGAACAAACAGTAAGTACGTTGATTCTTTTTTATAAAATCTTTTTTTTCTTTAATACTCGTTTACTGTAAATGCTTTGTATATATTATTTATAATAAGTTTTAGCATAAATTGGTTTTCCTTAGATCATTTCCGTATATTGTAAAGAGGACTTTTGCGATGAATTACGCTATTGATAGCCGGTTTTTAGACAGTGTAAACTCTATATAACGACACTGAAGGGACTGTATATTTTATAGCGTTATAAATAATTGGCGTTAAATAGGGAAAAGTATGTTATTTTTGTCTACCGTTTTTTGCTTTCAGTCGCCCTTTTCTGATGAAAAGTGGCCGAAACGTCAGAATAACCAAAATCAAATAAATTGCCAGGCTTAGTACCGTTACAACGTAGTTTTATTATGTATACAAGTCGTGAAAGCTTAAAAAAATATAATACATATTCCAATCACAAATTATTGATATTTAAAATATGTTTTAACTAGAGATGCTATGTATTCGGCCGAATACCGACAGAGCCGAATATGCGTGGCATCTCTAGAAAGAATTAATTGTACCACATGTCCACTTCTCTATTCTTGTGACATACAAAGACATGCTGCTGATTCTATATATAGTCTGATATATCCTATTTTTGTATAGTATGTAAAGCATATTATTATTTATTTTCATTTATTCTTGGAATGTTTCATATTATTTATTGTCTTCATCGCCACTGTTGTTTTAATATTTTCCTTAGTTGCTTTAGGGGCTGCCTGGAAGAGACCGTTTTAAACGATAAAGCCACCCTTTGTTCAACATTTACTGTGCCTAGTTTTAAGAACGTATTTTTGATTTTTGGTGAATAATAAAGTGTCGTCATTCAAAGACATGAATAAACGGTATACGAACCGACGATGTTTATACTAGGCATTATCTCGCCTTCATAAGGGTTTCCCTTTGGTCATAATACCCCCAGAACCCCAATAAAGGCCTCATATTTCTCCTCAACACAAAACTAACAATACTTATTATAACTAACGTCTATATATTCGCAAACATAACTAAAGAATTTATTAACGTAAAATTATCTTATCTAGCATATTTTAAACAATTATCTTTTGTTTCTAAGCCAAAGATGATTAAAATAATCTTACCATTTTTCAATTATAATATTTTGGATAAAATCATTTTTGTATGAAAATCACATTTCTCAATACATTGTATGATGAATGCACTACGGGCGAACTTGGTTAGAGAACATGGGTAACTAAAGCGAGATAACAAGGTTTCTTCTGATAAGATAAAAAAATAATCGACACATCTTTTTCACTTGTTTAACCGAGATACTGGCACAGTTTGTATGATTACAACTCATGTGTGTTTAGATGAAACTCTTTTATTCATATCTACCTATTTTATATTAAAGTAGTTCCTGCCCGCGGCCTAGCTCGCATTTAATCTTGTCAAGCTTGTAAGGAATTATTGAGATATGTTGCAGCATTAAATTTTAGTACGTCATGTCATTATTATGACTGTTACAAATTAGACTCCGACAAAGACAAATTCCACGTACAGATCTGTAAAAGCACATTTTATTACCTGTCGGCATTTGAACTAATTGTAATCCTTTTATGATAGTCTTCTTTTGTTCACCTATTTATTGGCATACGTTGCTAGTTATTGTGGAGAATAGCTTATTGTACTCGTCTACGGCCGCTCAGGAGCATCATTAGCCAAGTGCTGCGGATTATAAGTACAAGCTAATTCTATGAAATTAGTCAAAGGAATGGAACTCATTGCCGGAGTCTGTCTTTCCCGATACTTATAACCTAGGTGTCTTCAAGTCCCGTGTGAATAGGTACCTTCTAAGTAAGCGTGCTACATCCTAGACCACATCTTTGCTCCACATAGGGCAAGATTGTGGTCAAACGCGAACCTACACTACACTAAAAAAAATGTCGACATTGCCGGGTGGGCATATATCACAATATTTGCATTTGTGAAGTATAAAACAATGGCCTGATTGAGAGAGGGGGTCGTTTGAGTACAACTACGATCTAGGCGTGACGTGTATACATTCGGGAATCTAATAGCGACGGACTTTGCGCGTTTTATTGAATTACGACCTTCTGCATTAAGTTTGGATTTGTTGCGTTCGGTTTATATTTGTACCTGTGTTATGCGTTGTATAGTTCTAATAAACTCTATAATACCTCGAACGGCATTTTAATTCGAGTCCCGCAAACTTGTAACATAACTATAAAAATATTTTTCTTTCCTTTTTTGTGTCTTTGTCTCATTGAGTATGCACCGTTTGCTACAACTCCATTAAGTCTTCGAAAAGTAATTCTGTAACATACTTCTGTATACAACTTATAAAAATAAGAACTTACTTGGCTATAAATGAAATAAGAAATATAAGAAAAACCATTTTTAGCTACACGTGTTGGTGGGGCGTTTCTGGCCGCTCTTCTCCTTAACAGCAATTACACGTTGCGAAGCGGTGTACAAAGAATAAGAAGTAAAATTAAATTTCAATTATATGTATGACCTTCAAAAAGGTATTCTCTAGAGGAACTTATTTTGAATAAAAACTTTTACATTTGAATTTGTAGGGTATTTGCCCGTCTGGATGGTTACCACCACTAGTCTTAAGTATGTCGTCATAACAACCTTAAGTTTTGTTCCGGCATTAGTGGCCAGATTCCAGTCGCCATGTAGAGAACAGCAGTAGATTGATGGCACATTTGGTGTTACAAATATCCATAGGCGATGATTACCGCTTTCCATCAGGTGGGCCGGTCCTGGGTATTTAATTTTATTACCTCTATAAAACCCTTCATAGTTCGTGGTCTACTAACACTTACCTAGTTTACTTTTGTATCAATTCAATAGTTAAAATCTTTATACAAAGATTTTCACAATAATGTGCAACGTAATTTCTGAACATCTTTGTTGTAATCATATTTTCTTAAGTTTTCGCGACTTTTATACATAAAACACACGCTGGACAAACCCACTACATCAGATTTGATAAACCACAAATCCTCGCGAAAGTGAATCGTTTCATACCTACAATGATGCGTGAGGTTATTAAAATTAAAAATCACCCAAATTTCAATAGAGACGATGGTTGGCAAATACCACCAGTTTGGGATCCTATTATTAAAACAATACCCAAACCCAGCACAAACCAACTACCAGACCTCAAGATACTGGGAGCACTTTCTACGTGCACAGGAACACAAACCAACTTGATTGATAATTTTTTTTTATTTAATTTACCCAACTATTTTAATATAATATAAAATTATTAGTGTTAGGCATGTTTGCTGAAAAGTTTCTTGCGCCGCTTCTTCTCTTCAAGCCACAACATCTTGCGAAGCGGTGGTAAATTAGATTAGGTTCCCATAGACTAAATAATAACCATAAACAAAATTAAAACTAAATAATTAAAATGAACAAGTTGGCGGTAAGCTAAATAAAACTTTTAAATACTCATTGACACTTGACATCTTTGTCTTCCGTAAACACGGCTACTGAAAAGTGGCTGAAACGTCGGAATAATAAAAATCGAATAAATTACCACACTTAAAACCATTAAAACGTAGTTTTATTCTTTGTTGTTACTTCATGTATCTTTATGACCTTAGATTTCTGAGATAAAATAGTAATACCGTTAGTATATTAGTTATGTTAAAACCTGCAGTTTGATCGAGTGTCAAAACACTGGCATGATTTTAGAAAAATAATTTTAAATATCTATTGATTTGTCTATATAAATAACTAGTACCCGGCCGGCATACGTTGTCCTGCCCTAAAAAAATAAAAATCTAGAACCCGATTCCAGCGTCATCTACCGGGACCAAATGTTAATCTAAACGACTCCCAAATCCACTTGATCAAACAAAAAAAATCATCAAAATCAGGCCCAGCGTTTAGGAGGAGTATCGCGGCGCCACCTACTGGGTCCAATCGTTTATTTAAACCATTCCATTCCAACCAACACCTAAATTCTGGTACCCGATTGCAATTCTATCTACCTGGTTCAAATTAAAATCTAAATCATCCCAGTAAAAAATTATAAAAATACTAATCGCTATTATCTAATATCGCTATTATAAAAATAAAGGTTGATCGTAGAGGGTTGAAAATTTAGGATTGTATGTATTTTTTGATACTGTATCATAAAAAAAATAACTAAAAATTCAAAACAAAATTTAGGGGTGGACTACCTTTAACATTTAGGGAGATGAAAAATAGATGTTGTCCGATTCTCAGACCTACCGAATATGCACACAAAATTTCATGAGAATCGGTCAAGTCGTTTCGGAGGAGTATGAGAACGAACATTGTATCACGAGAATTTTATAAATAAGAGAAGTAATTTGTAAAATTTAGTCATTTTTATATTTACCACAGAGTTCAAGATGTAGATTGTTTTTATTTTTTGCTTTTTAGTCGAAAGTCTTTTTTAAAATCTAAAAACAAATTTCTCTGCCAATAAACACCGCTATTTAAACAGCTACGCTGTGTGGGACCCATATCTCACAAATTAAAAATAAGAAAAAATGAACCTGACACACTTCCAGCTCTGAAGGATTAAACAGTACTAATTGAAATTCAAAAGTTTTTATTCAAAATAAGTTCCACTTGAGAACACTTTTTGAAGGTCATACGTATAGGTTAAAATTTATTTTTACTTCCTAGTCTATTACACCGCTTCGCAACGTGTTATTGCTGTTAAGGAGAAGAAGCGGCAAGAAACTCTCCAGCAACACGTCTAGCTAAAAATTGGTTTTTGTATATATCTCTTTTTATTTATATCTTAATTTGTTTTTTTATAAGTTTTATACAGAAGTACTTTTTGAAGAATTGACGGAGTTGTAGCAAACAACTAGCCTGCTAGGTCTAGAGTTTGCTGCTATAACAACCTTGTCTTTTGTTACAGCATCAGTGGCCAGGTTACAGCTCCTCTACGCCGCCAGTTGCACAATGGTAATACCGTTGGAGTTGCTAAGCGACAGTAGCCACCTTCCAATAGCTGGGGCGTCAGCTTGATTGCTGTACTTTAACACTAAAAAAACGTATTTAACCTTGTTCAAGAGACTTCTAGCTCTGAACTCAAAGAATATAGCAGTATCAGCAAGGAAAGCTATCATGATTTTGTCCCCTGACAATTATTGGTTTAATTTTTTTCTTAATTTTGGGAACATCGGACAAGTGCGTGACAAAGCAAGAATTATGAAGGGAGAAAGAGACAAATGGCCACAATTTTATTCAATTGGTTACAGAATCTCAAATAGTTCCTCCTTAACAGGGTGCCTCAAGCAGCCCCTTTTTGACAATCGCTTAGTGCTAATAACACGTATCTAGATACACCAATGATACATAGCATACATTTTTTGATATTTTGGGCCCTCTGGTCTTGCTTCATCTGTGGTCTGGTGCTAAAATACAAATTGAGTTTTCGTAATACCGAAGTAAGAAAGAGAGTTGGTCTGAAAGAGAGTGTCGGGGTGAAGGTAAGGAAAGGAATGCTCCGGTGGTTCGGGCATGTGGAACGAATGTATGATGAAAGAATGACTAAACACATATACAATGCAAAAGTGGATGGATGCAGAAGTCGCGGAAGGCCACGACACATCTTCCATGATCAAATTGATCGTGTACTAGCAGAAGGTGATGTCAGAAGCCTTAAGAACAGACGAGCGTGCATGACAAGAACTATGAATGTCAAAGAAGCAAGTGAGGCGTGTAAGAATAAGCCTAAATGGCGCTCTGTTGTTCGTGCCTACCCCGCAAGGGACCTGGCGTGAAGTTATGTATGTATTTACTGGCAGATTATTTAAAAGTATTTACCACCATACAGTAGCTTAATAATACAAAGAGAAGAGTGAGAAAACAAACTTTTGTTATCTACTACTGGAACAATAAAAAAATACTTACAATTAGTATTAATATCCAATTGCTATCATTAGTAAATCACAATAATTCCAATCACAACACAATATTCATAAAGAAATCAATGTATTTAAATGTTAAAATTGGTTTCATGTAATATCATGAACAAATTCATGAAAGAAATCGCTCAAAAACATGAATCATTGATGAGTAAGATGACTCGTATTAAACACTGAATACACTTGAGTCAAAACGTTGTAACCACCTGTAACCAATATTAGATACATTCACTTTAAACTATGTTACACAAACCCCATCCCATGTTACACTATTCCCAAAACATGTTACACCATAAAGATATGAGTGAAATATGGTTATTTTTAATTTGAAATAAAACATCAATTTAAATATGAAACAAACATGCGATATGGGAAACGCTTGCACCGGTATGCGGCTGCTTTATCAGATAATACTTCGTTTGATTACTATTTGCTTATTATCAAAGGATTTTCTGTATCTATCGACTAGAGGATGTATTTCGAACAATGTTATGTCAAACACCTGGAAGAGTACATCCTGTTATATGTGTCTATCTTCTTCATCCCTATTAATATTATAAATCCGAAAGTAACTCTGTCTGTCTATTTGTCTGCTCCGTTTTCACTGAAAAAATACTGGATCGATTTGGCTGAAACTCAGTGTATATTTAAGATGCCGACGATATACATAGGATACTTTTTATCCCGAAAAATGGGATAGTTTCCGGGATAAAAATATATGTGTCCTGTGTTTGTGTGGTCGAATTAGTCGATGGGGTGGGTCGATTTGGACGATTAGGCCGTTTTGCCGATGTGGTCGCTGTAGTCAGTATCGTCGATATGGTAATTTTGTTGTACATATGTAGTTTTAGCACCGAAACTTGGCATATATACTTTTCATCCGGGAGATGGGATAGATAATTTGCGATATAAAATGAAGTGAATCTTCCGGGGTAAATAGCAGTAACATAAAAATTTAATACAATGTAGCATGTGATATAACTTCCTTAAACAAAAAGCACGCGCTATCACTAGAAACACATGCGGGGTAAACCCTAGTACATTAATAAATCTGTAAATGATTCAAATTTGAACATTGCGTTTAAAGATGTGAAAAAAATCAGGAGGGGGGATAATTAGGACCAGAAGCTGTCGAAACTGCATTTTTTTTTAAATTTTGCCTTTCTGCTTATTTGTCTCTATTTTAGAGCATCATATGCAAGCTACTGAATGGATTTCAATGAAACTAGATATAGAGCTATCTTATATCCCGGGGCGTAACTTAGGATACTTTTTATCCTGACCAATTACGTGTTTCCGTGGGATAAACGAAAGTAGCGAAAAAGATGGCGCTCCGATCACATGTTTTTGGTAAGTACCGAACATATATGAATGAAAGTTGACATACTCATAGCTGGCTTATAACCCGAGTTAAGACTTAGGATATATTTTATACCGATATTTTTTTATTGCAGGGCAGGTGGAGGTCCCTAGAGCGGAGAGCCACATCCACCACCGAGGAATGCATAACCCCTAGCGTAGTCCCAGCGTATACTAACGCTGGGCCAACATCGACGCTATAAACTGGGAAGAACCTGATTTTTGTCACATATTGTAAATTAGGTACGATAATACATTGGCGCCATTATGTTTCGACAAATTCCATTGTTTTGGTACGTTGTAATTATTCGTATATTTATCAGATAGTTCAGATACCCCTTATCACTACTTGATCCAGTTAATTTTATTGATGTCTCATATTTTATTAGTAAGTACTTTAACAAACTTACTTATGCCAGATAGAATGGCGCTAGTGTCTATGAAAATCTTAAAATTTAAATGAAAATGTATGTCATATGCTGTAGTTGATTTTTTGGCCGTCAAACCTGATAAGTTGGTTCGGTTTTTGATATTATTAACGCCTTATGATAAAATTATAGCAATATTGTGTTAGTGTGTTTTGTGTCTCATAAATAAAAAAAAACAAATTTTAAATCATTAAAATTGATTGATATAACCATATCTCTCTTTTCTTTCACTTTCTTCCAATTATTCGGGGTCGGCATAATATATCTTTTTCTTCCATACCCCTCTATTCTGTATGTCTTTTGTCACACCACAAATTGTCATATCATCCATCACACAATCCATCCATTTATTTTTGGTCTACCTTACATTTATGTCCATCAATCTTGCAGTGTAACATTCTCTTTGTCACGTGAGTTCCATCTCTCCTCTCGCATGCCTTTACCAGCTCATTCTTCTTCCTCTCTATGTCTCTCTTTTCAGTCACGAGTGCAACTTTGAAAGATCCCATTATGTTCTCATTTCTTATCGTTATCCATTCTTGTAACACCACAAATCCCTCGCAACATTCTGATCTCAGCTGAGTGGAGCTGTTTGTGATCTATCTCTCAGTGGCCCAACATTCGGACCCGTATAACATGACCGATCGTACCATAAATTGATATTACCGTATATTACCATTTTTAAAACCTAATGTTTAAAATGATTATAACATATAATTACTTCTTTCATTAATCGTGCCAAAACAGCTCTCAAATCATCGCCCGAGTTACCACCTCCGACTTCTTTAAACAACTTCGCCCCTACGCAATAGTTCTCGAGAACGTTGCGCACCAAAGCCTCGGGTGGTCCCACTACCGATATTAGTTTTTTAAGTTGTCATAAAATTCCTTCGAGACCGGCAGCATATCACTAAGACCTCTGGTGCTGGAAATACCCATGAGCCACAGTAACCATTGTCCATCAGGTTGTCTGCTGGAAACGAATAAAGAATAGTAAATTAAGTAGCAAATTCCAAAAAGAAGTGCAGTTAATTTCTTTCCCTTCTTGTAAAGTGTTTCATTTTGTATTCAGTATTTTCTAACAAGATATGGCTGGTCTTTAAAGTTGGCACATATTTTTCGCAAGTATATCCATACGTAACCATATACTGTCTCTTACGAAGCAAGTGTTAATTGCAAGTCAAAAAATATATATATTTTGTGCTTGTTATAAATGATCTAATCAATCGTGGTTTACTTATTATTTTTGTTGTATTATGCTTTGAATAGAATGCCCGTCTGTCATTGGCCGACCTTCGTGGACACTGTCTCCTATTGTCCTAAAAGACAAGCGTGGTCTTATGTCTGCACAACATGGAATGTTCCGATGAAGTATTTAAATTGGTGTTTACTTCGCCATTTTACCATCGCACCACCGACCTGTGGTTGGAAGTACATCCACACTTCCTCGATACTTGGAAGTGGAAAAAGTGTAGGTTGCTCAAGAGCAACCATAACGTCGCCGGGGCTTAATCCCCCGGCATTGGAAGAGGCCTCGTGAGGGTAGCCCACGACTGCCAGGGCACGCGGAGTTGGGTAGCCCAATTGCCCGTAGGCCTGGCATAAGGTGCAGGACGGAACACCCAGGGGCTTTAGTGGGTATCCCTAACTGGGGCGTAGCAATAGTATAGCACCAGTTCTGAGTGGGCTAGTGCGCCCATTTTGCTAATCCCACACTCACACGGGTCGCGAACAACCCCCAGACTTCTATGCCTGTCGCGGCTTAGTCCTTAAACGGATTTCCCCTGGCCAAAAAAAAGGATAAGTAGTCATTCAGATGAACCCTATCATGGCTGTGGGTGATGTTTTATCACCTCTTACGACAGGCCGCCCGGCCGCAGTAAATTGAATTCTTTCTCCGTTCTTGCACGGAGAGAAAGATTGCCTGCTTGCTGATCGCATTCAATAAAAAATATAAATCTTCATTTTGTTTTCTATATTGTTTGCTTTACGATACAAACTAGCTGTCCCGGCAGACGTTGTCCTGCTCGGAAAAGCTTCAATCGATATGCCACCAACGCGATGAGCAGCGCCACCTACCGTGTCCAATTGTGCACCAACTCAGAAGCCTTCTCTGGCTCATGCACAACAACTTTGCTACAGATCATCACATGATCAAATGTATAGTTTACGATTCTATAAAAGACATACAGACAAACATTCATTATTATATATAAGAAAGAATATTAGTACTTTATTATTAATTATACATGTTGTGCATAAATCATTTTATCCACATTCGTTGAGTTATATGAAGTACCTGGCATATTATATTCATTGTCTACAATTGTATTGTTAATGCGAAAAAGACTTGATGCAAAAATAGATGACTAATATTAATATTGTTTATCAGATTTATCATACAATTGTAGTATACCCACGCTTGGACGTCATTGTTTCCCACTCTGTAATCATCTTCTATAGTGCATACCTACTTAGCAACCAAAGCTGTAACAAATCTTTTATGTCTTTTTCCTGTAATTTTAAAATAGACAAAGTTACAATACATGTTGTTCATAGTCAGATTGCAATTTGGTAACTGCTCGTATATAAACTAGTTTCAGTTCGCAAGAACCAAATTTGATATTCAGTTTAAGACAAGAATGGATGATGGTGTGCTACCAATTGCTGCCGCTCTCTAAAGAAAGACTGGAACTGGCCACTAATGCCGGAACATAACTCAAAGTTTTTCTAGCGGCAAATTGTAGACCAGTGGTGGTAGCCAGTCGGGCAAATGCCCCACCACCTGCTGTGGGTTGTTGTGTCGCCTTATACGACAGGCCGCCCAACGCAGGAAATTGTATTCTTTCTACGTTCTAGCACGGATCATCATACGCCTGCAGCGATGTTATTGGATCGGTTCTTGTTAACTGCTTTTGTTACTATTTTCTTCGCGAAACTAACGAAGCCGTCTCCCGAGAAGATCATCCCTTGTATTGGACACAATGGGTACATGTCATCCTTCACAGCATCAAGCCAGCATTTCTTGGACCTACCACGACCGAGACCTGGCGGAGGAGGCATGGTTAGACACATCTTACCAACAATTAGCCAGTCTGTAAAAAATAGCCGTACCAACTTAAGCGACTCACATGAACACGACACAGCTAACATTATACCACGTTTAGCATGAGCATAGTCAATAAATCAAATAATTTTACACACTAAAATGACGAAACGTTAGCCATGCCAATAAAAAAAACAACTACACGCTGCCATTCACCTGCTTTTGCACAACTGCAAACGTCAGTCGGCAACTGTAAAGCGCGCGCGCAACACGCGAGCGCCTCTGCCGGTTGTAAACAAGAAACGTGATTTAAAATTCGAATTAAGAATTTCTATTTTCAAAAATTACTTTTATACGTTCAATAGTGAATGTTTTGTGATGTTTAAGTGAAAGTGACAAGGATCTGACTACAAATAATAATTACATCAATTTGAAGGTAATTAGTAGTTTAGTGAAATAGATATATGAGTAGAATAGACTAGTTTTATTTATTAGATAAAATAATGGTTTCAAAACAGTCCTATGAACTAATTTTGCAATAGCTTTAATTTTATTTGTTTATATAACATTATGATCTAATATATTATGTATTCTAATATATAAAATTCTCGTGTCACAGTTTTCGTTGCCATACTCCTCCGAAACGGCTTGACCGATTTTGATGAAATTTTTTGTGCTTATCCGGTATCTATGAGATTCGGCCAACATCTATTTTTCATCCCCCTAAATGTTAGGGGTAGTCCACCCCTAAATTTTTTTATTTATTTTTTAGACAAAATTTTTAATTTCTATTTTTTTATGATACAACATACAAAAATACATACAACCCTAAATTATTAACCCTCTGCGACAAACCCCTATTTTTACCGGGCAGGACGACGTCTGCCGGGACAGCTAGTAATTTTATACATATATAGTCGCAGTAGTTCTGTAGATAAATAACACTTCTTATTCCAGTTAGCTCAGTTTTTAACCAATCAAAAAAAGGGGAGTGTTCGTCGTGTATTTTTTTTAAATTTTGTTCAGTCATAACTTTCTATTTACAAAAATTACTTTTATACAATGAATGTTTAAGTGAAAGTCTAAAGGATTCTGATTAAAAAATATTTAATTTCATCAAATTGAAAGTCATTATTTATTAACTTATTTTGCGATTGTTTTAATGTTGTTTATAAATATAACATTATCATCTAATTTACTCTGTGGAAAGTCGCAGTGGTTTAGCGGATAAATAACACTTTAATTTTAGTAAGTTCTTGGTAGATTTTTCTTTTCTTCAAAATTACATATCTCTCTCACGATGTTACGTGTCGATAATCAGTAGGGTTGACACGAAAAAATTACATAAATAGTTGTTGCAATAAATATATTGTATTAATTTATTATTGTATTTTATTTATTGTTTTTATTGTAATTTATTATTGTAGATGAAATAGCAACTGATAACCCGATCGGGCACCGGCTTTTTTTCAAAATATGCAGAAAGATTACAAAATTAAAAATTCAAACTGTAAGAAGAAAATACATCGCGAGTTAGAAGTTTTTTCAACAGCGGCTTAGTCGCCGCCTGGATCACGGCATGTTTTGTCAACCGACTTACCCTTGCCGAATGGGGATTGTTCACCGAAAAATACCCTCTGATTTTATATTTTTATAACATAAAATAGGGTATTTTAAGATACTAATTTGCATATTTTTGCATTTTAAGCGTTAATTTTTTTTATAATCCGATTTTAAAATTATTTCTCCGATGACGTCATAAGGGACAAGTTTACATTGATTTCTTTGCCTAGAAAACAAAAATAATAAAAGTAAGTTTTATCTACATATATATAATCATAGTAATCTGTGCTACTATTTAAATGTCACTGTAATGAGTAACATTACGTATCGCGGTCATTACAGTGTTTTTTGTCGCTAGTCTTATAATTTTCCGTGTTCAACCATTATTATTTTCTATAGTTATCATTAATTTTTTTAAAGTGATATTTAGGGAAAATCCATGTTACAGAACTTAAATCAAATAATGTACAGCTAGATTTTTTTTACACCTGAAGCAGACAAACAGGCAGCCTATCCACCTGATTCGATTTAGTAAGGTCAAATAAAGGACAAACGCATTTCTTACAAAATACAAGAAGATCGTACGTTTTTTGGAATTTTAACTAGACAGAAATGATTAGGGACACTATTCCTCGAAATGGTTTTTCAAATAACTAGATTGCAAAAAAGTGAACAATCCCAATTGCCTCGAGGTGCCGCTGTGACATCATCACTATCACTACATAGTATAAAACAAAGTCGCCTTTTCTGTCCCTATATCCCTATGTGCGCTTAAATCTTTAAAACTACCCAACGAATTTTGATGTGGTTTTTTTCCAATAGATAGAGTGATTCAAGAGGAAGGTTTATATGTATAATACATGCATCATATACTAAGGCAACATTGCTAATTTTAGAGGTTTCTATGTAGTGATGCCCGTGCAAAGTCGGAGCGGGCCGCTATGTTTTTATATACAACGTTCATAGTTTTTCTGTAGTGTATTTAATTTTGTATCAGCATTGCACCCGTACGAAGCCGGGGCGGGTCGCTAGTAAGTATATATGTTATTCTAACGCATGCAAAGCCGCGGCATGAAGCTTGTAATAATATACATACATAATTAGTCATATTAATAGTCCCTACATTCAAATTCAAAAGTTTTTATTCAAAATAAGTTCCACTGGAGAACACTTTTTGAACGTCGTACATATAGGTTAGAATTCCCAGACCTCTAGTACCACTAGCAGTTCACCAAATAGCCCAGTACGTTTAGTCCTCATTTCCCACAATAGTCCTGAAATGGCCGGGACTTGCCCTAGGGTGCATTATTATATTGTTACGAGCTACAGGACTCGAATTAAAATAAATGCCGTTAGAATTACTATAGAGATTATTAGAACTGTACAAACACGTATAAAACAGGTACAAATAAAACTGGATGCAACCAGTTCACACTGCACGATTCAATGCACACGTCTTACTCGTATCGTAGTCGTCGCTTGACCACCCCACTCCTCCGTTCGGGCATTGTTTAATAAACTGTATAATAGAACAAAGGATCGCGTTCGCCGAGTCTATCCATCTGGCAAGCTTCGGCGCAATGCAGTAAAAACAAGGATTAACTCGACACTTAATGACAGCCATAAAAAAGTACGATAACAAAAATACTGAATTACAAATTCCAAACTCAAATTAAACAAAAGAATTCATAAATCATAGAAGGCAATAAACTGCGTTTTTACAACATGCAGGCGTCTTTGTCGGTATATATCAATATGGTGTAGGCAGGAATAATCGCCGGTCAGTGTCACGCCACATTTACATTAAATTTATTAAGAAGCCTCTACGTGTTGGCCTTTCTATGGCCCCACGCAGGCCTTTCAAAAGTCCCGGCCATTGTTATGGCCCAAAGTCTTGTTATACATACATAAGTATAAACATACTTCTGCATTTCTAAGCAATAGAGTCAAAATATTCATAACCTACTTTTCTTTGGAGAAAACCGATAAATATAATAGAGTGTCCTCGACGGTCGCGAAGTTACGACACTAGAACCAAGGTGTTGCGCGTCGCATTTAGCTTGTGATGGACAAACCAACAAAACAAGTATAATATTATATAAATTTGAATTATAATTCTAAAACCAGAAACAAACTAGATCAAGCAAAGCTATTAATAAGCGTCTACAGAGGACAGTGAAAATGGAAAAAAAAACAAAAATTAAACAAAGAAACAATGAAATAATGTGCAAAGACGTAAGGTAGATAGGTAGTTAACATTGTATATACCAATACAAACATGAACTTAAAGACTAAGGGCCTTACTTATAATAATCTCGTTAAGAAAGGATTAGCAATCTCTTAAGCGACTCGTAAGCCCCAAATCAATGGCTGTTTCAAATAAATCTGGCCATCTTGTCTCTTAGCAGTCACTTAAACTACCTCTCGATGTTATTTGACAGTTATTTATGAGATACTTTACAACCACCTCTTATCCTTAAGAGGAGTTTATGGATAAGATTTTCTCAGTTTCTTAAAATTTAACAAACGATTATAAGTAAGGCCATAAAATTATATCTAGTTATGAACAAAGGACGGTCTTATCGCCAAAAAGCGACCTCTTCCACACAACTCCAGGAGTGAATTGAGATGATAATGCCGATGGTGGTATACGTAACATAGTACTGTTACATACCGACAAAGAAATACGCATGTGGTTTATTATTTTTCCCGCACTTTTTTTGTTTACTTTGTGCTTAATATTTGCAATTAGACAATAGCCTATTTTATTGTTTTTGTTTATGGCCGTTCGCAGGAATAATTAACCAGGTGTGCATATTACGGATCCTTTGTTGTATTGTACAAGTATAAAACGATGCACGAGCGGAGGGGTAAGGCAGTCAAGCGAGGATTACGATACGAGCAAGACGTACATTCGATGAGCGATATAGTGACGGACCTTGCGCGTGCTATTGAATCGTGAAATTTCTAGTAGTGTCTAGTTATATTTGTACCTATGTTATACGTGTTTGTACAGTACTAATAAATTCTATAGTAATTCCTACGGCATTTTAATCGAGTTCTCTAGCTCGTAACAATATAAAACACGTTGTACGTGCCTGTAATATTGGAAGGTTACTCTCGATTACCGTGGGATCCACTCCACTCCTGACGCAGTGACAATAGAACCACATCAGCAAAATATTCTTTCGAATAAAAACATTACAAATCGGTGCACAATTGACGCAGAAATTGCGTAACAAACGTCAACGAAGTCAAATTGAGACCCTCCCCTTTTAGAGTCAGCTAAAAAGTGACATATTTGAATGAATAAGTTAGGACAAACGTGATGTTATTAAAAGCGCATTATCAACTACTGACGCGTTACTGCATAAAATAGATAAGAATTCATTTAGCTCATCACTGCCTTCTTAGCTGTTACTATGTGTATATTCATGAATAAATAAAATCACGTTTTCAACGTTAAATTAGATTATATTCATAAACTAGTACAAATCTAATTGACAACTATGTTTATTTTGTTACGAGTCGCGTGACTCGAATTAAAATGCCATCAGAATGACTATAGAATTTATTAGAAATATACAAACACGTATAGCACAGGTACAAATATAACCGAATACAAGTCCAAACGTAATGCAGAAGGTCGTGATTCAATAAAACGCGCAAAGTCCATCAATTATTAGATTTCCGATTGTAGCATACAAGTCTGCTTCGCTCGTGGTTCTCGCTCGACTGCCTCCTCATCCAGCCTCCACCAGGTCATCGTTTTATACTGCACAAATACGATGTCCCCGTATCTAAGTCGACTTATTCCTCCACACCTGGCTAATGAGTCATCCGCAAACTGCCATAAAAGAGTACAATAAAACAATGGGCTGTTTTCAATTGACAAATTTTAAACACAAAGTAACCAACCAAGGCTATCACAAAAGAGTTACAATTACTTTAAATGCCTGCAGATAACAAAATGTGTTTTGTTTCGGTTATGCAGGTGGGTTTTGTTTATGTCGGGACCTGAGTTGTAACAATATTATCTATCCCTACATTTATGTATCTTATCCATAAAATTTATTATCTCATCTAGTCTATCTAGTTTAGATAGATAGATAGATAGATAACACTTTATTGTACACCATTACAGAAAAGCTTACGAACTAGTATTATTATAGTAGGGTACAAAGGGCGGTCTTATCGCTAAAAAGCGATCTCTTCCAGACAACCCGTGGCAAGAATATTCCGATTTGAAGTGGCGACGGTGGTATACATAATTATTGTACGATTACTTAAATTTTATTAATAAATATATAACTATACTATATATACAAATATACACATAAGTTATATACATATATAATATATAGCGATAATATGCAACTATTTAAACATAATAGACATATAGCTATATGCAATATAATATATACTGTAGCCGCAGACGTCCGATCGCCACGGCGGCCGCTCACAAACTGTTGCGGACAGAATCACTCCACTGACGTCACCCCCGTAAAGCCCGTGCGACCACGCCCCGCCTACCGCGGGGACATAGCTCGCTCCGTTAGCTGCTAAGCGTCTGCATTTTTGTAGTACTTTAGTAAGCGCGGAGCGAGCCTACATCATGCATTCCTGAACTGCAATTCAAACACACAACATTGTTTCACTTCTACCTGAAGACCTTAAAAGTGGTGACCCCGCAAGAAAACGACCTTCTGAAGAAAGGATCATCTCGAAACAAAATTCCTGCAGGATAGAAAACTCTGCTCGTCTGTTTAGCCGATCAAGCTCAGACAATATGGAAGATTGCAGTAAAGCAGCAGCAGCCAGCCATGAACTGAAGGAAGTATCCGGCCTCGCTTTGACACCAAGAATTCCACCACTCTGGCGCGACAGATTAAGGCTATGGTTTGTCCAGTTTGAAGCCATCGTCTCGGCACAGAAAAAAGGCGACAAGGCGATGTATGAACTCGTCGTCGGACAACTGGAACGACAGGATATCGACGAAATAAGTGACATTTTACTAAACCCACCCGCTGACAACAAATACGACACCATCAAGAAGAGACTCCTCAACGTATACGAAGAATCTGAACAGAGGCAACTACAGCGACTAATCTCTGAAGTGGAACTTGGAGAATTGAAGCCATCACAATTACTAAGGCGTATGCAACATCTAGCTGGCAACAAAGTGTCTGAAACAGCGCTCCGCCTAATGTGGATCAGTCACCTGCCACCAGCAGCCCGTGCAGTACTGGCCATCAGTGAAAATATTGCCAAGCAGTCTCAACTTAGTGAGCTTGCGTTGGTGGCCGACAAAGTCGTCGAAAACTCCACACCAACAAACCCGATCTTCGCAGTCACTACAAGAGCGACGTCACCGCCACAGCCACAATCACCTACAAATGCATTCAGCGAGCTTCACTCAAAAATCGACTGCCTCACCCAAGAAATAGCTGAGCTGAAGACTAATCAACACCGAACGAGACCTTTCTATCGTAACTCATCAAGATCACGTTCCCGAGAGCGATACAATCAGAACCATCCCAGCCAAACTATCTGCTATTATCATCGTAGATTTGGAAATGCAGCCAGAAAATGCACACATCCCTGCAATTACCAGAAACCGGCGGAAAACTAAGCACAGCGTTGGATGCGGCGGAATCCGACGCCCACATTACTTCTCACCGCCTATTCGTCTATGACCGCAAATCACGGCTATCTTTTCTCATCGATACCGGTGCAAACGTATCGGTACTACCGCGGTTCGGCAACATCAAAGCCAAGCCTACGAACTTTTCACTATATGCCGCCAACAACACAGTCATTCCAACATATGGCGAAAAGACATTGGAGCTAGATTTGAAACTGCGTCGGCCTTACAAGTGGAAATTTATCATCGCAGCAGTGAGCAAGCCCATTATCGGAGCCGATTTTTTGAAGCACCACAAGCTACTCGTCGATGTTGCAAGCCGATGCCTTATTGATAAGGTGACAAACCTCTCAGTACAGGCACCAATAGTCAACACAACGGAACCCACAATACGCAGCATCGACGTGGAACAAAAATACCATCGCATACTAGCCGCTTTCCCCGACATTACTCGCCCATCGTGCTTCAAAGAAACACCAAAACACAATGTTGAACACTACATAGAAACGAATGGCCCACCACTCCACTGCCGCACTCGTCCACTCGCACCGCACCGCTACATGGCCGTCAAAAAAGAATTTGAAGATATGATGCAGCAAGGCCTATGTCGTCCCAGCAAGAGTCCATGGTCAAGCCCACTACACGTGGTACCTAAGAAAAATGGGGATTTACGTGTATGCGGCGACTACAGACGTCTCAACGCAGTTACTATAGACGACCGATACCCCGTACCACGACTTAAAGATTTCACGTACTTATTACACGGGAAGAAAATCTTCAGCACACTCGACCTAAACAGAGCCTACAATCAGCTACCAGTCCAAGAAGCTGACATACAAAAGACTGCCATCGCAACACCATTCGGACTTTTCGAATTTCCCAGAATGGTACCAGGGCTCAAAAACGCAGGCCAAACTTTCCAACGATTTATCCACCAAGTTCTCAATGGACTCGATTTTGCATTCCCATTCATCGATGACGTCATCATTGGATCAGAAAATGAAGAACAACATGAACACCATTTGAAAACAGTCCTACAAAGACTTGACGCCTATGGTATAACCATCAATCCATCAAAATGCGTATTTGGAAAGAAAAATTTGACATTCCTGGGATATGACGTGTCAACCGAAGGTATAAAACCACCACAAGAAAAAGTTCAAGCCATTACTGACTACCCCCGGCCAGCAAACATCGAAGAGCTCCGTCGATTCCTCGGTATGATTAACTTTTACCGTGACTCCACACCGAAGGCCGCAGAACTCCAAATACCACTCAACACTTACCTACATAACTGCAAAAAGCGGGACAAAATGAAGATCGAGTGGACAAAAGAGGCCGAAGAAGCATTTGAAGCGTGTAAGGCCAGCATACAGACCGCAGCCTTACTCGCTCACCCATCACCATCAATGTCAGAACCAATGACGCTCATGTGCGATGCATCCAATACATGTGCCGGCGCCGTCCTTCAACAGAGCACTAACGGCAAGTGGACACCGCTAGGGTATTTTTCGAAGAAACTATCCGACGCCCAACAACGATACAGCACTTTCGATCGCGAACTACTTTCAATCTACATGGCCGTTAAACACTTCAGGAAGCTATTCGAAGGACGAACACTCATCATCTACACAGATCACAAACCACTCACATATGCCATTCACAAACCGCCATCCGACAGCGAGACCCAACGACGCGCCCGCCAGCTACTTTTCATTAGCGAGTTCACAACTGACATAAGACACGTAAGCGGCAAAAACAACCCCGTAGCCGACGCACTATCACGCATTGAAACAATCGACGTACCTACATTAATTAATTTTGAAGAACTCGCTAGCGCACAAGAAAAGGACACCTGCCTACCCCAGATCTGCAACAGCCAATCGTCCAACGTAAAAATCAAAAAGATCGTAATTCCCGGCTCGACAAAACCAATATACTGCGAAACATCAACAGCATACATCCGTCCTTATCTACCTGATGACTATCGTCGCATAGCATTCAACGCGCTGCATAATATTAGTCACCCTGGAATACGAACTACACGCAAGATGATACAACAGCAATACTTTTGGCCATCTATGAACACCGATATCGGAACATGGGCAAAAACATGCGTACCGTGCCAGCGCGCCAAAATACAACGACACACACACAGCGAACCCGCATCGTTCCCGCCAACCGAACGCTTTCAACATCTACACATAGATATAGTTGGACCGCTAACAACAACAGCGCAAGGACACAGATACCTACTCACGATGATCGACCGCGCGACTCGTTGGCCCGAAGCAATACCACTCAGTGAGATAACAGCGGAACAAGTTGCCAAGACGGTTTACGACCAATGGATAGCTCGTTTTGGTTGCCCTACAACTATTACCTCGGACCAGGGTCGACAATTTGAGAGCCAGCTATTTCAATCATTAACTAGACTACTAGGAATAGAGAAAACCAGAACGACCGCTTATCACCCACAAAGCAACGGGATAGTTGAACGATGGCACCGCACGCTTAAAACAGCACTAACCGCCCGTTTGCAAAACGGCGGAAAATGGACGGACGAACTGGCAACGGTGCTACTCGGCCTACGAAACGCTGTGCGTGAAGACACAAAAACGAGCGCCGCGCAGTTAACTTTTGGCACAGCCCTACGTGTTCCCGGAACCTTCATAACGCCTACCCAACCACAAAGTATACCACTACACGAAGATTTCGTTCATAAACTTCAAGCAACTATCAGAAGCCTAACTCCAACCACAGACACTACACACGAGAATAATCTGAAGACATTTGTACATCACGACCTAGCAACATGTGAAAACGTATTCGTCAGAGTCGACGCCGTGAAGAAACCACTTCAGCCTCCCTACGAAGGACCCTACCCAATCCTGGAACGAAATGATAAATTCTTCAAAATTAAGCTGCCTGGAAGAGAAACCAACGTCTCTATCGACCGTCTGAAGCCCGCCTACGTCCTGAAGCTGTGCACTACGCCAACTCACCCTGCAGTTGGAAACCAGAAGGAGCCTTAAAAAAGGCAGTTGGCAGTAAAGATCGTTGCGGAAACATGGTTGCCTTGAAAAAGGCAGTGTGTGACGACCATACGGACGCCTTGAAAAAGGCAGTTGGCACAGACAATTTTCACACCCGCAGTGGACGTCGAGTCAAACCACCGGATACGCTTCGCTTGAGGGGGAGCCCTGTAGCCGCAGACGTCCGATCGCCACGGCGGCCGCTCACAAACTGTTGCGGACAGAATCACTCCACTGACGTCACCCCCGTAAAGCCCGTGCGACCACGCCCCGCCTACCGCGGGGACATAGCTCGCTCCGTTAGCTGCTAAGCGTCTGCATTTTTGTAGTACTTTAGTAAGCGCGGAGCGAGCCTACATCATGCAGTCCATCTATCCGTCTCGCTCGCGCATTGCGTACGTATATTGTGTCTCCTCTCGCCTCTTCCCGTCGCGAAACGTTCCCCGGTTGAGGACTCCGTTCGCGTTGAGACTCCCGGGGACCCCTTCTCGCGTTCCCGGAGCGTTACTGCCGTTGGCTGTGCGGACCTGCCGCCGCCAACGGCCAGTGTGTGTTTGTTCGCCCACCACCCCTTCATGAAGAAGGGTCCCGGTGGGCAACTGGACTATTAGAGACAGGACTCAGTTATTCGTTTGTACTTTTGTTCCAAGTGTTTGTGTTTGTGAGTTCCAGGCAGGTACGTCATTAACTATGTGCTAGTGTAGTCTATGGCGGAACCCCAGAAACCCACGCCGTCAAGCCGCGACCCGCGGCTGGCGTATAGAACCATTGTGGTGACTACCACTCACCGACCACTTCAACCACCACTCCCCCCACCTCAGGCGGGGCACCGCTCGCTCCTAGCGGATATGAATATCCGACAGGGGGCGAAAGGGGCCCGCGCCAGGCAGGGGTGAAAAGCCGAAGGGACTCGTCCTCTGAGGAAGAGGCGAACCCCCAAACGCCAGACATGGCTCAACCCACCACCCACCGGACCGGAAGAAGGAGGCGGGGAAGAGATGGCATCCTCTTCCTCCGCCAGCTCGACCTCCAGCAGCAGCCAAGTTTCGGCTGTTTCGACGCCACCCTCGCGCTCCACGTCCTACGTGGAGCTGGAAAGTTTGAAGAAATAGCCGCCGCCGAACTGCCGACGCCGATAACCGGCGCCGTCGAACGCCGCGTCACAGACGCCGCCGGCGTCACGACGCCGCGTACGGCGTCACAACGCCGCGTACGGCGTCTCAAGCCTGCGCACGGCGCTCGACGCGCGTACGGCGTCCAACGCCGCGTACGCATCACCGCCGCCGTCGGACGTACGACGCTGCGGCGAACATCAAGGTAGGCCTAGCCTTCTCACCAACAATCTCTTTCGCGGAAGCCGCGGCGTTGCCACGTGCGAGTCCGACCCCGATGCCACGTACGAGTCCGCGGCCGGGGACGAGTCGGACTTCGCCGGCGCCGACGGCAACCTCCACCCGGGCCGCGACCCAGACCATACAAGCCACCCAGATGGCCCCAAGGCCAAGAACTATCCCCCGATCGTGTTGACAAAATGCCCAACTGGACGCGCACTTCAAAAATTGCATGACCAGCTGGGCTTCGCCCCACACGGCGCCCCTTTAAACAAGGGGTCGATTTATTCCCCAGAGCCCGGAGGAATTCCGGGAATACAAAGATACCTCTTGAGGCCACCGAAGCGGACCCGGCCTACAGTGGTACTGCTATAGTACCGAGGCGGAAAACCCACCAAAGTGGCCATTAGGGGCCTACCTCCGGACACCGATCCGGAGGAAATCAGGAAGGCCCTTATAGAACTAGACTTTCAGGTGGAAACTGTCCGCCACATACCAGGAGTGGGGGCAACCTGGATGCCTCTTCCACGCCGCACTGAAAGAACCGACCAAGAAGAACTCGCCCGGCTTACTCGATCAACGAGCTACTCTATATGCCGGGCGTAGTCATAGAGGCATGGCGTGGCCAACACATTGTGGCACAATGCCACAGGTGCCAAAAGTTTGGCCATTCCTCCAGAAACTGTCACCGGCCGGCAAGATGCCTCAGGTGCGCTGGAGAGCACCTGGTTGCCGACTGCCCGAAACCCAGGGGGAAGAGACTTGCATTAATTGCGGCAAAGCCCATGCAGCAAGTTACCGCCGCTGCCCAGCTCTCCTCAGAGAGCAAAGGCGGAAAAGAGCCGCCTTCCCCCCACCGCCACCAGCCCAAGATCTCGGCAACCAAGCAACGGCCGAAGTCGCCCCCCACGCCCAACGAGGGCAGAAAGGAGGCGGGCACAAGCCCCCTACCGGCGAACCAAGTCCTGCCCCGGAAACCAGAGGGCAACCCTAGGGCAACCGTTCCCAAACGGCCCACCATCACAAGGAGTGGGGACCACTTTGGCCCCCCCAGCAAATGACCCCACACCAAGAAACGCCCCCCCAAAGAAGCGCAAACCGCACAGAGGGGGGCGCAAACATAGAAAAAAGTCCGTTCCTGCCATTACGGAGGCGGAACGGACCAAACCAACCAGCAAGGCCTCCCCCCCCAGAGCGGGTAACGTGCCCAAACCTCACGTCCGACAACCAACCGTAAAAGATTGTCCCCACTGCGGCAGCCAGGGGCCGCAAGTCGGGCCAATCGGAAAAAATCAGCCGAAACCTCAAAGGGAACCACGGAGCAGGACAAGGCGCACACCCGCCCCTCCTGCACCACTCAACCAACCACGTAGGGGAGACCAGCGCCAGGGACCCACTACAGATATCCTCCAGCGACTGGACCGCATGGAGGTGTTCTGTGGGGCCCTGACGGACCTGATCTCTACCATCGCAGCTGGGGGAGATCTCAAGCTAGCTGCGATGCGTAACCTGGCCCGTATTGAAAACATCCATAATGGATAGTGCGTCTACGGGCCGGTTACGTCTCCTCTACTGGAACCCAGGAGGGGTAAGAGAAAAGCCACAACTACGCTCCTCGCCCAGTCGCAGGATGTACACATCATCCTCCTGGGCGAGACCAAACTCCGCCCAGACACTACTTCCGGATCCCGAACTTCGTCGTGTATAGGCGTGACGAGGTCTCTCCCCGGGGCCAGCCGTATAGGGGTACGGCCGTCCTGGTGAGGAGGGACATCGTGCACGACGAGGTTCCACTACCGGATTTTGAAGAGCTCCGCACCATCGGGGTGCTAGTAAAGGCGGCCGGAAGGGAAGTGAAGATCTTCGCCGGCTACCGACCGCCGAGCCCCCGACTCGTCCGCACCGATCTCAACAACATCTTTGACGGGATCACCCCCACCGTGCTGGCGGCTGACATTAACGCCAAGCACCATGTGTGGGGGTCCAGAGTCATCAACCCGGCCGGCACCAGACTGCTGGAGCTCGCCGAAGCCAGCGGTCTCACAGTGCTCGGGCCGGACTCGCCGACCCACATCCCGTCAAACCCTCGCCACAGTGCGGACGTACTTGACATCGTAGTCCACCAAAACATCAGCTGCCCGGTCAACATAGAGGTGCTGTATGACCTGGATTCGCAGCACCTCCCAATCCTTGTGTCGCTCGCCCTCGCGGCTGTTGCCGTGCCGCGGAGGACGCTGAGCGCGAGGACTGACTGGGCAGCGTACGCCAACCAACTAGAGAACATTCCCCTGGGCAGGCTCTCCGCTCCAGAAGAGGTGGAGGCTGCCACCAGGCTCATCATGGAGCGGATCGAGACCGCCCGGGAATCAGCGACTACGATGGTCACACCGCGGAGCAGACGTCCAGAGCTCCCGGCCCGGATCAGCCAGGACATCAGCCGCAAGCGCGCACTCAGGCGCTTGTGGGCCAGAACCAGATGTCCGGTGCTTAAGTCTAGGCTGAACGCCTTAACAGCCCAGGTTTCAGATGCAGTAAAGACCTGGCGAGGGGAGACCTGGGAGAGTGCACTAGACCGGGCCTCCGTACACGCCACGGACTTACATGCATTGAACAGAGCTCTGCAAAAGACGTCCATCCCCACATACCCCCTGCTGGACGCACAGGGGAGGCGGTGCTTTGCTCCCGGGGAGCGCGCGGAACTATTCGCTGCGCACCTGGAGGAGCAATTTAAACCGCACCCCATCCCAGCAGGCGTCTCCGAGGAGATAAGGGAACACCACCAGAGCGTCGAGCAAACGGTCACCGAGTTCCTGTCGCGCCCACACGAGCCTCTGGGCGGGGAGGACTTCATCTCCCCTGCCGAGGTTCGCAAGGCGGTGCTCTGTCTCCCCAGACGGAAGGCACCGGGCTGCGACGGGATACCCACGGAAGCCCTGAGGCACCTCCCGAGGAGAGGCTGCGCGGCACTCGCGCGCCTTTTCAATGGGATCCTCAGGACCAACCACTTCCCCGACGCCTGGAAGACAGGAAAAGTCGTCATGCTCCCGAAACCGGGCAAGGATCGGCGCCTGCCCGCAAGTTACCGGCCAATCACTCTCCTCTCACACCTAGCAAAGCTGTTCGAGCGTCTGCTGCTGCGTCGATTAGCTCCGCGCATTGAGCCCCGCGCGGAGCAGTTCGGATTCCGCAGCAGCCATTCCACCACGCTCCAGCTGACGCGAGTGCTACACCACCTGGCCCACGAGCTAAACCAAGACAGGTGCACCATCGCGGTGTTCCTCGACGTCGAGAAGGCCTTCGACAGGGTTTGGCACGAAGGCCTCATTTTCAAACTGATTGCCACGGACACCCCACCCGCGATGGTGAAGCTCGTGGCGTCTTTCCTCCATGGCCGGGACTTTTACGTTTCGGTCGAGCAGACGACTTCCCAGAAGCGTACAATTTCTGCTGGTGTTCCCCAAGGCAGCTGTCTCTCGCCAGCGTTGTACGGCCTGTACACGGACGACGTCCCCACACTCGAGGGCACCCTGGCCCCTGGGGAGAGGGACGTCACGCTGGCGTTGTACGCAGATGACAGCGCCTTTTTCGCGTCCTCTCGCAGTCCAAACATAGCAGCTCGCCGAATGCAGCGCATGATGGACATACTACCGGCGTGGCTGGACAAGTGGCGCATGGCGGTCAATGTGGGTAAGACCGCCGCGCTACCAGTCGCCCGCCGGCGCGTCATGCCTGAGCGTCTACAGCTTCGAGGACAGGAGATCGGGTGGCAGACCTCGGTCAAATACCTCGGAGTGCACATTGACAGGTCGTTGAGCATGGGCCCCCAGGTCGAGCATGCGGTCAACACGACCCGCACCGCTAAGGCCCTGCTCCGACCTGTCCTATCATCCAGCTTGCCTCTGAGGACGAAGATCGGGGTCTATAAGACCTATCTCCGCTCGAGGCTGACCTATGCAGCTCCGGCGTGGTATGCGCTGTGTTCGGCTACCAGAAAGAAGCTGCTGCAGCGACAGCAGAACATCGCCTTGCGGATGTGCACGGGCGCGGGTCGGTTCGTAAGGAACGACGTGATCGCCCGCGATTTGAGCATTCCCAGTGTCGAGGACTTTGTGGCGATGTCGGCGCGTCGGCTTTTCGACCGCGCCGATAACGGCCGCCACTCCCACCTCCACGGGATTGCTCCCCTGCACGCGCGACCTCCCGATCACGAGACCCCAAGATGGCTACCGACCCCCCGTGACCTCATCCGCCGGGATTAGGGCGATGTGAGAGGCCGCGAAAAATCTCCAAAGCCGCAGATAGGCCACCAGACGCCGCAGATGGCCACCCAAAGCCCGTGATGGCCATCGAATGCCGCAGACTGGCCAACCATGCCGCAGACGGAGCCAACGCGAAGCCCGTGATGGCCACCGTAAGCCGCAGATTGGCCGACGCGAGCCTGCCGACACACCCCTTATGTGTCTGGCGGCTCCCGTTCCCCGTCACCGGGGGGTAGTTGCCCCCCGCGAATTTGGACCGGGGTAAAGAGTTTAAACTCGAAACCCCATACCGGCTCTGCCACACAAGGTAGAGTTGATGACCTACTCAGCAGCCTACATCATGCATTCCTGAACTGCAATTCAAACACACAACATTGTTTCACTTCTACCTGAAGACCTTAAAAATACTAATTACATAAAATTACATATCATTATATTGCAGATAGAATTTTCTGACTAAATTCTTAAATATTATTAGGGATTTTGCTTGTCTGACAGCAACAGGCAATGAATTCCAAAGTTGGACAGCCTTAACCGTGAAAGAATTATTAAAGAACGTTGTACTATGAATAGGAGGAATTATCGACATTTATACCAGAAAACAAGGTCCATTTCTGCCTGATCCATTACCTTTAGGTTTTAAGTTACAAACATAGCAAATGAACACTAAAACATAAGTGCTAAGTGCAGTAATGTTTTCGTTATATTCAATTAGCATAACTACTTTCTAAGTTATTTCCGGCGATAACTTGTTTTAAATTCGCACTGCTAAAGTGGATTCAATATTATAAACGAAGTAATCATGTTTATTTGCTTAAGGCTGTGTGCACAGATGTACAGTTGCAGTATTTATTTTTAACTACTAAGTATAAATAAAGCATCCGTGCAGGGACCGAGAAAGAATATAATTTCCTTATATTATATATATATATATATATATATTATATAATTATCTCGTAAGAAAAAAACAAATTACACCATGACAAATCGCTTGTAAACTACATAATGCCTTTTCATCATAGTTACAATCATAAAGTGGTTTTGAAATTAAAAACAGTATTATACTATTGATGGCGTATCGAAGCAGTATGCAATATTTTCTTTCGTCACAATAACAAATGAGTTATGTTATTAAATAGTACTTCTCTGCAATTGTTCTGTTCTACTCCATTGTAGCACCAAGACTAGCTTCATCTGCAAATTAAAAAAGGGGTTTAATCAAAAACCTAAACTCAAATGACATGAGTTCTAATCTTGGCCGGTAAACCATGCACTTCTTAAACATTCTTCTGACCTAATTTTCATATTTTAACAATTACCACGTGCTAGGGGAAAGAGAAATATCGTGATGAAACTGCCAAGCCGCCTTAGATAATCGTGGCGGGCATGCTATCCGTTCCTCCCTGAAAATTGAGAGGCCCAAACCCAACAGTGGAACATTTATGTGAAGCAACTTTGTATCCCTTTTTACGAAAATCGCGCGGCTCCGTCGGCGTATTTGGACTTCTTTTGTGTAGTCTGTGTTTAAAATTTGCGATTAGAAAACAGCCTATTGGGTATTGTAATATTTTATGGTAGTCAATAGCCAGGTGAGATTCTAGGAAATTCAGTCCACGCGGTCGAGCAGACATTGTATTTGTACAGTATAAAGCAATGCCCTAATTGAGGCATAAGGCAGTCTAGCGATAGCCACAAGCGAAGCAAGACGCTAGTGATGGACTTGCGCGTGTGATTGAATCGTGTATTACGTTTGGACTGGTTGTGTACATTTATATTTGTACCGTGTTATACATGTTTGTAAAGGTAGTTCTAATAAATTCTATAATCATTCCAACGGCATTTTAATTCGAGTCCTGCAATTCGTAACAATATATTTGAGACACACACAAATATATACTCTTTTTTTATTGTTAAATCAAAGTATAATAAAGTCAACTTAACAGCGTAGCCTTGGCGAAATATGTGATTATTGAAGTAGTCTTTGATAGGGTTGCCAGTTTTTTTTTCAGCTTATAAGGGGCAAATGCTTAAATAGGCAAAAAAATACGGTAATTTAGTTTTTTCCCCGGGACAAATAAAAAATAATTACATAGTGACATTCTTCATTTTTTTGATAAAACGTTCATTACTACAATTGAAAGTAGTGTACAAATTTTGAAAATATGTTATCGTACATTTTTTTTTAAATTTGACAATTAAAGTATAAAATTAAACCATAAATTCTCTCGAACTTCCTTAATCGCTTAATCCGATGATGTATATGTGAAGTTGCGAACGTTGCGTACGTGAGTATTGTATTTGTGTAGCGTAGATCGATAGACTTAATAATAAAAAACGAAGCACGGTTAGAAAACGGGACAGAGTCAGTCCAGTTGGGACATTTTAAACTAAGCCTAAAATACGGGACGTCCCGGGAAATACGGGACGTCTGGCAACCCTAGTCTTTGACAACAGAACCTACATAATGTTAAACTTATATTTTAAATTAATTATGGTCGAATTTCGACCACTAGTATACAAAACTACACGAATGGTACTACATACTCACTAATTTCTATTATTTGTAATGTAATTATTTTTAAATAATTTAAAAACTGCTCACACAAAGTTCGAAATATTTCAAAGTATTTTGTTAATTGAACTATTATACTTCATGTTGTAAAGCTTAAATATATATTAGACTATTAAATGTGACGTCGATCGTCGAAATTTAGGATAAAACGGGTGAAGTAACGGGTAATTTATGGATGGCCCCTTACATGACCCAAATTCATCAAATGATTTTACATTCCTAATTAAGTACTTTATAGACATGTGCACGTTTGTTTGACGTAAGTACATGAAATGTGCACTTGACCAACTGATTGATTTTGCGTGTACTGAATCTTAAATATTATCTATGAATTACAAATATTCTAATACTCATGATATGAATACGAGTTCTGTGTTACAAATGATACGGAAATCAAGATTACAAGGTTAACAACTTAACCGGAATTAAACTTATATGGCTTAAACCATTGGAATAGTAATTTAAATCAAATCAAAACAAAATCAATTTATTGACCAAAAATTTATGCAGAAACTAGCTGACCCGGCGAAGTTCGTGCCGCCTATTTTCTAAATTCCTAAAAGACTTTATTCCATGACACAAAATCAAAATCACGAAAATCGTCCCCGGTGATTAAGAGGATTCTAGGCCCCGCTCTCAACGCCACCTACCGGTTCTAATTGCGAATCTAAACCATCCGGGAACCCACTTAAACACACAAAAACAAAATTTCATCAAAATCGGATGTATAGTTTACGATCCTATAAAGGACATACACACAAACATTCATTTTTATATATCAAGATATTTATTACATAGGTTTCGCACTAGCCTGTATTGCGGGCACAAGTACGTGTGTGACTTACAATTTTTAAGTCTAAAATTAAATATTTTTTCAAAATAGATAGTAATGGGACTGTACTTTGAATAACTATGCAGCGCCAAGATATTCTAATTATAGAATTGGGACCCTGGTTGAAAGCAATTACCGTTGCCTACAAATGTTTGCAACACTAGGGTAAAGCTTTGCCGGCCCTTAGTATGGGCGTATGGATGGGATAGGAAAGATCGAATAAAATTGATGGGATATATGGCCTCAAATTCAAATGTTTTTATTTTAAATAAATTCCACTGGAGAACAATTTTTGAAGGTCATACATGTAAGTTAAAATTTAAATTTACTTCTTATAGTATTACATCGCTTCGTAATGTGTTATCGTTGTTCCAAGAAGAAGAAACGGCAAGTAACTCCCCAGCAACACGTCTGGCTAACAAAGAGTTTTTCATCATAATTACATACATCTATACCTCGGGTTTTTTTTTAAATACATACAGAAGTTCTATTAAAATTACTTTTCAAGGAATGAATGAAGTTGTAAGGAACAAAAAAATCTTGTTACCACCGCAATAATCCAATGTATAAGGTAATGGAATTGGAGGATGAGATAAAAAAGAGGATAGGGGGAAGGAAACCATTGGAACGATCACTTATCGAGCCAAAAGGGAGGCAAAAGCTGAAAAATGCCGCCCCTGCTGTCCTATATTTATAGGCTGAGTCTATTCGTACGGGTACCGTACGAATAAATATAATCTATTCGTCCAGTACCCGTACAAATAGTCACACCGATATTTTTACCTTAATAATCATCATCATTTCAGCCATTAGACGGCCACTGATGGACACGCGAGGGTCAGCTTTTTATTATTCCGACGTTTTGGCCACTTTTCAGTTGCCGTGATCACGGAAGACAAAGATGTCAAATGTCAATGAGTATTGTTAAAGTTTTATTCAGCCTACCGCCATCTTGTTTATTTTAATTATTTAATTATAATTTTGTTTATGGTTGTTATTTACTCCATGGGAGCCTATCTAATTTACTACTGCTTCGCAACATGTTGTGACTTGAAGAGAAGCGGCGCAAGAATTTTATATAATATTAAAATGGATGGAAGACAAAATAAAGGAAAATATGTATCAAGTTGATTTGTGTTCCGGTACACGCAGCAGAAAGAGCTCACCGTGTCTTGGTTTTTGCTGGATTTGGGTCTTAATAGTTTTGGTGATCGGATCGCAAAGATGTGGTACTTGCTAACCATCTTCTCTATATAAATTTAGGTGTTTTTTTTTTAATGCAATAACCTCACGCATCATTCTAGGAGGAGTAGTAGTTTATCGAATCTGATGTAGTGGTTGGGTTTATCCAGAGTGTATTCAGTTATCTGGAAGCTTAAAGTACTGGACAACTCAGTGGTGAAAGTTGCATTAATGATGAGTTGTGCATTAAAATTTGTTTAGAATGATGGAATTGAACCAAAAAACTAGACCCGGCCCTTTATCTAACTAATCGTTTCACGCCGGTTATCAGTGAGAGCGTGGTATCAAACCGATCGAGTTGGCTGGCATCGTGCCTGGCTCGACGTTCTACGTGGTAGAATGTCTCTTCCTAATAATATTTCCGCAAACAAAGTCACATGCAGACCCGCATTAGCAATATATATACGGTACTTAAGCATTACCTAACATAAATCTCACGGTCATTGCATTATGTTGGTGTCTTATTTGTAACAAGAGTCCGTCTTACGCAACTATTAAAGATTAATAATGCATTATAAAGTATCAATTAATCGTTACATGATTGCAACAGGCATGCCAATGAATAATTAACAAAGTAATCATAACATTCTGATGTTATAGAGAACTAGCGACCCGCCCCGGCTTCGCACGGGTGCAATATAAAAACATAGCGGCCCGCTCCGACTTTGCACGGGCATCACTACATAGAAACCTCTAAAATTGCAATGTTGCCTTAGTATTATACATATAAACCTTCCTCTTGAATCACTCTATCTATTGGAAAAAACCACATCAAAATTCGTTGGGTAGTTTTAAAGATTTAAGCGCACATAGGGATATAGGGACAGAAAAGGCGACTTTGTTTTATACTATGTAGTGATGATGTTGTTTATAATCTTTTAATAACCGCCATGTTTTTACTATGTCCGTTTTTTGTTCTGTAATCAATACGGAAATTTTTTAACACATGCTCTACGACAACGCAAATACAAAATTTGTAATTTTTTCCATAGGTCACTCAGGTATATAATATCAGCCCATAAATGTCCCACTGCTTGGCTCGGGCCTCCCACTGTCGGGATTTCAACGAACAAAAAGCGACGACTTTTTTAAAAAGCTGGTAAATTGACGTGAAAATTTTCGATTGAAAATTAGTTGTTTTATCGATATTAAGTCAAAATAAGATGTAAAAATAAATAATTTAAATAATAAAAAACCACTGGGTTTGGGATACAAAAAGGTAAGTTTTACCAAATTTAGTAGGCTTTTTTGTTTTGTAAAAATAATAATAAAAATCGCAAAAACTTGCTTATTTGAATTTTTCACATAAATTTTGAGGTTATATGAAAAAGTGTAAATACAAAAGTTGTAGATTTTTTTGCCTACAACTTTGCTATTTAACTTAAAACTACAAGTCCTTTTCCATTGGACTTGTAGTTTTGCTGGCAATCGAGATAAACCGTTTTTACCCCTAAAAACTCCCCCTTCCGCTTCCCGACCTCAGATCGCCAGTAAATTACTTTTCCTTTCCTTTTTGTTATATTCTCTTCCTTTATAATGGATTTCATCTTACTATTATTTTTTTCGGTTTCAAAAATGATTGACCCTGGTCCTATATAATTGAATACGATCCATGCAGTTTGCCAATGTAATTGTTTGTATAATCATGTAACTTTTTTTGAAAATATTTTTCAAAATACACAAATTTTTACAAGTCATAATTCTAGTCCTAAAACTAGAAAATAATAAAATTGTCTTTGACTCGCTCTCTTAGAAAATTAGAATTTTGCAGTTGACTGATTATACGTAGGAGTCATCGATGAAATCTATTGAAACCTACCGGAAGATTACCCAAAAAGTAAATACTTCTGTTATCTACATTATCTACACAACAATGAACGTTGAATTTCCCACTATGTACAATTATCAAAATAACAAACAAAGTATCTAATGATTGTTTGTACCGATTTTCACAACAATAGCCACTTAAATAAACACGTCAAACTATTCTTCATATAATAAGTAGATACTAGTGACATTTTTTAAATTAATTTATTTATGTTTCTTGAGGGTATTTACTAGGTTTACTTTATTCAATCGCATAAAATTCTAAACATGCCGTGTCTATATATTGCAGCTAGGGTTGCCAACTATTTTTGAGAAAAATAACTTATTATGGCAACGCGAATGACAACTCTAAATCATGTTTAATATCAATATTTATTATTTTCATATCGTTTAATATTATTAGTTTCATATTAAAAATATATAAAATGTATTAGTTTACTTATTTATGTGCTGACAGTACACTACTACAAACGCAATAACGCGTCGAAGCTAATTTATCTGCAAAACTGTATGTGTAAAAAGTAAGTGCTTACCAACACATTAATATTAGTATATGTTCGCTAGTAAAAAACCGACTTCATAAAATAAAAAGTATAAAATAATATATATAATAATTATAAACTGATTAAATGTTTAGTCAAAAGTCTTTACAAAGTTATTTTAGTTTAGTTTGTTTAGTTTAATTTTAGTTTATAAAGTCGGTTTTTTAAACGAACTGTTTTTTTTATTTGTTGTCTGTACACACAGTACAGTTTACAAATAAAATATTATTTTATTTTATAGTTATACACAATACATAATTGTTATAACTAGTGGTCGCCCGTGGTCGAAATTCGACCATAATAATTAATGTCAAAAACTATATACTTCTATAATCACAGATTTCGCCAAGGCGACAATAAAGACAAAAGTATACATGCGTGTGTGTGTCAAATACATGGTAGTGTTTTTTTATTGATTTAATGTATTTATTATGCATAATTTTTTTTAATATTAGCATTAGTTGCTTCTTCTCTATATAAACTATAAGTATGCGAAGTTTCATACTCCTCCGTCTACGCAATTTTCGTAAAAAGGGGTAAAAAGATTTTGCTTCACGTATTATATCTATCTATATATAGATAAGCAAAGTTTGTTTTCTTTGTCCGAGGTAAACTCGAAAACTACTGGACCGATCAGCATGAAACCACAACCATTCGACGCGGAATTAATCGTAGATGGCTATAGGCTATATATTTTTCAAATTCTATGAGCCCTTTGCCATGTTTTTTGAATTTGTTTGTTTATTAATGTATTTGCTCCCATAAAACAAAAGACGGGCATTTATCCTTGGTTCATTTGTTTTCTAGCTCATAAAAGAGGAACAGGATTTAACATAACCTCTATGTTAGAAACAACTATAGTCTGAACATATAAAGCAGAAGACCCTGAATGTATGCTTGAACGCGCTAATCTCAGGAGTCACTGTCTGATTTAAAAATTCTTTCAGTGGTAAATAACCCATTAGCTATATATCATCGCGATAAGATCAATAGGAGCGGAGTACCAATGGAGAATGTTTCAAAATTGGGTTTTTTTAGCTTACCTTCTTTTTTTTTATTTCACGCGGACGAATCCGCGGGCAGAAGCTAGTTTATTTATAATAGTAATGGTTAGTTACAACACTGTATGACTCATCATCATAAAAAGCCCAGCCATCAACACAGGAACCTGCTACAATCTTCTCGTTTCTGAACTGGTTGTTTTACATTCTTATACTATATTTTCCTTTATTTGATAGAAGTTATCTCTTCTATGCCTTCTAACACCGAGTTTACCATCGATTTCTTTACATTAGTGTCGCGTCGTTGTAAAAGCATTTTTGATCAACATCTCTATGTTTTCTAGCCGTGCAGGTACGGAGCAGGAATACAATTTCCTACGGTCGGGCGGCCTGTCGTAAGAGGCGACAAAACAACCCACAGCCAGGTGGTAGGGTATTTTTACTCGATTGGGTGGCTATCACCCCTGGTCTAGAGTACCTATTCCGCCATAACATCCTTTAGTTGAGTTCCGGCATTAGTGATCAGGTTCCAGTCTCCCTTTAGAGAGCAGCAGCGCATTTGGAGCACATTTGGTGTTATAAATGTCAATAGGCGATGGTAACCACTTTCCATAAAGTGGACCGTCTGCCTGTCTGCTGCATTCTTGCAATATAAAAGAAAAAAGATGTAGAAAAATTGAGCTTTTATGTGTTTATTTATGGCCAAAAATTGAAGAGCGTGTGTAAAGTTGCATTTCAATATATATATACTTTTAATATATACAATATATATATATGTGTTATTATATACTTTTTATCACGAATTTCCCCTCCATACCCTCAGCAGTAACAGACAGTATTTTTAAATATGTTTTATATATCTATGAATTAATTAACTTTGTAACGAACATAATTAATTTATAGTTTGAAGTTGTCGACCTCCAGAGCTAAACCAATCGGCGCAATCTCCATAAAGTTATTAAGAAAAAACAAGCTGCAAAAACGTATACAGAGGAAGCAGGGGAATGCTATTCCCTAAAAGAAAAAAACTTTACATTAATTATAAAATTAAAATAAACAGACAGATAAAAATACAGTATATCCCCAAGTTAAGCAAGTCACGCTTGTGTTATGGGTCATTTACAAAAACCCTCTGGCGTCAATCACAGAGACCCAAACCCAAAGTAAGCCAAGGAATGTTCATTTACAAAATTTGCCATACCAGGAATCGAACTAGGAGCCTCTGCCCTCCAATGAGCTCGGCTGGTAAAGGTCGCTCAACTACAGAAGATGCCAAATATATTTTAGTTATATTTTAAAGTAGAACACAGCAATTATTTTTCATTATACTCGGTAATCACTACTTCGATACAAAACATATAAAATTAATGTTGTATTTGTCCTAAATAAAATATATCTTTCTTTCAAATTTTCTTCAATAATATGATAATAGGTAACTAAGAAAACGACACCAAATATAGGTGCCATTACGTACCCTACTAGTAAGCAATGCCGGTCATAAAAGAATATTGAGAATGTGTGTATGTTAAAATAATGAGACCTGTATTTATTAATTGATTGTTGATAAATATAATAAATAAATATCTACTCGAAAATTAATAATAGTAACTATAAAAATGGATCGAAGTTAGTACCTACTGACTTGTTACTGCCTCCTGCTTCATGACGTTTGCATTTAACCACGTCTCGTGTTCCTACGCACCGTGATAGCCAAGTTACATATATGAACATCATTACCCACTGAACGCCATTACCTCTGTTTCCCCTATACGATATGTAAACTAGTTGTGTTGAATCCGTGACATTTGCCGCGACTACTAAATTTAAAAATTATTATTGACTACCTTCTTTATAACTTATGTAATATCTAAATAATAATATATTAGTTGTTTTCACTGTTCATAAATCAAGTTTCTATCCGCTTAGATTTCGGAGAGATTGCGTCTTTCTGCATATTCTGATGAATCGTTTGACCTGGTGCTAACGCCTGAATTTTGCAACCGTGTCACTCGCCATCGACTACATTCACCCCCATTTCCTTGAGCTCCCACACTCAACTACGCAACGGTTCTCCACGGTACTGTAGAACACTCATTCCGCGTACAACAATACGAATTTTTTTCACCATTTTATCGTAAGCGACATTTGGACCTAAGTATATTTTTTGTTGTAAACGGTATTTTAAAATATTATTTTGCGTTAAACGTTTTTATTTAATGGACGATCTCTGTTGTATGTCGATGACGCACCACAAGGCGAGAGCCCATGGCTCAAACGCCCGAAAGGGGAGTACAAAATAAGACGGCGAGTTATTGTACTCTCGATGCATTTACTTGGTTAATTGTTCTTAATTTAAAGGTTTCTGTATTCTTATATGTCTATGAAAAACGATTAAATAATTGCCCGTTCTATTAGTATTGTTACGAGCCGCGAAACTTGAATTAAAATGCCGTTAGAATTACTATAGAGTTTATTAGAACTATACAAACACGTATAACACAGGTACAAATATAACCGAACACAACAAGTCGTAAACGTAATGCAGAAGGTCGTAATTCAATAAAACGCGCAAAGTCCGTCACTTATTAGATTCCCGATTGTAGGACACACATCTCGCTTCGCTAGTAGTTCTCGCTCGACTGACTCCCCCCTCCAACAGGTCATCGTTTTATACTGCGCAACTGCAATGTCCCCTTATCTAAGTCGACTTAATCCTACACCTGGCTAATGACTGCCATAAAAGATTCCAATACAACAATGGGCTGTTTTCTAGTCACAAATTTTAAACACAAAGTAAACAAACGACGTCTACCATAAAAGAATTTACATGTTATTAGTTCAAATGCAGAGGGGTAATAGATGTGGTTTGTTTCAGATATGTTTTTGTCGGGACCAGAGTTGTAACAGCTTTATTTCTGGGATGATGTATTAATGATAGTTATTTATTTATTTATTTTAATATATTAAATCAATTTGCTAGCTAGACCATTCTCACAATGAAACTACGCATCATTTAAAACTAGATATGCATTTAATCGATCGTCCAACCATTTGTCTAATACCTTGGCAAGTGTTGTGAATCTTGGTCTATATTTGGAATACTCGTCTGTAATAATTCTTATTTGCTTATTTTTGAACATTGGCTACTTATGCAGCAGATAAGACAGCTGAGTACACGAGTTAAAGAATAATGCAAGTAAACAACCTGAACATTTGTATTGTGTTTTGTTAGCTGTAGGAAAATGAATTCTTGGAGTCGAATTTGTATAACAGGTTTAATTTTGAAAAACGCGTTTGGAATTTCCAACAAAAAGTCTTTTTATGATAAATAGTTTTGCGTTTGGCGACCATCTTGACTAATATTAAATGATGATGCGGTTGAAGATAGAGCACGGTTGCCTTAAAGATATTTATTCACACGAGACTTGAAGATTTCTTTTCTTACTTTATGAGAAACAGGGACTCGGTAGTACATTCCACAACTCTGCCTGCGTATGTTTGATACGCCTAGTAACTGGCTATAAAATATAATGTTTAATTATTAATTTTAAGTATAAAATATATAATTCCCATTTTCCAAATACCGCCGTCACTGCCAGAGGAGCTGTGGTGGTCTTCTTCCTCTTAGTCATTAGAGTCGGCGAGAAGGTTGGGGTTTCTAGGAAAACATCTTCAACTCGACAAACAACTACCTGTCGGTGGCGGGACTTGGAGCCATTGAAGCCTTCCTGGCGGTGGTCTCTCAACGGCTCTCTTTGGCCTGCCAGAGGAGCTGTCACGCTTCAAGAAATATGCATCCATTGGTAGTACACATTGGTGACTTTCGGAGTTGAGACTTTGGGGCCATGGGGACGTGAGGCTTGGCAAATTAATCGAGACCTTTCCAGGCGATTGAAATAGTTCTCGTGTGACCAAAGAGCTGTCCACTATTTAAGAACTATATCTTTTACTTGTAAATATGTTTATAATAGTTTTATTATATACTACTTTATTATTATATATTTATTTTTATTATATACATATAATTCGATTATTTATATATTTCTTTAGCTTATTGTAAATTATAGAACATGATGTTCTTGTGTTTGAATACACGACAAGTTTTTCTCTCAATAAAAAAATCGTCATATTTACGCACATGTAATTTTAATTATTGAAATTGTCTATAGTCAGCTAACAAATTAATATTTAAAGAAGTGTTTCACAGACGCAGTACTAAATGTATGTACTAATAGTAATGTTATTATGGACAGTGTGTGCAAAACGGACTGAGCTCTACAATGAACTCCATATATATGGAGAGACTTGTGGTTATTAAGATAGGATTTTCATAAATTAAAAAATAATGTGCATGCGTCATGCATTTTTTTTTGACTTGACTTTATGTTGTTGGTTCGAAGACCTCACAACTTTACCGGGGTTTTCGGGGCGAGCGCCTTCGCAGGGCGAAGGCGCTCGAGCCCGGGGACAACTTGCTTGAGGGAGCTCCCTGGGGAGTTTTACCTGGGCAGGACTGTTACCATGAGAGGGAGATGAATCTGATGATGCCCGCCAATGGGCGACACAATTAGCTAATTGAGAACGGGCGACGTGTAATACAAAGCCCGAGAAGAAGGATCCCGACGGACCGAAATCGGCGGTTCGCGGCGGCCTTTTTTTTTTTTTTTTGGCCAGGGGAAATCCGATTGAGGACTAAGCCGCGACAGGCACAGAAGCCTGGGGGATGCTCGCGACCCGGTGAGACAGTGTGGAATTCGCCAGATCGGGGTTGGCACTAGCGTGCCCGGTCAGAACCGGTGCCACGCTATTACCACTCCCCACTTAGGGATACCCACTAAAACCCGTGGGTGTTCCGTCCTGCGCCTTATGCCAGGGCTACGTGTATGCGGTTTTCCCAACTCCGCTGCCCTGACAGGCGTGGGCCCCGCTCACTGGGCCTCTTCCAATGCCGGGGGAGCTACTCCCCCGGCGACGACTGAGTCTTTTCGGCGTGGGGCGGTTTGTAACGCGCCCCACGGGAAGAGAGATGAGCGCGCGCGGAACACTCGCGCTCTCATCTCGACGGCATGTGCGGGTGAGTGAGAACCTCTATACCCCTTCTAGGGGCCCCACCCGCGCCGCCCGCTTACGGTGGCCGAAGGTCTAAATCAGACCTCCGGCGCCGACGCGTCCTCCTTTGTCGGGAGCGGAGCAGGGAATTACGCTCACGCTCCCGTTCCGCCTCCTCCTTCGCAAACATGACTTGCTCGCAGAAGGAGGAGACGGCGTCCCATCCGGTGGAGCTCCCGACCATGGTACGTACCACGGCCGGGAGCGAGGTGTCAAATCCGGTATGGGCGACGAGTTCTCGGCGCTGCTCTGTCCACGCTGGACACTCCTGGAGTGTGTGCAGCGCCGTGTCCTCGTCGCCCGTGTCACAGTGATGGCACCCTGACGTTGCCTCGCGGCCGATGCGACACAGGTACCTTCCGAAGCAACCATGCCCCGTCAGGACCTGTGTCAGCCTGAAGGTCAGGGTGAAGTTCGCGGCGGCCTACGCTATCTTACTGCCGTTTCGCAACGTGTTATGGCTGGGAGAGAAGAAACTGCGAAAGAAGCATCATGCATGTACATTATTTTTGCTATACCTCCTCTGACATGTTTCAAGGGAGAGATCGTTTTTTATCTTTTTCTTCGAAACTGAGAAAGGTAAAGACAAGACATTGTTTTGTATTCAAATAGGTGACATAGCTCCTGGCACGACTGTATTTAGCCCTCCACCATGCTCAAAACCGATCTCGGTGAAAGAGTTATTCACTGCCCTCAAAGTCATAATCTTCAGCAGTGAGGGAGTGTCTAAGAAGACCAAGAATTAAGATGAACTCATAATAAAACTGGAAATCTGAAACTATAACATCTGCTAGTTGCAATGCTTTACGTTACCACCCCTGGTCTAAAGTATGTCGCCATAACAACCTTGAGTTGTTTTCCGGCATTAGTGACCAGGTTCCAGTTTCCCATAAGAGAGCAGCAGCGCATTTGTAGCACCTTTGGTGTTGCAAATGTCCATAGACAATGGTAACCGCTTTCCATCAAGTGGGCCGTCTGCCTGCCTGCTGAACTCCTGCAATAATAAAATATAAAAATCTGTCTGCCTTCATGTTAAGTGTTGTTCTCATCTTTAGCTTCTCTTGCAACACCGAAAGTATTCAATTCTTAACGATCTCGATCTGCTGTACAGCTAAAAATAATAAAGAAAATACGTCAGTTCTTGAACATGAGTTATGTGACAATACTAGCTTCTGCCCGCAACGTCGTCCGCGAGGAGTAGAAAAAAAAGAAATTAAAAATATTTTTCATTGGTGCTCCGCTCCTATTGATCTTAGCGTAATGATGTATAACCTATAGCCTTCCTCAATAAATGGACTATTTAACATTGAAATAATTTTTCAAATCTAACTAGTAGTTCCTGAGAGCGTTCAAACAAAGAAATAAACTCTTCGGCTTTATATATTATTATAATATAGTTTCATTTATATAATAGTGAATCACCGAAGACCGAAGCGCGAAGGATTCCATTTTCTTAATTACTTTGTGAATTAATATTTTACTCCGGTTTCTCCCCGCTCCAACATTAAATACACATAAATAGCAAATGTATAATTAATTAATCTTAATTTTGTAATTAAATACTAACTCGCTTTGCAACTTTGTTTTCTGATCTGTGAAATGGTAATATAACGGTTTATTGATAAGTACCCAGTTTTTATATAAGCGATAAAATAATATTTACTCTGCAGGAAACTAAATAGTTTTGTAGGTTCATACGAATTAGAGGTGTACCGAATATCCGTATCAGTACCCATATCCGTGGATATCCGTCTAGAAAAAATATCTATATATTGGTGTCCATATCCGTGGATATCCGAGCGGAAAATCTATATTGGTATCCGTATCCGCGGATATCCGACCAGAAAAATATCTATATTGTTATCCGTATCAGTTTAAAAACTCTAGTATAAGCAATTCATAAATTACCAAAGAGTATGTATACAATAAATATAGTTATTATTATATATTATAGTCTATTATATATGCTTCTGCTGCTTTTTCTCAAATTCGGAAATCATACAAAAGATACTTCTACATCACTTTTAATGGGTTTTTTTTATTTTTAAGCTAGTAAATGCTAAAACATATTTCTAGAAAATAACAAAATTACAACACTAACAACAATGTTTTTGTAAAAGGGCATTCACATTTGTATTAGCGTTCCCATGTAAACAGTTGGTGAATGTCTACCTTCGTTAGCCAAACCTTTTAGGCTGTACACATACGGGTCACCGTCAACAGCCATAGCTGGCGGCCACGCACTACCGCGCTAACTAAACTGACGAGGGCTCGAGGCCACCACCTTGTAACACATGTTCGGGGAATCCCTACAAAATGTATGAAAAGCGTGTCAACTGATTCTTACTGGCCACCGTCACTTTGATCGGTAGCCCGTTTGCGCCCAGCCTTAAACTTAATCGTGGTAACAGTGTAAAATGAAAATCAACCATTTGAATATACATAGATAACACCAACAATGCCACAATAACAGACATAATACATTAATTGCAATATTTTAGCAAAAATAATAGGCGGCCACCTAGCTTCGAGCGATCTCTTCCAGGCAACCTATCTTACAGGATATTCTAAGCTAACCTGGCGATGTGGATGGTGCATGAATTCTATTGACTTGCATAGCATAAGTTTCTTTCATTTCACATTATTTTGTTCTATACTCAACAAGGTCGGCTGTAGTAAACACGAAGTTAACTGTTACTAAATTACAACCACAAGTAGGTAGTAGAGGAAAACCGTGCGACCTCCATACTAGCCTTGGTTAGCCCGTTGACAGAATGCCATTCGTTTTACCCGTTTTATTGTGAATATGCGCATTTTTCAACACATGTTGCCGGAAACATATTGTTACGAGTTGCAGGAGTCGAATTAAAATGCCATTGGAATTATTATAGAATTTATTAGAACTATACAAACACGTATAACACAGGTATATAGCTGTACACAACCAGTCCAAACGTAATGCACGATTCAATCACACATTAAAAGTCCGCCACTAACGTCTTGCTTCGTTTGTGGCTATCGCTAGACTCTCAATCTCTTCATTGGGGCATTGCTTTATACTGCACAAATACAATATGTCTGCTCAGCCGCATGGACTAAATTCTCAGAATCACACCTGGCTAATGACTACTACTGGCTGTTACTAAAACGTTAGCTTACAATCTCTTTTAAATACTTTGTGTTCCGGGTATCCCGCAGGAATTTCCAGACAAGCGTAGACGACATTGGTGGCATTTCCTAGTAATTTAATAAATCTGGGGCCGGAAGTAATCATACAAGTGTCATGCTGTATTAAGATTGCATTCTAATCGCGTGCGCAGTGAAAGCGCCCGTCTATCATACTCAACAGTCTTTGAATCATTAATGGCCATTGTTTTTGGACATTACGCAATTAGATTACTTATTATTAGGCTTATATATTATTTAGAATCACGATATATCTAGACAAATTCTTGAGTCTTGGAAAATCTACATCTTTTTCTGGAAATCGTACTCGTATCTCATTCTCTCGCAAGTCCTATAGATTTGTATGTTTATCTTTTTTTAGTGTCGCTTTTTCGTTTCATCCAGTTTCAAATCACAACGATTCTAAAGAAGTTTCACATCAATAAAGATAAAACATTCCTCAGCTGTGCAATTTTAAAACCTAGCAGCTGACATTGCATTTGAAATATTTGTGCATTTATTGTCTTGCTAGATATTTACTGATAGGCTGTGCTCACCAAAAAATTTAGACTGTATCAATATGGTATCGGTCATAAAAAAATTCATTGAAATAGCAAACTGTTGAAATTCAAAATGTTTTGTCGTGTCAAATTATTTCCATAACTACCCGCTTGTCCTAACCGCGTTACCCAATCATCTTTTCCCAGCCGTCCTCTACCATTCCATACGACTATCGTTGTCTTACTTATCGCTGTACTAATACTGCTCGTCTTTACGAGGCAGTCTGCTGTCGACCCTCGTCGCACACAGTCTGCTGCCTACCCTCGTAAGACAAGCCGCATTTCTTTAATCTTTCCGCCACCAATTGCCTATTAGTAAAGTTATGCCGCAGCACATGTGTATATATAATAAGGCTTCAAGAAGGAGATAAGTCAGAAGATTTGCGCATAGTTAATGCAGCCCAGAGGTACGCAGTTTAATCTCCCTTGTTTCTATACCGGCAATCCTACCCCTGCCATTTGGATACGCATCCAGTTCCTAATACTAGCCTGTTGACATTTCTCTTACCCCGATTTTAAAAAAATGCACTTGCTATGTTTGTAATTTGCAGAGCTAGCCTGATAAGAAGACAATTGTAATTAACTTAATTATTTCATAAAACGCTATGATTAATTGTGTATTATCTTAATTATTTAGTTTACAATCGTCGGCACGTGGCCTTATCATGATTTTTCAAAAAGGAAAACGAAATGAGGAAATTCCGTGACAGTAAAAATTATATTCTATTTCCTTGAAGGTTAACGGATGAAAAATACTAATAGTAACGTATTTTTTTATAACCAGAGTACAGCAGACTGGCTGCCGCCCAAACTGTGGTGGTAAGTGGTTACCATTGCCTATGAATATGCAATACTAAAGGTGCTACAAATGTGCTGGAGGACTCGAAATAGGGACTGGAACCTAACCACTGATGCCGGAACACAACTCAAGGTTTTTACGGCGATATGCTCCAGACCAGGAGTCGTAGCCATTCAGACGGGCAAATACTTTACCAACTGGCTGTGGGTTGTTTTGCCAACTTTGAAGACATTTTATATCTAAGGATTTGTTGTCAATCGCCGGAAATCGCATCGAAATCGGCCCAGTAGTTCATGTACACACGTCTTGTTTCGTTTGTGCCTATCGCTAAACCATCACATCTCTCATTTGGGGCATTACTTTATACTACACCAATACAATGTGTCTCGACACAACACTCAAACCGCATAACAATTATTTCCAAGAACCACACCTGGCTAATAACTATTATAAACATTACATTACACAATAGGCTGATTTTCTGATTACAAATTTTAAATACCAAGTAAAGAAAAGAAGTCCAAATGCGGAAAGGTAATAAAGTGTGTATTTTATTGTAGGTAGGTGTGCATTCACTTTTGTCGGCGTGCAACAATATTATTGTTGAGATCCGTAGTACAATACTAACTTAGTACTTACTAAGTACTTCGTTTTATTAAATATAACTAGAATTTACTTATTGAAGTTCTCATAGAATAATTGGCAAAGCTTTAAAGCATAAATACTTTTAAATAGCTTGAGCTTTATAAAACCTGTTTTACATTATGTGTAATCGTTATAAAAAGCATGCTAAGGTTTTCCAGTTTTGAAAAGACCTTCAAGTTCATGTGACCATTAAATACATCTTTCTTTGGGTTTTTTGTTCTAAAGGTTATTGCTCTTATATGGGTGGAGAAGTTATTTAAGAAATTTGGTGTTTATGTTGTTATTCATTTATAATTACATTGCCATAGTAATTAAAGAATTTGTTTTTTATCAGTATTTGTGTTTGCATGAACAACTCATCTAACAAAAATGACTTTTTATCCGTGCAGGAACGGAGAAAGAATACAATTTACTGCGGCAAGGCGTCCTGTCGTAAGAGGCGACAAAACAACCATTGCCAGGTGTTAGGGCATTTGCCCGACTCGATGGCTACCACCCCTGGTCCAGAGTATGCCGCCATAACAACCTTGAGTGTTCCAGCGTTAGTGACCAGGTTCCAGTCTACCTTAAGAGAGCAGCAACGCATTTATAGCAACTTTGACGTAGTAAATGTCTATAGGCGAAATGGTAACTGCTTTCCATAAAGTGGACCGCCTGCCTGTCTGCTGCATTCCTATAAAAAAAAGGAAACACCAAAATTTTCTAACATTTAAGAAATTTTTAAGCTAAATTAATCATAACAAAACTACGTTTTAACGGTTTTAAGCGCGGTAATTTATTTTAGTTTGGTTTATCCGACGTTTCGGTCGCTTTTCAGTGGCCGGTGGTCACGGAAGACAAAGATGACATTTGTCTAACGTGTATTGTTAAAGTTTTATTTAGCCTACCGCCAACTTGTTCATTTTAATTATTTAGTTTTAATTTTATGGTTATTATACTCTATGGGAGCCTAATGTAATAATATAGCCTAATATTATCCATAAACAAAATTAAAACTAAAGAATTAAAATGAACAAGTTGGCGGTAGGCTGAATAAAAACTTTGACAATACACGTTAGACAAATGTCATCTTTGTCTTCCGTGACCACGGCCACTGAAAAGCGGCCGAAACGTCGGATAAACCAAACTAAAATAAATTACCGCGCTTAAAACCGTTAAAACGTAGTTTTATTATGTGTACAAGTCGCGAAAACTTAAGAATATATTAAATTAATCATAATTATGTTAAATACTTTTTGAAAAGGCCAATTAACCTGGTATATCTATTTACTAGATGATACCCGCCCGCTTCGCGTGCCGTAAAATCCGTTATTGGCTGACCTCTACTCGACGAAAGGAAGGTCTATCCCAAATTTCAAGTCTATAGGTATTGTCACGAGTTAGCGGGACTTGAATAAAAATGCCGTTAGAATTATTATACAGTTTATAAGAACTATACAAACACGTATAACAGAGGTACAAATATAACCGAACACAACAAATCCCAAATAAAATACAGAAGGTCGTAATTCACTAAAACGTGCAAAGTCCGTCACTATTAGATTCCCGAATGTACACACGTCACGCCTGTATCGGAGTTGTAGCTCAACTGACTCCTCTCTCCATCAGGCCGTCGTTTTGTACTTCACAAATGCAAATGTGCCCGCCCGGCAACGTCGACACAATTTCCTAGAATTAGTTTGTAATTGTAATCCGCAACACTTGGCTAATGATGCTGCTGAGCTAGTACAATAGGCCATAATAACTAGAAACGTATGCCAATAAATAAGTGAACAAAAGAAGACGATCATAAAAGGATTATAACTAGTTCAAATGCCGACAGGTAATAAAATGTGATTCGTGGAATTTGTCTTTGTCGGGGGGCTAAGTTGTAACAGTATGGATCATACCATCGGTATCAGATAAGTTCACTCGTCTTGTAACGTTCTTGACACGAAAAAGAAGCAATAATACCAAATGACTGTAACAATGTAATCATGTTTCGTGTGTAGAAAAATGCACTCGGGGTCATTGATATATCTGACTGTTTTAAGCCCAAAAGCCTTGACAAACAATGATTTTGTTTTGAGGTAATTACTACATTTACTTACATGGTTTGTTTTAAGTTTGACATTCATATTTTGTATATTTTAACCGACTTCGAAAAAAGGTGGAGGTTCTCAATTCGTCGGGATCTTTTTTTTTATTGCAGGAGTTCAGCAGACAGGCAGATGGCCCACTTGTTGGAAAGCGGTTACCGTCGCCTATGGACATTTGCAACACCAAAGGTGCTACAAATGCGCTGCTGCTCTCTTAAGGGAGACTGGAACCTGGTCACTAATGCCGAAACACAACTCAAGGTTGTTATGGCGACGTACTTTAGACCAGGGGTGGTAGCCATCCAGTAGGGCAAATGCCCTACCACCTGGCTGTGGGTTGTTTTGTCGCCTCTTACGACAGGCCGCCCGGCCGCAGGAAATTGTATTCTTTCTCCGTTCCTGCACGGATAAAAATTTTATGGATGTCCGCCGATTGCTCCGTGATTTATGATCCGATTTACGTAATTCTTTTTTGTTCGACGCGGAATAGCTTCCAATTGGTCCCCTAAAAATTTTACATAGTTTGGCCCAGTAGTTTTCATTTTATTAACATTTTTATGAAAAAAAATTCCTTTACGTTCCATATGTACACCGATTACTCTGAGATTTATGATTCGATTTACGTGATTCTTTTTTGTTCGACGCGCAATAGCTGCCATGTGGTCCTCTAAAAATTTGACATAGTTTGGCCCAGTAGTTTTCATTTTACGAAAATTTTTTGTTCTCGTTTCTTGGGACCTATATTTTTTAAGAAGCGCGGCACCATTCGTAAGTCCACCCATACATAGCTAGACACTAAAAAGTAACTAATAAAAAAATAAAAACTTCGTTTAAAAAAACCGAGTTCAAAAACTAAAAAACTAAAATGTATAAAATAACATATTTCTAAAGCTATTATTATTAATATATATTATCTAAAACATCTTGAAGTCGGTGCAAAGTAAAACATAAAAATTACTATATTTTGAAAATTACTAAGCATCGACTTTAAGATGTTTTATTAATTGTTCGGTATAACTTGGCGTGAAGCAAAATTCAACCGAATCACTTATGGTCGTTAATTTTCATTAAATATAACAAAATAATTACGTACATATATTTTAGTATGAAATATTGATTACCATTTATACATTGCAATTGAAATCAAAAGTATACATACTTCGAATTTACAAAAAAGACTGAGAATATGAAGAAAAAGACATTTTAGCTAGACGTGTTGCCCCCAGTTTCCTTGCCATCGTAAGACCTGTCCTTTTGTATGGCAGTGAAGCGTCGTCTGTTCTTGAGCGACACAAGCATGAACTGCGTGTCACGGAGATGAATATAATGTTGCGTCCAATGATTTCGATCTTCTTTTCATTATTCTTTTATGTACTGTCTATCCCTTTCTAAACATCTATCTATCTCTGTCTTTTCGTTCCGGATTCGTCTATTCTAGAATTTCCCTTTTCAAAAATGTCTCTGTCCTTATTTTTTTCTCCCAGAATCGTCTACCTTTTTCTAAAGTCTTGAACGGCTTACGCTTCCAGAAAGTTCTACTCTCAGTCGCTGCAATATATTTTTGAATTTTTTGGGGAATGTGTCACCTATAAACAATTTTATTAAAACTGTAGACTATCTCAGTTCACCTTAGACATTTATGCTAATATTTATTGTGCATTAAGATAATGCCAGACTCAACAAACAGACTGAATGATGAGAAAATATCATTTCAAATCGTCACTGTTTTGTAAAAAGTCATCAGGTGATTTCGTAGTTTTTTTTTCTTGTAAATAATATAATTATTTCGGTTGTTTTAATTTATTTCTTTAAACAGAAACTTCATTGGGTAAGTTGTGGTTTTATTTTCATTTTCTAATTGTATAGTAAAACTACGTTTAACGGTTTTAAGCGCGGTAATTTATTTGATTTTGGTTTATCCGACGTTTCGGCCGCTTTTTAGTGGCCGCGGTCACGGACGACAAAGATGACATTTGCCTAACGTGTATTGTTAAAGTTTCATTTAGCCTACCGCCAACTTGTTCGTTTTAATTATTTAGTTTTAATTTTGTTTATGGATATTATTTACTCTATGGGAGCCTAATCTAATTTACCACCGCTTCACAACATGTTGTGGCTTGAAGAGAAGAAGCGGCGTAAGAAACTCTTCTAATTATATTTCTATATCTACTGATTTATAGTAGATGGTAATGTGAGCCAGGACTACGTAAATGCTAGGTCATGTACCTGTAGCCCTGGCATAAGGCACAGGACGGAACACCCAGGGGTTTTAGTGGGTATCCCTAACTGGGGAGCGGCAATAGCGTAATACCAGGTTTGACTAGGTTAGTCCTACACACGGGTCGCGAATTATCCCCCCAGGCTTCTGTGCCTGTCGCGGCTATGTTCCTCAAACGGATTTGCTCTGGCTAAAAAAAAAATATGGTTGTGCAAAAGTCTTGTTATAGTGGCCAAGTATATTTCAATGAAAGATAAGGAAGGACAACGAGATATTGTGACACGTTTTAAATATTAAAAGGAATTCGAACAAATAAAGTATATGTATAAGACCTATGTAACACACTTTAGTTCGTAGTAAAAGTTTTTGAAAGTATCATATTTGAAATTCATTGTTGTAAAATTTTAAAAAGGCAGCTCGCTAATGTATATGTTAAAACCTAATCGATAGGTTTCAGAAATTACTCACAAAGACCACGTTCACCACCTCGATTTTCCTCATTCCACTTGTTTGCAGACGTTACAATCATAAACTCTAGTGGAACTAATTATGAGACGTTAATGTTTATTTTATTATTTATTTAGGTTTATGGCTTGGCAGCTAGGCCTTTAAGCCAGGTCTTAGTTTACAATATAGTTTCTTCATTTTCTTAAGCCTATATGTAGCACAGCTGAAATGTAGCTAATCAGATAGTGCCATTCAACGGAGTTCTTGTGACAACTCAAAAGGCCACACTATACAGTTCACATTTGTCACAAACGCACATAATTGCTACTCAAAAACTATCAATATCCTACAACTATTGTTCATTTTAGAAGTAACATTACACATTTTTAGAAATTAAAACTGCACAGCACAACGTCTCCTTCCAGTTCCCGCCAAAAACTCCCGAGACGTTAATGTTATAAGCAACGAAAATACACAAATGTCATCGATTGATTTGAAAATCGCGCCTTTTTCAATGTCAATCGATAGAGAGAATTAATGTTCTGTGGTCATCGCCCACTTCAACCCACCTCTTGACGTGGGTCGTTGCGAGCGCTGTGTGATCGATAATGATGATGCCATTAGTGACGTTTTTTCCACGACCATAACGGCCGTGGTCGCTATGTGGAAACTACGTACTATATCAATTCTTTAATGTGAAAAATTACATCTTTTGGTAAGATTATTTACTGTTTAATAGTACAGACTGAGACATAACTCAATTTTATTGTGCCTTTTATAATCTATATCTTCCTCTAGAATTGGCTTTGTTAAATTGCTTGAAAAAAATAATATATTCGTTTTTCCATGAAATAGATAAAAAGGCCCTATTTCTTCCGCTTAGCAACAATGCCGTGCTACAGGAAATATTTTATCAATACTAACTAACAATTAGACGGTAATTAATTTAAATACACTTTAATTGTTGCTTTGTGATTTTCTTTTTTAATGTTTCACTGTTTATTTTTATTATTAAGAACTCTAGAGACTCTAGTTTAGTTTAGTTTAGTCCCTTTTTTTATAATTAAATTTGAGAAAAAGTTTAGAAGTTGTACACGTTTATTAAAAATAGCTAAGATAAAAAAGTGTGCGTCTCGGGACGCCCGACAGAAGTGATAACTTGCGTCATAGGAAAGGGAGCCAGACAGACTGGCGCCTTGACGCGTTACGTTACGAAGCGGTTTACCCTCCCATAAAAAGTTATATTATTATAACTTCAATAAGATTGAATCAAAAAGAATTTTAAAAAAATATTATTTTTTTATTCTTAAAACAAGAAAGAAAATCCGTGACATATCTATAAGTTTAGACTATATTATAGTACATACTATATCTATAGTGTATCAGGATAAAGGAAAATTCAATATACATATATAAACAAGACAGTTAATGATACACTATTCTTTCACCTGTGATTCAGAACAATGCTAAAACAACATACTAACTTCTGATTTAACATGTAGACAAATATAGTAAAGGAAATACCTATGTGGTTTGAACGTAAAAACCGATTATTTATCCTTCTCATTTCGTAAAATGAATGAATTACCCTAAAATCCCCCTTCTGACGTTTTATTTTGTATGATTCAATTAATTATGGTTATTTTATTATTATTATACTAACGTCATCGTAGACGCAAGTATAGTGCCTTACGAGGCAGGCCCAGGTCTGAATTTGAAGTTATTACATCCCAGTGGATCTCCCCTACATAATCGAAAAATAAAAAATGGTAGGGAAACTAGCGCCATCAAGTGGTCCAGGAACATCAAAAATTATAAATTCCATTTAGTCTACTTAACTTCACTAATGATGGTGCTGTGCAATATCGTTGAATAAATACATCGCGCTGACGAAACCTTAAAAGCATAAAATGGAATCACAAGCTACGGTCATATTTTGTGAGTCTCGCACACTTCTACATGAAGTTTTACCTGAATATATTTTTTGGCATAAATTATTATGTATAAGTATATATAAAAATCTGTTATCTGTCTTTCCGTTATCCCAATTTAGAAAAGTTAATAGTATAATTATCGATTGTAGCGCCATCTATCTGACAGGGTAAATGATATTTTATTCCAAAGAGGATCATCAGTTTTATATATCGTGCATTATCTTTGGCCATTAACATTTGTGTGTATATATATATATATATATATATATATATATATATATATATATATATATATATATATATATATATATATATATATATATATATATATATATATATATATATATATATATATACTAATTAATTTTGGAGAAACCTTTTTTGTTTTTAATATTTGTAGTAAGCGTAATGATTATGTCTACTTTGTTAAAACTGTTGTTAATCTCAGCATCTGTCATTGTCAACTTTACAATACTTTTTTCACCCTTCTATAATTTATAAACGCTACATTTATACAAAATGTGGGTAGTATTGTCTCTTGTAGTCGTGCAAAAAAGACGGACCCTTTAATACCGCGATTGTATCATAAAGTACCTACCATAAAGTAGATAAGTAGATATAAAAAATCAACATGAACTAACACCAAGGTCGAAGCTCCATTATTTCGACCACCGACCATGACCACACCAGGTAACTGCGGGTAATAATATTGTCAAAAACAACTATAAGTTGTTGTTTCTACAATTTTAGATAAGGGCCGTGTAAGACTATCATACAAATATGATCATAGAAGTACGAGTCATTTTTATGAAGAACCTATGACAGTGTAATAACTATATAATTATGATTCATATTCTCTACTACCTTCTGCCCGCGACTTCTTCCGAGTGGTGCGGATTTTTTAACTATCCCACGGGAACTCTTATCCGAATTTTTCGGGATCAAAAGTATCCTATATGTTGACCAGGGATATTAGCTACCACCATACAAAGTTTCACTTAAATCGGTCCAGTCGTTTCGGAGAGCCGGTCACAAAAGGATGTATTTAAAAACCTTTTTAAAAAAAGAAGTTAGTATTATATTTGAAACTGTGGAATAATAAAAAAGATCGTTTTAATGACATTCTACTTGAACTTGAGTTAGTCACGGACATGAAAAAGTCGTTCATCAAATCATTTGATTTTATTAAGAACTGTTTTGGCTCAACGAAACGTGAAATGACGTGCTGGAAATGAAGTATTTAACTTATTCAAATTATTACTTAATGATGACTTGGTTTGTCCACCAAATGTAATTATTCATTTTTGACGCTGCTGGATGACTAATTGCCGATTCCTGTATATCACTAACCGTTAGAAAAACATTTAATAAATACAACATTTTGGATTATGTCATCCTTCCTGAAAGCGACCGATTAAGATTTCAAAATGTGAAATCGACCCAATTTTCGTAATTTTTGAAAGTCTCGGTAAATTTAAAATTTAAATAAACCTGATCAGAAAGCTGATTTATATATTGCGTCCAGGTAATTAGCATTGCCATGCAGCGGACCTACCTGCTGGATTCGAAGGGGAAACGGTAACTTGGACACTAGTCCCGGAACACAACTATGTGTCGTGCGCAGAAGGTTTGCCGATGACAACCTCTCCCGTTTCCTACGACTGGCACCGAGGCTTGTCTAAACAATACTAAGGACTAGACCAGTGGTTCTCAAACTTATTTTGTATACCGCCCACTTTGAGAATAAATTATTTTTGGCGCCCCCATTTCACCTACTTAAAAACACTATAAGGTCAAATTAATTAACTGATTATTGAGCGCTACATTAGCGGAAATTAAACATTCATTCAAAACGAGACTTTTTCTATAGTCCGCAAGAGTTAACTTGAGACCTAAACGCAGTACACACCTGCCAATGTCCATTTTTTGGTTCTGGGTCTCTTACTGCCCCCTTTTAGACCAGCAGCACCCACAAGGGGGCGTTATCGCGCACTTTGGGAACCACTGGACTAGTCGACCGCGAAAAGAAGATTCTTCCGAGTATATAAGCAGTGTAAAGCGCTCCTTGCTGATAATTCAGTTCAAGATAACGAAACGACAAGTGCGATACGAAACAGTTGAAAGAAAAGTTTAACAGAAGACAGTTTCGAGTTTTGAGGTGATTTTTATGAAAAGTTTAGTGGGCAGTTCAGTGAAGGAGTAAAGCGTAATTTACGAGGAGAACCAAAAACGAGCTACACGCGGTAAATTCGAAAGTGAGCACTGCAGTAGCAGGGGGTAGTCTCCACAACATCGGCGACTGTATTGTGAGTGAGACATTTTAACATAGGAACAGCGCGTCGTTAGTTGTGCGTGCAGAGATGTGTAAGTTAATAAAAGCGTTTAGTTAAAAGAACTGGTGTTTCCTTCTAATCCTAAGTGCGCCCCAGTAGGCAACTAAAGTCGTGATTGATTTATTTGTACGGATGTATATAAGGTGTCTACGTCATGACTTTGTGTAATGCCATGGCCCATGAAGTACATAATATAATAGGAGATGTAATGCCCTCAACCGTCACGCGTCATTTGTTTCATGATGATATATTTTGTATTATATATAAAACTTATTCAGTCTGTTTGTAAATAATATAGAATCTCATTGTAACAAGTTAAACTTTTCTGTCATGTCTCCCCTCCTAGTAGCTAATCATTAATTGCGTTAATTTAAACGCTATAAACAAAACGTGTTTGGCATCAATAATTAAACAATAACATTATCCCATATGGAGCAGGGACATAAAATTTGTTTAGTGTCTGATTTTTCCCCTTCCTCCTTTCCCCCTTGCTACACCTGCGCTGTATTGCTTTAACTAACACACTAATACAACTCAGATGTAGTTACTAGTGCTTTGCTACTAGCTACACTGTTATTTTTATAATAGAATTGTTTTTTTTTAATTCAGCCAGTTTGATTTCTGGTTATGACTGATTTTTCGAAAATTCTATGACACAGCTTTTGATTTCACCATAATCATCCCCAAAACTCCTCTGAATACTGTTCGCTATAGTTTAAGATTTAGCCACAGAGGTTCCCATGAAAAATTCAGTCTGTATAGCAAATAAGTGTCTCTTTGATTTTAAACTAAGCAATACAGAAATTTGAAAAAAAAAATCCGCAATAATATTTAAAAATAATTTTAACAGAGATTTGTTTCAGAAAATTTAAATAAAATTCATTAGGTAATATTTAAGATACAAGGTTTTTAAGAATGATTAAGTGCCGTAAGCTTCATTCATCATCATACATTGAATCTTCCACACAACTTGAAATAAGCAATCGTGACAGGTGTCGCCACTATCGCCATTTGCACACCAGGGACGTCGGCAACGCATTGAAGATATCCAATAATATTGTTGCGGACAGAGAGCACCCCCTTGACCCGCCCGCTCGTGCACATCTTTTCTCCACGCCCCGCATATCGCCGACGCCCATAGCTCACACAGTTAGCAGCTAGGCGTTGGAAGGAACAAGGGTATAAGAACCGGCATTGCAGCTCGGAGAGACGCACACATACTTATTGCACAAGCAATTGCATACTACTCTCTCTCTCTCGGCCATTCAGCATTATATCTACTCGTCTATTTATAGTTTAATTATCGAAAGAAAAAGTCATACAGTCCACATGCCACCAATAAATATAATGTTAAATCTTCTATCTTTTCCAGAATGGGGTGCGGTCGGATTTTGGAGGTGTTACGTCGATGCAAGCGGCTCGAAGATGACGACAAATCGACACCCTTGGCCAGGTGTTTGGGACTCTTCGATCTCACGGCGCTGGGTGTTGGCAGTACACTTGGTCTAGGGGTCTATGTGCTGGCTGGTGCGGTCGCGAAGACAGTCGCAGGGCCTGCTGTGACCATCAGCTTCTTGGTCGCTGCTATTGCTTCAGCATTTGCCGGTATGAGGCTACCATTTTTTTATCATTGACGGCCTCTGTGGTGAGCGGGCTATGCCTTTGCCGGCCTACCTCACTACAACGCAGAGGCTCCGGGTTCGATTCCTGGTATAGTAAATTTCGGAAACGTATTTTCTCCGTTATTTACCATGGTCTGGGTGTCTGGGATCGGCCCCAGAGTGGTCCGTTGTGTATTACCTATAACACAAGCGTAACTTGCTTAATTTTGGAATATACAATGTGTGTGTTTGTCTGCCGATTATTATTATTATTTCCACTTTTACAATAATAGGGATGTGGACATAATCAATAAATTCTAACAACAGTATTTATATTAACAACAGGGTATTCGCCCGTCTGGATGGCTACCACCCCTGGTCTAGAGTGTGCCTCCATAAAAACCTTGAGTTGTTTTCGGGCATTAGTGGGCAGATTCCAGTCTCCCTTTAGAAAACGCCAGCACATTGGTATCAGCTTTGGTGTCACAAGTGTCCATAAGCGGTGGTAACCGCTTTCCATCAGGTGGGTCGTCTTTCTGTATGTTGAACGCATGCAATAAAAAGAATACCATCTTAACATCTTATTTTTAAAATATCCCAAAAAGAAATATTTAAAGCACCGTTTAAACAATTATATAATAATCCTTTTTTCCCTGTTTTTAATTGTACAAACTTATGAAGCCTTAGCTACTAGTACTATCGTACAAAATTTGTGAGGTTGCAAGTTTTGTAAGATGATAAAGAAAACTACCCGTGCGTAGAAGGTTTGTGTATGACTACTTACTACTATCGTATTGTATTACTTACAATTACTTATTGTATATACTTATGTAAAGTAAATACAATAATAAATCAAAATAATAAACTTGTTGCAATAACTATATATGTAACCTTTTGTCAACCCTACTGATAATCGACGCGTGAGGCTATCGGCAAACCTTCTGCGCACAGGTATCAGTATCATTTAAGGCCCCTGTCGAAAAGAAGTAGAAAATGGGGTGCAAACGACACAACTTTTAATTGGTAATTACTAATCAAGAATTTACCAAAAAAAATAGCATAACTCTTCACAATTTGACATGTAACAAGGCCTTTTTGTGATTTTCTATGGTTATTAATTAATTAAGATAAAGAATCAACAAATCATAGATATGAAATCGTTTTCTTCTGCAATTTTTATCAAAATTCAATAAATAGTATACATATTTATTTTAAAAGAATAGTTTTTTCGGTTTCACTTTATTTTATTCACAATGAAATAATAATTCATTTGAAAAACCCCTAAGATCGTCCTAAAACTTAGTACCGAAAAATCTTTAATGACAAGGAGAATCCTTTAAACCTACTTTTTAATGAAAATTGTATTCAAAAATTTATCTCATAAGAAAAACAGACTACGAGTATTAAATTATATAAATGCAAATTTCTTTCACTTTTGGTTTATTTATCAAGAGTCTCGCCTCCTACTTCGACATGTAAAAACAAAACCAGTTTTGCAAAAGGAGTATACAATATAAAAGTTGAATACCGTTAACCTGGTTTTTTGTTTTACATTGTGGGTGGAAGGAACCTGTTTTAAATTAATGGTAGAATACCAAGTGCTAGAGGCTAGGCCTTATTTTCAAATTAATTATACAAGTTCTATTAGCCGAAGAGGTTGCGACCGCATTGGATAAGCTATTACGGGGATGACGCGATTGCAACATTTTATAACCTGTTTTTATATTTTATAAACTTCTTTCTATATCAATTTTGACAACTAAAAATATAGGCGCATTAAAATTCATGTATAAAGGTTCTACTGTCAGTATGGACCTATGGTATACAACTATTAAAAAACTTAAGGACATGGCCAATGCACCTACATACTACATACTATTCAATATACTCTTTGGATCAGACGATCTCCATCGATACTCGAAAGAGGACGTCGTCATTAACGTTAGTAAAAAATACGCTGAAGCCCACCAGCAACGTCTTCATCGCCATGTAAATGTCTGAAATCTCTTTTCAGGTCTTTGTTACGCAGAATTCGCAGCTAGAGTGCCGAAAGCTGGCTCAGCGTACGTGTATAGCTACGTCAGTGTCGGCGAGTTCATAGCATTCACGATAGGCTGGAATCTTATCCTCGAATATGTTATTGGTACTGCCAGTGTTGCCAAAGGCATGGCGTTGTATATAGACAGTCTTTGCAATAACACCATGGCGAAAACAATGGTTGAAGCACTGCCTATTAATGTCTCGTTCTTGGCTGACTACCCCGACTTCTTCGCGTTCGGACTGGTGCTTTTGATTACTGGTGAGTCGAAATCCGTTAAAACTTTTCAAATTGCTTCACTAAGTATATTTATGTAATTTTCGTATATTTTTTTCGTTTGTTGTTGTAATTAACTGTTTGAGCCAATTTTTATTTTCATTATATAAATTATTTTATAGTGGAAACTTGATTGATGTATGTATTAATTTCCCAACCAATGAAACAAAATATTTAATGCTTAAAACTGCTTCAGAAATACAATTTCTAAAAGTAATTACACAATTGTTAACAGAACTGCTTTCATTATATGTAGATCGGAGAGACGTATTAAATTTGGCGATGAACGCGTAGTGTTATAGGCACTACCAAACCTACCAAGAGTAGCTGAATAAGAAATCATAATTATCCTTAAACATACATACATATTGAATGAATAAAGTGGAAGAATGTTACCTGTAAAGTCTTTATAAAGTATTAAATTTATAAATTTAATAAGTATTAAAGAAATGTATTTTGCCAACAAAATGGTACCAATAAAACAATCTTCGAATAAGTATTCTGTAAACGGAAAATTCTGACTAGATATAAGCGTCAATTAAGAAACACGGAGCCCAAACTTTTTTTTATACGTGCAGAATCAGAGAAAGTGTGCTAATTCCTACGACCAGGCCATAGGTGACAACAAAACAACCCATAGCCAGGTGGTAATACCTATTTGGATAAGAAGCACTCATAGTCTAAAGTATAATTCCAAAACTTTCAGTTGTGTTTCGGAATTAGTGGCATTGGTAGCACCTCTGGTGTTTTGTCCATAGATGACGGTAACCATGATGATAGCTCACCCGATGGAAACGTCTCATGTAGTTCAATATTAAAAAATATCTTATTTTTAATGTTACAGTTCTGCTTGGAATCGGTGTTAGCGAGTCAACAAAGCTGAACAACGTATTTACCGCACTGAACATGATTACTGTGATCATCGTTGTGATAGCTGGTGCTGTTAAAAGTGAGTTTCTCTTACTGTCTGATTTATCCTTAATATCCATTGAGATTAAATTCTGGTAGCATCTTAAGCCTTCGCTTCGACACTTAATATCAGTTTTCTTTTGGTTCTATTTCTTCTTTACACTGTCTTCACCGACTTCTTTCTGTAGATTACAGACATATATTTACTTTCTTGTAACATGCACCTTCTGGAAGAGTTAAGACAAAACATTTCGTTGTATGGGTACCTGTAAAGTTACATAGTAGATATGACACAAAAATTCTAAACACATGCTGATGCTGACTTCAGCCTATTGACACATCTTTCTTCACAATGTTTCCTTCATCGTTACCTTGTGGTACTTTTAACACTAAGAGGGTATAGTTTAAAACACTGTGTTTCAAACTATATTTAATAAGACTCCAAATTCGCGCAAATCGTGAGAAAAGCAAGAGGAACTAGAATATGGAACGGGTTCTCACGGTCTCATGATGTTCTCGCGAGAATGTGGATCCTTAAGAATCAAAAATGGGTTAGCTTAGTCCACGAGCTACCACGACACATGTCATTACTAATATGCGAGTCTTTGTTGGTATACAGTAATCAAACGAAATATTTACCCTACCCTTTCAGGTAACCCAGCCAACTGGTATATAAAGTTAGAAGACATTCCTCCCGAATACGCAAGCCAAGCTGGAGCCGGTGGCTTCATGCCTTGGGGTATAGCTGGCGTCATGGCAGGTGCAGCCAAGTGCTTCTTCGGATTCGTCGGATTCGACTGCGTGGCGACCACTGGAGAGGAGGCAAAGAACCCAAAGCGAGATATCCCCATCTCGATCGTACTGTCCTTGATCATCATTTTTGTGTCGTACTTCAGTATTGCCACAGTGCTTACCATGATGCTGCCTTACTATCTGCAGGTCAATTATAACTTAATAATGCACTTGAATTTAGTGAAGAAAAAGTTCAAACTTTTACATTAATACTAACTGGTATGTGCAGTAAACTAAGAAGAAAAATAATATCCATTATTACCAAATTTATAACTCGCTAACTTACATAGGCAGTCATATTTCATAGTTAACATGTTTATGATCTGCCTTGAACAAGTGTGTCAGGCACAGAAACTTGACCGTATCACTTCCCTAAAACTCGGGACGTCTGAGCCCAGTTGTGATGAGTTTATTAGCGGATATTATATTATGGTAAGTATGATTTACTAATTCTGTTGATCGTCGTCAGCCAATCGTAGTCTACTGTTGGATGTAAGCCTCCGTACTTCCGTAGTCTGTCACTAAAGCTGAAAATGGTATCTAACATCGAACGATGTTGGACGTTGCTTTTGGCATCGGAAGTTTTAATGATGGTCAGTTTGGAAACGACTAAACGCGCGTCAGTTGTTCTTGTGCACTCGTATGATTGGGCAGAAGTATTTGACGTCGATTGGTCAAAAATGACTGCGAATGTCGCACACTGCGTACCTGTATGCGCCGCGTCAGACATCAGAAAGACTATTATAATACATTTTTATAACAAGCTTTAGTCGGGCGCCTAGAGCGTCACGCCATACGCAGCATATTGCGTGGCATCCCCTAAATTTGCATCACATGTCACGAACTCAGTTTTCCTCATCCAACCTCTACCGACATCATTGGACTGGTCATCGATCCACTGGCCCGAAGAGCATCTACAACTTTGTTTGTCAAATTGTGGTCTTCACTCCAAGACTCATGTTCTTTATCGATCGTTGATCGTGTGACCGCACCACTACCATTTCAATTTACTAATTTTGCGAGATATGCGGGATATGCCAGTGACTTTAATTCTCTTACAGAGATTCTCGTTTTAGATTTTATCAGTAAGAAAAACAAAAAGAAATCCGAGAAACTTTATGCTGATAATGAGTGGTCTTTTCAGGATGCCGACGCCCCTTTCCCGCACGTATTCACACAGGCTAACCTGCCAGTGATCAAGTGGATAGTGACAATCGGAGCCATCTTCGCGTTGTGCACCAGTCTCCTTGGAGCTATGTTCCCCCTGCCCAGAGTCCTTTACGCGATGGGCAGTGACAGAGTCCTGTTCAAGTGTCTTGCCAAAATTAATAAGAAGACCCAAACGCCTATATTGGCAACTATCCTGAGTGGGCTGTTATCAGGTACGACATCCCTCAAAATTATAACTATAACTGGCAAAATCGTATTAAAATAGCAACGACATATGTGCCCTCAAATCACTATGGCGTTGATTGATTATTGGAAAGGGTGCGTATTATTATTAAGGATAGATAAATTATTATGACTGTCAAGGTTGGGACCTTGGTGCATGGGGATCCGAACCTCATCATTTTTATCGGGATAATTATTGCAAGTGGTAAACCGACTGGGGACTGTCCACCGCACATCCCTCGCGGTGGGATCGTGCCAGCTAAGGGTGGTGATAGCACTCTAAAAGATCTCGAGTTGAAGATACCCACTAGAACGTAAAATATTTTTTTGCTTAAACTTTAAATGCAAATATTTTTCCGCCTATAAAATTAAATAAAAACCCATTATACGAGTAATTGCTTAAAAGTCATTATGATTTTTTTAAAACTGACTCATGATACATCATACGCCTATATATAATTTAAAAAGAAACATCCATCAGTTTGTCAGTGTGTCAACCCCAATTGTGAGTTTCATAGTAATTTTTTCATGTTTCCTTCTCCAGCAACGATGTCCGCAGTGTTCAACTTGAACCAGTTGATTGACATGATGTCCATCGGCACACTCCTAGCGTACACCATCGTAGCAACGAGTGTTCTAATATTGAGGCAAGTTCCAAATCTAAGCGGAAGTGAAATAAGTAGTACTGCTTACAACCCGCAAGAGTTAACTTGAGACTTCGCACGGATGACGTAAGCGCGAGGCAATGACGCATCGATGGCGGGGGTCGGGAGGGGAGCGCGCATTCCACTCAGGTGTCAAGTTAACTCTTGCGGATCGTAAATAAGTTAAATAAATCATGATCTTGGAATGGTAGCATACTATAGACTGGAAGTGAGGAGGAACCTTAAATAATAAATAGGGTTCTCCGGAAGATATCGCTCGAAAGTCTAAAGCGGTAAGACCGCCCATTGTTCCTGCCTTTACTGTGTAATGTGAGGACTGTAAATTGTTTTTTTTTTTTTAAAGACTTTAAAACAATTAGTTATAATGTTTTAGTTTTAAAAAAAATGTATAATATATAAATAAGTATTTAAATATGTATTAATATAGTGTAAGAAAGCCCATGAGAACACGCAATGGAATATATAGTGTATATAATAATAATCCGCACGGCGGCGACGCGGCTCGCAACTCGTCACGTCTCGTTTCTCATGGGGGCGAAAAGCGGACTGTGGAGAGCCGTTTAGCGACGTTGAATGTAAGAGGAGGGATGGACAGTAAAGTAGATGAAGTATGCCAGATGATGAATGAAAGAAAAATAGATTTATTATGTGTGAGTGAGACGAAGCGGAAAGGATGTGAAACCACTAAGTACGGTCAGTATACGGCTTATTGGTCAGGAGTGCAAGCGACTGAAAGAGGGAGTCAAGGAGTAGGTCTTATTCTCTCTGAAAGAATGGAAGAATGTGTGAAAGAGCATGAGTGTGTCAGCCCAAGACTTGTATGGATTCGACTGAAAGTTGGCTTGACTCGGCTTTTTGTGGTTGGGGCATATGCACCATCAGACATGAGCTCGACTTACACCTCCCGACAAACCATAGAGGAAAAGGACAAGTTTTGGGAATGTTTGAGAGGTGTGCTGCTTACATGTAAGCAGAACGAAAAATTAATTATGTTAGGTGATTTTAATAGCTGGGTAGGCTTAAAACGAGATGGTTATGAAAGGGTGTTAGGTACATACGGAGATGAAAGAATAAATATGAATGGTGACTGTTTGCTTGAGGTATGTTTAGAATGGAATTTGTGCGTGACTAACACAATGTTCTGTCACAAGAATATACATATGTACACGTGGGAAAATGTGAAAGGGAAAAGTATGATTGATTTTGTAATAGTAGATGAAAGATTAAGAAAAAACATTCTGGACACCAGATCATATCGGGGTACAGGCATCAATACAGATCACTTCTTAGTAGTGTGCCGAATAAAAGATCTTTTCAAAACTTGGAGGCACCAACATACCGATAAACATAAATATAATACACTAGAAAGAATAAAAGTTGAAAAGTTGCAAGAAGAAGAAGTAAAAGAAGAGTATAAATCAAAATTAGAAGAAAAATTTACTGAAATGAATGATGTGTCCGAAGTGGAAGAGTTGTGGATGTCCTTTAAAACTGAAGTTGTGGGTGTTGCGACTGATGTGTGTGGTATAACTAAAAGAAAAACGGGTAAATGCGTAAAGAATATTTGTTGGGATAAAGAAGTACAGAGTGTAGTGAATGATAAAAAGAAAGCATGGAAGGATTGGTTAGCTTTAAGAACTGACCTAAGACTGAAAAATACAAAAAAGGAGGATGTAGATGAGGCAAAAATTTTGTATAAAAGGATGAATGAAATAGTTAAAATTACAGTCAAAAAGAAAAAGAATGAGCAAAAAGATGATTTGGATGAAAGAATCTCTGAAGATTTCCAGAGTAACATTAAATATTTCTGGAAATCTATAAAAAGAGCTAGAGGAAAGACAGTACAGTCTGAGCTCAATGTAATCAGGGACAAGAATGGAGACATTGCGAAAGGAGAAAAATGCGTATTGAATCGCTGGAAAGAATATTTCGAAGGATTGTTTGAAAAAGATAAAGCGGATGTGGAAAGTATGACTGATGAAAAGGACAATAGAGAAGAAAGTAGCGATAGTATAGGTATGGATGAAATTATGAAAGCATTGAATAGTATGAAACTAGGAAAGGCTGCTGGGTATGATAGGATAACCGTGGAAATGCTAAAGGCTGGACAAGGTTTGGTCGCAAGTCTCTTATATCGCCTTTTTAACATATGCTGGAAGAGTGGCTGTGTACCAAAAGATTGGTGCAAAGCCGTTATTGTACCACTCTTCAAAGGAAAAGGGTCAAAACAGGACTGTAAAAATTATCGGGGCATCAGCCTTCTTAGCGTTGTCGGGAAAATGTATGCTAAAGTGTTAATTGAACGGGTATTGAAAGTAACAGAAGAGAAAGTATGGGATGTACAAGCGGGTTTTCGACAGGGAATGGGATGTGTGGACCAAATCTTTACCTTACGGTGCATAAATGAGAAGTTTTTGGCCAAAGGACAAAATGTGTATTGTGCATTTATAGATTTGGAGAAAGCTTATGATAGAGTGATAAGGAGTGAACTGTGGTCAGCGCTAGCTAAGTATGGGATAGCAGACAACCTGATACGATCACTGCAGTCCCTCTATAGCGATTCCAGTGCTTGTGTTAGGGTTAACGGCGCCTACACTGAATGGTTTAGCATTGAAAAAGGTGTTAGACAGGGCTGTGTAGCGTCGCCGTGGCTGTTCAACCTATTCTTAGACAGTTGCTTGGACGATTTGAAAGAAAGTGAAAGTGGTTTAAGAATGAATGGGTTACTTATCAAATGTCTACTCTACGCCGATGATCAAGTTATACTTGCGTCATCGGAAACGGAGTTACAGGAGATGGTAACAATTATGAATGAGTCTTTTGAGAGAAAGGGTATGAAAATTAATGTGAACAAGACGAAAGTTCTGGTGTTTGAAAGAGATGAAAGAATGACAAGTTGTAATATACAGATAGGAAATCAAAAGTTAGAGCAAGTTAGTGAATTTGTTTACTTAGGCTGCATGTTTACCAGAGACGGAAAGCATGAAAGGGATATTGAAAGGAGAGTTATGGCAGGTAATAGGGTGAATGGAGCGCTAAATTCTTTTATGAATAGCCAGAAAGTGTCTGTAAAGGCACGCTTGGCTGTCCATAAAGGAGTGTTGGTGCCGACCCTGATGTATGGTAGTGAAAGTTGGGTATGGCAGAAGAAGCATGAAAGTAGGATAAACGCAGTTGAAATCAGAGCTTTGAGAAGTATATGTGCGGTTAGCTTGAATGATAGGATAAGAAACAGTGTGCTAAGGGAACGATGTGGTTTGAAAGAAGATGTAATAACAAGAGTTGAAAAAGGAATATTAAGGTGGTTTGGGCATGTAGAGAGGATGGATGAAAATATAATCACAAAACAGGTATATGACAGTATTGTCAATGGTAGAGCTGTTGCCGGTAGACCGAGACGAACATACCATGAACAAATATCAGAACTGTTAAAAAAGGTCAGGTAAAAAGCATTTCAAATAAACGCGCATGTATGAAGGGGTTAATGAAAGTAGGTGAAGCGAAAGTTGTTTGTCAGGATCGTCGCAAGTGGAGATCCATAGTCTCTGCCTACCCCCATGGGAAACAGGCGTGATTTTATGTTATTTTATGTTATGTTATGTAAATTGTTGATTACATGTGGTGACAAATAATGTTTTTTATCTACCTTAATTAATCATGGATTTATTATAATATAACGTCAAACCATAAATGTCCCATCGCTGGGCTCCTGTTTATAAGAGAACTGATAACAATTCCACCACGCTTATCCAAGGTTTTTAGTTCATTCGATAAAAATTGAATATGAGAAAAAAAGTAGCTGGTGGTAAGTACGTTATAAATAATCCTCAAATTTGAATATAGATACGAAGAAGAGGCGCCCCTACCAGTGCAGGGCATGCAGCCAGTTCCCGAAAATCCCTGGTCCATCATAAAGCAGATCTTCAATCTTCTGGGACTTAAATATCCTACGCAACTGTCTGCCAGTATCGCCAAGAGCACCATAGCCATCTTCTGTAAGTATTAGATAGGGCCTCCAGGTTGATTTTTGGAAAATCCGTTTTGGTGAATTCATTATGCCAGAAGTAATATATATTTTATCACTTGTCTCCAACTTTTACATCTTGGAGGCAAGTTTTTCACTTCAAGACCAGCAGCCCATTGTTTAGCACCTTTGTTGTTGCAAATTTCAAACGCGACTGTAACTACTTTCCATCAGATAGGCCATCAGCCTGTTTGCTGTGCTCTAGTCAAAAAAATTAACCTCCGAATGAATAATTTATTGCTAAAATGTACTCAAAGATGTTACCTACATATAAGTTTCAATACATTTTGTCTCATTAGGCTTGCAATGTCCGAATACATGTCGTATGATCCCCGCAAATTGCTAATGCGCTGGAACCTTGTCAAATTAACATTCACGTAACGTCATCCGCTACTCGATATGTACGCGTACTCGCCGGCCAGTGATGCTAACAGTACTGAGTGTTCGGCTATGGTTACGTCACTAAAATGACGGCCAGGCGCAATAGCAATTTACGGGGATAATAATATTAAAACTAAATTACATTATAAAAAAATATGTTATAAAATATTATCTTTGTCATTCTCATATTTATTTATAGTACTTATTGATGGCAGTTGCTTCTTTCAAATAAAACTCTATGTGGACTGTATGACTTATTAACGGCGTTATTTACAATTAAATTAAAATTATACACAGACAAGTTACAGAGAGAATTATGAATGGCATAAAGGCCGCTTCATATCCCACGTTCCGACGCCTAGCTGCTAACTGTGCGATCTATGGGCGTGTGCGGTATGCGAGGCGTGGAGAGGTGTGCTCTTTGTCCGCAACAAGCATAATAAATTTGTTCAATCAAATTTTCTTAAGGGACTTTCAAACAAATTATAGGCTGAAACATTTCCGGAAGTTTATTCAATATGATAAACGCCATATAGTAGATACTTTTTGGCATTATGGGCGTCTTTTAAGAGCAAATATAGACTCTATACTGATGCCGTGTATTCCGAACAACCCAAAATAAAAGTAAATAAATCGTGTTATGTTTTATCATTTCAGTCTTAGTGGCCCTCGCCACCTGCGCCTTGATGCGTTGGGAACAAGCAGGCGTGGCACTAGGAGTGCTTGGAGCGGCTCTACTTGTCTTACTGGTGGTACTTTACAGGCAACCAAGGAATGATGTCAAGCATTTATCTTTCAAAGTAAGATTTTGATTCAGTTCCTAACGCCTCACTTTATTTTACCTCCCAACTATTTTATTTTTTATAAATGACTAAAAATAACCAACGTCGAAAGTATAAGTAATCCGCTAAGAAGCACGATAGCGATTTTTATTTTAAACAGCTGATTAGTGTTTCCATATTAAATTTTCATTATTCTAGTCTTGAGAGGCACGCTGTTAATAATAGTATCTTATAGATACTATCTTTGTAATGTAACTGTTTTACTTAAAACAGTTATTTTAGTACCACCAAATAAAACCACACAATTCATTGTTCGCCATTTTGCTGTAGAAGACCTTTTTTTTATTTTTGACATTGACAGCTTAACAAGACAATGCGTTCCATTTTACAACACTATATTCTTCCATGTCATAATTGATTTATGTTTGTAGGTTCCCCTCGTGCCTCTGGTGCCGTACCTAAGCGTCTGTATGAACGTTTACTTGATGGTTCAACTTGACCACCAGACGTGGATACGATTCATAATTTGGCTTATTATTGGTAAGTTGTAAGACATTATACTACACTTTTATATTGCAGAGAAGTCTATAAGATTTAATCAACCCATTGATGTACCTTGAAGTTTTACTAGTCACAGACAAAACTATTTCTAGTGCCAGCAAGTAATTATTTAAAAAATGCCAAACGGTGTCTAACACTAAGCTAAGCATCTCGATACATTTTTACGTGTGCATGTTATTTAACCTAAATGGCGCTCTGCTGTTCCTGCCTACCCCGCAAGGGACCTGGCGTGAAGTTATGTATGTTATTTAACCTATAGCTTGAGCGTGAGAACTTGTCATTGACTTTTTTTTGTTAATTAAAGTTATCTTATCAGATGTATTTAGCTGTAGGTTTTCCATAAATAAAAAAATTATAAAAATTACAATAATATCAAACTCCTCTTCTTTCTGTAACTATTATGTACATAAATGAATATTTTTTAATGCTTGCTGTGTTCCTATCAAAAGGCCGTTCAACAACTATAAAGAGACTATGGTCTTCTAAATTCGGCCTCGATGGTTGAATGGGTTAAGTGCAAAGGCTTCGGGTTCGATTCCTGGTGTGGTAAATTTCGGAAACCAATTTTCTCCGTTATTTACTATTTAGTTATTTACTATGGTCTGGGTGTCTGGGTTCGGCCCCAGAGTGGTCCGTTGTAAATTTATTTAAAAGTACGTTAAGCTGAGTTGGCCAGTTTACGAACCAAAAAAACTCAAGGAGTTCATCTTAAGCGCAAAGCATGCACCACTCAGGCAACTCTCTGGCCTAATGTTCACATTGTTACTCTTGCCACGTATGAAAGAAAACATCTTAATTAAACGCGCACTTCAGATAACCGGTATGTTAAATCCGCCAATCCGCCTCGGCCTTTGCAAGGAATAATAATAGCCTTGGCGGAAAGTCTTTCTTTGAAACGAAGGAACATTCCACCTCGCTCCTCCACAGTCGAGATATCCTAAGCCCATAAATAGAATACCTCTTTACTATACCATACAATGGCTACGTTCCAAAAGGGACTCATAACGTCCACGATCACGACCGCGATTTTTCCCGTTCCACTTGCTTGTACATAGAGAAATTTTACGTATTAATTATAAAGTCAAGATTTTTGAGTATCAGAACACTGTGTCAAAGAACATAGAAATTTCAAATATGTCTTACAATGAGAAAACTACCCAAACTGAACCATGTACAGAAATAATTATTAGAAATGACAATAATAAATTATTATTAAATAAGTATACCTAAACTTGTGATGACGTAAAAACACCTGACTTTTTTCGTAACTAACCAAATATATGTACTTCATCAAAACATAAATGGTCTTGTCACAAAATCGGATATGCTCTCAGTAAATTTGGATGAACTTCATTGTAAACACAAAAAAATAGACATAGTATGCATAACTGAACATAAAATGATTGAAGAAGATATAAATAACCTAAAAATACCTAACTATCAACTAGCTACGTATTCTATGAGAAGTAACAGATATGGTGGTTCTTGTATATTAATTAAATATGGTCATAGATACTCTGTATTACATAATATTTCTTCTAAATCTGTAAGTAATATTGTAGAATGTTGTGCCATCGAAATGCCTGTGCATAATTTAATTATTATATGTATATACCGTCCACCTAAAAATGACAATGAATCCATCAATATTTTTTTTTTACGTTTTCGACAAAATATTACGCGAAACTTGCTTATTCAGTAAAATTAAAGTAATAATCTGCGGAGATTACAATATAGATATATTAAAGCATAACAAACTGACCAAAGAACTAGAACAACTACTCAACTTTACTCAACTGTTACAATTTGAATATTGGTATTAAAAAACCGACAAGACTTAGCAGTCGCACATGCATTGATAACATTTTTCACAACTTAACTCGCTGTCAGACATCGATAATAGAACTTACGTTATCTGATCACACTGCTCAAACTATAAAATTTACTGTAGACAAGGTGTGTAATATTCCACATTGGTTCATTTTTGCACGTGATTATTCTATGGATAATATGATTAAATTTAAAAATTGTATCGATAAACTGTCATTTAACGAGGTCTATGAATCTAATGATCCTAATATGGCATTTAACACTTTCCTGGACTACTATAAACTTTTTTATGATATTTGTTTCCCTATAATAAGAATTAAAAGAACAATTGTCAAAAGACCAAGATGGATATCACGTGGAATTAAGCTATGCAGTAAACGTAAAAGACAGCTATACTGGCAAGCCAGATTTTCCATAGATCCAACTTCTAAATCGAAATACTTAAACTATTCCAAAAGATATAAAAAAATTATAAAACTTACACAAAAAGCACAAAACAATTATTATATATTAAATTCTAAAAATAAATCTAAAGCGACATGGAAAGTAATTAAAGATATGAAAATGACTTATCCCGATGAAGGAATTGAAAAAATAAAATATAATGATAAATTTGTCAAGGATCCTCAAGAAATGGCGCAGATATTTAATAATTATTTTATTGACCAAGTTAAACATAATCACAAAAGTAAAGATAAGTCTGACACCATTACTTACAATAATTCTAACTCTATATTTATAGCTCCGTTAATTCCTATTGACATTATAAACACTATCAGAACCTTAAATAATACTAATAGTGTTGGTATTGACGACATTGTAACTAAAGTAATTAAAGTAAGCGCTCCTATTGTTGCCCCTGTTTTATGCTATATAGTCAATTTGTGCATAGAACATGGTGTTTTCCCATCAAAACTTAAAATATCTGTGGTTAAGCCAGTACATAAAAAAGATAATAAATTAGATATGAGTAATTATAGGCCAATAGCCATAATAACAATATTTTAAAAAATATTTGAAAAAATAATCTACAATTCTCTATATAATTATTTTGAGACATACAATATTATTGGTGACGAACAATATGGATTTCGTAAAATATTAATTTAGCTATTTATGAATTACTCACCTTAATCATGAGTAATGTTGACAAAAGAGTGCCAGTTTCAGCTATATATATGGACTTAACAAAGGCGTTTGATTTTGTAGATCATACAATTCTATTAAATAAATTATATGCATATGGAGTCAGGGGCAATGCATTTAACCTCTTAAAATCTTACTTATCTGATCGTCAACAAGTAACGCATATTAAAAAAGTAGATGCAAGTACATTATGTGAAACAATATATACTTCCGAGCCCCGTAAAATTTTATGTGGAGTGCCACAAGGCTCAGTCCTAGGACCTCTTTTATTTTTAATTTATTTAAATGACATGCATAAGGCAGTGACTCAAAAAATTATATTATTCGCTGACGACAGTACGATTATATTTGAAGGAATTAATACTGATAATTACGAACACGACATAAATCGTGCCTTCCATAACATAATATCATGGTTAAATAATAATAATTTGCAAATCAATTTGACAAAAACAAAAATTATGCACTTTAGACAAAGAGTTAATAAATATATATCCGATCCTATTGTAACGTATTGTGGACAAAAAATTGAAGAAGCAAGTAGCACTAAATTTTTAGGTATTCATATTGATAGTGATTTAAAATATAATACTCATATTAACGACTTATGTAACAGGATATCTCGATTTTCTTATGCCCTCTATAACTTAAGTAAAGTTGTCGACCAAAAAGCAGTTATAATGGCTTATGATGGCTATGTTGTTTCTTTGTTACGATACGGTCTTATATTTTGGGGCAATAGCACTGGTAAAGAACGCGTGTTTATAGCGCAAAAACGCTGTATACGTGCTATATGTCATATAATGAAAACAGATTCTTGTAAACCATATTTTGTATCCCTAAAACTACTGACATTACCATCATTATACATTTATGAAGTTGCTTTGTTTGTTAAAAATAATCTACATTTATACACTAAATGCAACAGTAAACGCCATAACAGCTACCTTCTTACACTTCCTTCGAAAACCACTTTGTTACAAAACAGTCTTTTCTGTATAGCGACTAAAATTTTTAATAAATTACCACTGAAAATTAAGGAACTCGACATCAAAAGCTTTAAATTAAAATTAAGACAATTACTAATAAAAAAAGCATATTACGCAATACATGAGTATCTTTCTGACCCAAATACTGATACAGGAGTCTGATTTTGTGACATGAGGAATCGTAATTATTATTCAGTATTCGCACTATAAATTGTATATTAATCTAGACATTATTAGTTTTAAATTATATTATTTTGTAAGCTACATATGTGGCAGGATACAGCGATACCTATTTGTTATCATTATGGACATCATATTCAAACCTGTATACACAAAATAAATTACTTTGACTTTGACTTGCGGACATTACAATTATAAACTCTAGTAGAACAGATTATAGGGCGTTGATGCCTAAACGACGAAATATGCAAATGTCATTGGTTGTTTTAAAATCGCGCCTTTCTCAATGTCAAAATATAGAGAATTAATGCTTTGTGGTCAACGCCCACTTCGATCCACCTCTTGACATGGTTCGTTGTGAGCGCTGTGTTATCGAAAATGATGACGACCTCGGTCGCCTTGTGGAACGGCAGACGGAGCATTTTGGGCGTTGTGAGATACAAAAAGAATGTCCATTACCTCTTTGATTTTGCGACAGACGATACACAATATTAAATTATTTCCATATTTTCAGGTTACCTGATCTATTTCATATATGGAGTATGGTATAGTTCCCTAAGAAATGCTGCAGTGACCAGCAACGGACATGTGGAAAAGCCCATAGAAAAAAGCAAAACTGTGACAACTAAGTTTTAAGAGAAGATGGAGGAATGATTGTGTAGTTTTATAAATAGTTACAAGTACATCGGTAAGACAAAGAAGATGTCTAAAAATGCACTACAAAATATATCACAGATGTTAAGATAGTGTTAAGCTGATGTTATATAAGGATGTTTGATAAGAGTTGTAGGAAAATGGCACACCGAACGCAGAGTACCTATGCCTGTCTGTATCCGTCAATATTTCATTCACTCATATCCTTGTGTATTTAATGAACGATCTACTATTAGGAACTGGTGCTCTACACTGTAATAGTGTAATAATGGCCGGTTTCTATATCCTACTGTTCTGCTGCTCGCTGAATTTTGACATTACTTATATAGGGCAATGTCAAATATTAACTTATAAGTAGAAGTAGGGCAAATGAACGATCAGTACGATGTAAAAAACGGCCATAAATGACATATGGCTCTATTCGTGGGTGACGTGGGTCATTAAACCATTGTTACATGGAGCCTTTCTATTCTTAGCAGAATACGTTGGCTGCGTTCCATTAGTGACTCACAACGTCCACGTTCAAAACCGCGGTTTTTCCCGTTCCACTTGTTTGCTGGCGTTACAATCATAAACCCACATGAAACAGCTATTAGACCCACCTCTTGACATGTTTCATTGTGACCGTCGTGTGATTGAAAATAATGATGTCATTTGTGACGTTTTCGCCACGACCACAAAGATCGCGGTCGCCTTGTGGAACGGCTAACGGAGCATTTTGGGCGTTGTTAGCTACTAATGGAAAGCGCTGTGCATCGGGCACTAACATCAGCATAACACTGTTACTTGTAAGCGTAGCTTCAATTAAGTGTTGTTATTGTAAACTGACTGTGAAATTGTGTGATTTTTTTAAAACTAGCCATATTTGACATTGTAATTAAAAGTAATTTTAAGTTGTTTGGATGGTATTGACGTAGAGAAAATTAATATACATGTTTATTCTGTGGGACGTACAGTATGACGTTAAGTAGGAATACATAAAGCCGACGCATTCGTACGAGACGACTTACGCGTGGAAGGTTGCTGTGTCACGCATTTCACGCTGTTTGTAGAAAATTCTTCGCGTCAACTAAATTTGACAGAAGACCCTCGGGTAACGACGCATCTGACATCTAAGAAAAAATGGCTACATTTGGGTTGCCATAATTTTTTGTTTATTAACCGTAAATATAATACTTTTAGAAAAAAATATTTTTCATAAATTATTTTATATTTAATTTGTGTCATTGATGTATTTTCCATGTGTATTTATTACTACTCATTGCTATATCCAGCAAAAGCCTATTATTTTTAAAATAATCATGAGTATTTTAACAAAAAACGTGACAATTGAATTATCTAATCATGAAAATATTGTAAATTTCGTACTATATATTTTTTCTATAATATATAGTACAATTGGCTAAAATATAGTACGATACTATATATTACATTACGACTGGGAACTCTAGCTACACTATGTTTGCCGTCATACTATACTCCTCCACCATCCGACGAGAATCTTCTTAGATTCTCGCTTTATCAACATCGCGTAAGTAGCATTGCATCTCATCACGAATGGCGTGAAAGTAAGTGTAGCTCTAAAAGCGGGGCTTCACCTGCGATAGTAGTAAATCCGTAGGTCGCTGGTTCATATCCGGCTCAAAGGACCAAATGATTAAATCAAACTATTAAGGTAAAAATGGCACTGCGAGAGATATTTTATTAATAAATTTGCACCATTACATTTGAAGGAATTTTCTTATATGACAAAGTAAAAAATCAATTGTTTGTTCGTGTTGCCAATATAGATCTAGGTTGCTTTACATAGTGGTGATGGGTGTAATGCGTTATTCGAGATAAGACATTGTTAATGACGTTAAACATTGCCAGCCAATCTATGTATATATAGCGATGTGACTATTCCGTTAATGGTGTTATTTTTCTACGGCTTTAAATACGACGCACTCAGCCACAGCCTTAACACTGACGCAGATGAAGCTCCAACATAAACAAGCCACTATATAAAATTGGCGCGCGTGGCCGACGCGCGAATTGCGCCTAGTATAATTCTATATCTCTATATTAACTTAACTCTACTAAGTAAATCAGCTATTTTTTCAAAATCTTGCTGACAACCCCAGTATCATAATTATAGTGTTTATATTGTATGTAATAAATTTTGAACGACAAAACTTGACTATAACAATTTTGTCTAAGCGACCAGTTTAAGTTATGCCTAAACTTATTTATAGCCCTTTCTCATAAAATAGCCTCTTTTTCTTATTCTACATGCATTTCAATTTCTCGGGGAGAAATCTAATAAAATTATATAAAACATTTTATTGAATAGGTACTTGGAATATTTGTTGTAATGTAATTAGTTTTATTATTGTTATTTAAACAGATTTTAAACAGATATACAGTGCAAAAGTGGATGGATGCAGAAGTCGCGGAAGGCCACGACACACCTTCCATGATCAAATTGATCGTGTACTAGCAGAAGGTGATGTCAGGAGCCTTAAGAACAGACGAGCGTGCATGACAAGAAGTCAAAGAAGCTAGTGAGGTGTGTAAGAATAAACCTAAATGGCGCTCTGTTGTTCGTGCCTACCCCGCAAGGGACCTGGCGTGAAGTTATGTATGTATGTATGTAATTGAATTTGTAGGTACAATGGAACTCAGTTTGTTCGATTGCACCTACAATCATGACCCACCTTAAGGTCATTTTCATACAGTTGTGAAATACAATTAGGTTGAAATTCGCCTAAACATACATTTCCTTGGTAACGAACTTGTTGTTATCATTTTATTAGACATTGACAGTCACTGACTACGCTGTATTAAACAGATCGGAGAGACTCGACTATACTCGTGTGTAACATCTGACACGACAGATTTTCGACGAGATTCAAATTATTTCAAATCATTGCTGTTTTATCTAAAACATATCTAGTGTAATGATAACAAAGTCTAAAATTGCGTAGTTCTCTGAGCCTAGTGACGCATTTTCATTAATGTTTAAAACGTCCTAAGTGCAACACACACGATAAACATTACTATTTGACGGTTTTAAAAGAATTATTAGCAAAGTGGGTCATAATTTAGTTGGTTCGATTGTACAATTATCTTGCCATCTTATCCTGTTTGAAATATACGTGAAATATTATAACCTGTTGCCTATTTTAACTAATATCATTTTCTTCGTGATATATTTCAAATTATTTTAATTCTTGTACTAAACTAGGACGCTTTTTCTTTTATATATATATATATATATATATATATATATATATATATATATATATAACATTATGCCAATAATTGTTCGAATGTAATAATAATTATAACTTACTAATATATTATTACTTTTTAAATATAACGCGACGCCAATTTTTGTTATAACTTGACTTTATTAGTGTAGGACATGATTCTTAATAGGAGTCATCTTTATGATGATCAAGTCTTTTTTGATACTTATAATGAATTATAATAAGTCATCTAGTTATAATTCATGTGAAATGATTCTTTACATGATTTGTCTTTATTATAGCCACACAGTCTTCTCAGTTACTTATAGCCAGGTCTTTCTTTGTGGGGGCACGCATTAAAAGATATTTCGAAAATATCGAAAATTGCCATAAAAACTGAAAAAAGAATCACTTTTAGTAGCCTTTATAAAAACAATGGATTTTAATAGGTTTTTTTGGAGTACATACAAAAAATTATAGACTTAACTTTCGAGAATTAGCGTGCCCCCAAAAAGGAGACAAAAAAGGCCTGCTTGTAGCTATAATACATCATAACTAGCTAAAACGACTGTTAGGCCACGATAAATACAAATCAAATCACATTAAACAGGTGTGAACACTTATTATAACTCATTGTCGTTTTTAAGAAAACTTATAATTCATTATAAAAAGCTAGGAAGATTGTTATAGTTCTTTATAATTAAGTGAAAATACTGTTATAATTCGTTATATGTAGCTGATGAAAGACTTGACCATCGTAAAGTTTAATATTTTAAAGGATCATATCACACGCTAACAAGCCAGTTTTTCTTATGAAAGTTTATGATAAATCAGGTATTAGTTTTTTTTTTCTAATAAACTACTTAGTCACTATTATATATTTATCCTCGTGCATATAAGCATTGTAATAAAAAACAATTGCAACTTTGCATCAACAGTATAAAAACCTATACATAAAATACCAACTCCGAAACGATTTAAGCTAACTTAATTTTAATTTGAGGTATTTAAGTTATTTGAAATAAAATAAATATTAATTACTTGACAAACTGTGATTTAAACAAGGAGTCGAATTATTTTTATAATAAAATAGAATAAATAATATCATTTTTTTAAACCCTACTTAATTCCCGAATTATTTCAAACCACTCCACGAAGGATTGTGATGGCAATTCTCTAGTAATGTGACGTGACACATCAGGTAATCGATATCGATATTTCTTATTGCCTCATTTTTATTTCACTTATATTTTATAACACAGCCATATCCAATGTAATCTAAATAATTAAGAAATCAAATAAAACAACAGTCACATTTCACTATTTTATTGAATTTTCTAAACAAGCAACCTATGCAAGATGGCGGCATTTATTAACAAAAGCGCCACACAGCGGATAAGATATGACCTTCAGTGTCATAAATCGAAGCGAAGTAGACTTAAGTAAAAAAGCTCACAAGCGTCAGGCTTGCGTTTTAATAGAAAAGTTTACTTATTTTATGGTAAAGATGGTTCACTACTAACGAATCTGTATCCGTGCAGGAACGGGAAAAAGAACACAATTCCCTGCGTTGGGGCGGCCTGCCGTAACCCACAGCCAGGTGGTAGAGAGGCCCGACTGGATGGCTACCACCCCAATTTTGCTAACAACCTTGTGTTCCGGCATGTGGCCAGGTTCCAGTCCGACTTTAGAGAGCGGCAGCACATTGAAAGCACCTTTAGTGTTACAAATGTCCATAGGCGATGGTAACCACTTTCCATCAGGGGGACCGTCGACCTGTCTATTGAACTTACACAAAAAAAAGCTGTTATGGGTTCGTTATATAAGTCTGGCGCTCATAGGCTCCAAGTCAAATAAAATAAATAGAGAAAATCGTTTATTAAGCATAATACATAATTTTAATGACATTTATAATGCTGTTTCACAGCCAAAACATTTTTCTAATACTGCATACATATTGTCACTTATCAAAACCACGGAGTAAAGGTGCCTGTCCATTGAAGCGGAGCGAGACTTCGGAGCGGAGAAACGGAGAAATATTACCTAATAATATTGCATAAAGATCGCGTCAATTGACAGACACCCTAAAAGTACCAGAAACGACAATACCTCAGTAAAAAATATTGTTGTATTTTTTTTTTAAAGAAAGTAATAAAACTGATTGGGATCAATTTGACAATTTTCAGATAATTCTATGGAATAAATTATAACGCGACTAAATAAAAATGTGGAGGGAATGGGCTATTTTAATTTGCTCGATTACTATTTTCAATCTGTTTGGTTTATCCTATGCACTAGTTAGTAGTGACAAATGAAATTCCGATCGGGTTTTAATAGCAACGTGTATGTGTGTGTAACGGCGGCGCCAAAATAAGTCATCTGCAGCGCCATATTTTTGCCTAGGCCGTGTCTCGCAGCGAAATATAGAAGTAACAGATAAGCCCAACTATGTTATTATGTGATTTTTATCAAGTGTTTTAATGTAAATGTTACACTATATTATAATTCTATTAAATCGGAATATAAAATTGTTTTGTCTTTCTGACATTCCATTGAGAGACTGTAGTGCTGCATCTGCGGGATTTCTTTTGTGAGACTATCGATTCGTCTATCCCACAGAAACGACATCATATTTAGGATAAATAATATCGTAAGTACTACTACGATATAAGCTAACTAATGTCGACTTTCATTTCAATCCGTTCGGTAGTTTTTATCTAACAGACAGACAAAAATTCTCCCGATCCAAGCGCCATCTAACGGTTCTAATCCTCGGATGATTTAGATTCACAAATCTAATTCATCCGGGGACTCAAACACACAAAAAAAATCATCAAAATCGGTGAAGTCGTTCTTGATATATGCGCGTTCATACATTCACAATTTTTTTTTTTTATAGATTATAGAAAAAAATTATCTGGAGATTGTAAAATAAGTCTTCTGTCTAAAACATGTTTGAAATAAAAAAAACAACAAACTTGTTGCGTCGTCTACTCGTGTTAGTCGGTGACATATTTTATAAAACCAAATGTCATTTCTGGTAAATATTTTATTTCTATGATTCACATATCCATATAATAATATTAAGTACACAAATTAATACGTTATTGACAAAGAAAGGAATTCAACAAAATACTTTGGTGTAATACAACCTAAACATCCTACTAGGAACATATATTTCACTGGAGATTCCTAAATTATAAAAAAAATCCATATGAAGGCTAGAGGTAAGTAAGCTCATTTATGCTATCCATAACATACAGTTCGCGAAAGGTCGAGATGGCAATGTGCTAGTGATGTGACATATCATACCACGTACGCAATATCGATAGTTTTTGTGGTAAGTAACATAATAGGACAAATATTATTACCATTGCTTTGTTTCAAATAATCTTTTGAAACAGCCCTATCTAGTGTCAGATTGGTAGGATTTTAATAACAATTTTTTTTTCGTCGAATTTAACAAATTCCATACATTTTTCTAGTCACTTTTCTTGCTTATGAATGTGTATTGTATTATTTTTTATTATTGATTTCTTCTACCAAAGTTATTTTTATTGAGTAATTTAGCCTCTAGCTACACTAACGCCAACAAACTAATGACTTTTACAGTCATTTGATTGTTTTTCATTCACATTGTGCTCTTTACCTTTACCCTCCATAATATAAATATTTCAATTTTATGATTTAACTTAAATTAATATATTTATTTCAAAATAGAATCTTACAGATTTTTAAAAAGTCAACTATTTTAGTTATTCTGGAAGAAGACAAAAAAACATTGCCAAGCTAAACAAGTCACACTAATAACAAAGTAATATACTATAGACCACTATGAAGGCCCATCCCAAACATCCAGATCATAGCAAATAACGAAAAATACATTTACGAAATTTACAACCATGTAATTTGCCTAAGGTACATATTATAAATATTTCTAAAGTTCATTTCATAATGTTCTTAAATATGGCTCTACAAAATACAATTATTGAGCCAATGAAACGTATCCACGAATATTCGATTTACATAAGAACCTTCAAGCAAAAACCTTAGTCAAAAAAGGTGACGACAAACGAGGGAGCTCCTTCGGCAAGTCGAAAAGGCACATTTTACTCAATAGTTGATATTTTCTATACTTTCAATACTTTATTTAAAAAATCGATATCCTAGAACAGGGATGCGGACACGTGTCCGCAAATTGTAACATTTTAACTATAAAAGAACAAGCGTTAAAATAATATCATCTAAATTTTCAAATATTATGACAGAAATAATTTTAGATAGATAGAACTTTTTATTATACATCATTACAGAAAGCTTACAGTGTAAAAATATTGTAAATGTGTACAATCGCAAAAGCCATGCTTCACAGACAATCCGAAGCATGAATAAAATATTAGTTAATTTTCAAATAACAAATTGCACCTACTTATGACATCATAAGTTCTGTAAGTGTATATAAAATACCTCAGTAGACTCGAGAGACGGCTCCCTTTTTTAAACACCCAATAATATAACCGCGTCATCAAACTGTCAAACAGGCAGCGGCGGTGGGGCGGCAGTATTGGGAGAGCGGAGAAATTCGTGTTGGTAGTGCCTTGAATAGCTCTGATTTACCTATCACTCATTCTCTGTTTATTTGTCTTATCTTCATTAAGCCTATGGTACGCGATAGGTTGACATGGCAATTTTCTAGTGATGTGCCGTCATATAAGGGGGCCATCCATAACTTACGTCACACGGGGTGAGAGGTGAGAGGTGAGAGGAGAGATGAGAGGGATCCTAAATTTCTGACGTCACACTTCAATATCTAGTTTATATATCGAGGGCTTCATAACAAATGGTATGCCCATTTGTATATACATTCTTAATTTACACAAGGGACAAAATTAGTCGATTGTATAAGGGTGAAATTCGGAATACCCTTCTTTTTAGGTACACTTGCATACTGGTAAGACTTTCTAAATTGTGACATGCATAGATTTTAGTAAACAACAAAAATTTTTTTAGGCATTTTTGCCTATACACCATATGTTATGAAGCCCTCGATATACGAAATTTGGACAACTAACTAAAATGGAAATAAAATTAATTACGAGACTACTGTTTTAATTTAATAACTTATCGATGTGAAATTGTAAAAGTTTATGAATGGCCCCTAAACGGAAATAAGTATCGATAATTTTTAGTCGTAACGACTCACCTCACGCCCGAATTGCCATGTCGACATGTCCCCGAACTTTGAACCAATCGATTTAACTTGTCATTCTAAATGCTAGATATGAATGAGATAACAGTACTAGTCGGGCTGACAATGTCAGCACCTCCGTCGGGGTCGTCGGCCGCCTGTCAGCCGAGGGTGTGCGCCGCCCCCTGATGCAGGAGGGCGGTCTGACTATCGTTATGGAGGTCTGCCAACTGCATACCGTCCAGGGTTCGCCGTCTCTCCGAACTGTGCCACGCGCCGTAAGTTATGTAAATGATCAAACCTGTAATTATAATAAATACAGTACTTAATTACTGTCTTTGAATAAAATTAATGAATTTATTGTTCACCATAAACTTAAATCTAGACAATTGATATGGATACGTTTGCATTAGAACAATGGGCGGCCTAATCGCTTATAGCGATCTCTTCTAGGCAGCCCAGTGTTTAAGGAGATTTTAAAGGAAATGGTGTATTATAAAAAATAAAATTTAAATAAAATATAACATAGTTGTATATTGTTACATGCCGACAAAACCAAATACACAGCTGCCTGCCATAAAGAACAGTTTATTACCTTCCCGCATTTGGACTTCTTTTGTTTACTTTGTGTTTTAAATTTGTAATTAAGAAAAACAGCCTATTGTGTATTGTAATCTTTTATGTCATTAGACAGGTGTGTCGAACGTATTCTTAGAAACTATTGTTTTACGTCGAGGCATATTGTATTCGTACAGGATAAAAGGAATGCCCGAACAGAAGGGTTAGGCAGTCAAGCGAGGATTACGATACGAGCAAGACGTACATTCGATAAGCTATTATATAGTGACGGACATTACGCGTGTTATTGAATTGTACCGTTTATACTGGTTGCGTCCAGTTATATTTGTACCTGTGTTATACATGTTTGTATAGTTCGAATAAATTCTATAGTAATTCCAACGGCATTTAAATTCGAGTCCCACGCTCGTAACAATATACATACATAATATACGATGATATTATAAATACATACACATTCGAACAATCTATCTCAAATACCACGGTATGACTTCGCATCCGATAGAACAGAACAGATTTCAGAAATACAACTTTTATCATTCTTGTCTGCCTGCATTACGTGGCAACTACTGAACGGATTGAAGTGGAACTCGACATACGACTAATATATATCCAGCGCCATCACTTAGTATACTATTTAATCCAAAGAAATGACGTCATTTCTGTGGGATAAACGGGAACAGCCCAAAACATGGCGCAACGCTATTTTTGTTTTTGCAATTCACTAACAGTCAACACATAATGGCAACACGAAAAGTTTCGCTGGCACATACTAGTATGTAAGTAGTTATATACTATAAAGTATGCATTGAGCAAATAAGGACTATTGGCCTTATTCATAGAGAGTACTAGCTGACCCGGCGAACTTCGTACCGCCATATTTTCTAAATTCCCAAAAATCTTTGTTTTATCTAAATTAGCTTTATTACACTTCTTAAATCCCCCTGACTCGGTTTTTAGCGTTTTCTTTTACTGTACAGAAATTTGACATCTACAATTTTATTATATGTATAGAAGATTTATATGTCGGAGGGACGCTATGACTATGACGATATGACGATGTATTGTTGACTGGATGTATAACGCACAATATCATTTGTTTACATTATAATTACTTCTAAAATTCTTATTGTAATTTAATTAGATTTGTTAAATGTTTCTATAACTTCAAGATCGTTCTAACCTAATAAAAGTTATGAATATTGTAATTTAATAAACGACCAATCGGAGCAGAGCATATGGCAGAGCGGGGTCAGCGCCCTCTATACTTTGAGTAATATCTACTTGGGTAGACTGAGGAGTTTTTGTGGCACATTTGGTTAATGGCAATAGGTCGAGTTGGACCATGGAGTATTTTAAAGAAAGTATTGTAGTTGGAAGTATGAGCGGGTGCCGTGAACTCGCTGCTCGGTCTAAACTATGTTAAAATGTCTTTTAAATCTAAATTAAAAGTGTATAAATCGTGGCTATTGTGTTTTATGCTCGCATTTTATACTGATGACGCCCACTAAACCTGCAATAACTAAAGATGATGTCGTGAGAATGAGGCCGTTCTGCGACATATATATATATATATATATATATATATATATATATATATATATATATATATATATATATATATATATATATATATATATAGATAAAACCGGCAATAACGTAAAAATGTTTTATTGTATGATGCAACAATATCAAAATAATCAATATCAAATAATCGTATAATAAGCTGTTTAAGTAATTAAAGTTTTCTAATTAACCCACGGGAACTCTTTAATTTTTCGGGATCAAAAGTATCCTATATGTTGACCAGGGATATAAGCTGCCACCATACAAAATTTCATTTCAATCGGTCTAGTCGTTTCGGGGATTAGCCGTTACAAACAGACAGACAAACAGAATCACAAAAAAATCAAAAAATTCCAAATTAATTCTATTTCACTTCTTACATCCCCCTGACTCGGTTTTTAGCATTTTTTTTAATTGTACAGAAATTTGACCTCTACAATTTTATTATATATATATATATATATAATCTATATTTATATATATATATATATATATATATATATATATATATATATATATATAAATATAGATTAGTAACTTTGTACGCTTCTTTAAGGACCATAAAGAAGCATTCAACAACACCGTATGAATAAGAGCGTATTTCTTTTAGAGTATAGTAACAGGACACTAAAATTACAATTATGTTATCTTAACCGGTTGTAAAACAATAAACAGTTATAATTTTTATTCTTGTAATTAATTGTTTGAGCCGATTATATCCATGGTTTTAGTGGAAACTTGATTTTTATATGTATTAATTAAGTGTTTTGTATTTAAGAATATTAATGATTGATGTTTCTCAACAAATTAAATTAATTAATTAATCAAAAACCATGTTAAGGTCAAGTAGGATTAATGAATCCTGCAAATTATTGATAATACACGCAAAACATACACGCAAAGCAACTAATCAAGGCAAACCAAACAAATAAATACATCTTAATATATATAAATTACGTGTCACGTTGTTTGTCCGCGATTTACTCCTAAACTACTTAACCGATTTTAATCAAATTTGCACACCGTGTGCAGTTTGATCCAACTTGAAAGATAGGATAGCTTACATCCGGCAGATCGCGCTGCAGTCGGATTCTAAATTTTATTTCTTCAGGGCAGGACAACGTCTGCCGGGACAGCTAGTATTATTATAAAATTAAGTACAAATAATTTTAACACAAGATTTTAGGTAATTCAAATATTAATATAACTATTACACTATACTTACAAAACTACGTTTTAACGTTTTAAGCGCGGCAATTGATTTGATTTTTATTATTCCGACGTTTCGGCCACTTTTCAGTAGCCGTGATCACGAAAGACAAAGATGTCAAGTGTCACTGAGTATTATTAAAGTTTTGTTTAGCCTACCGCCAACTTGTTCATTTTATTTTTTATGATTATTATTTACTCTATGGGAGAGCCTTATCTAATTTACCATCGCTTCGCAACATATTGTGGCTTGAAGAGAAGAAGCGGCGCAAGAAACTCTTCAGCAAACTTGACATTTGACATTATGTCTTCCCTGGACACGGCTAGTGAGAAGTGGTCGAAACGTCGGAATAATAAAAATCAAATAAATTATCGCGCTTAAAACCGTTAGAACGTTGTTTTATTATTTGATCTAATACCTCTATGCGGCCCGTATAAAAGAAAGGTTGAATATGGCTGAGGTAGACAGTCAACAATTTTAAAAATTGCAGTTCGGAATACCTGGTCCAAATCAGCAAGACTGTTTTCACTTTTTAAAATTAAATGTATAAACTCTACTCTTCTACAGATTTATGGCCTTACTTATAATCGTTTGTTAAATTTTAAGAAACTGCTTAGCAACTGATTAATGAAAATCTTACCCATAAACTCCTCTTAAGGATAAGAGGTGACGGTAAAGTAACTCATAAATAGCTGTCAAAAATAATCAATATCGAGAGGTACTTTAAGTGACTGCTAAGATCCAAAATGGCAAGTTTTATTCGAATCAGCCATTGATTAGGGGTCTAAGAGACTTTTATTTAAGAGAAGGCTAATCTTTTCTTAACGAGATTAATATAAGTAAGGCCCTTATTATATGGATTGATGGATGTATTAAATTTGTACAGTAATTTAAGTTCAAATTGTCCAGTCCTATATCGTATTCTACTCCGCCTGTATCGACATTTAGAATAAGTTAGGTTGCCTGGAAGAGATCGCTTGTAAGGCCGCCTATTTTTGGTTAGTGTTTATTGTACTGAGTACTAATAACTACTAATGATGAGTGTTATCTGTCTCTATCTTATTAACTAACTACTCAACGATGTTCATTAATATTTTCACTGAACGTAGGTATTTATATAAGTTCTACCACTTTGATTTTTTTCAAAATTTTCCACTTTATAGTTCAATATTTCGCTACCAACTAGTGATGAGTAGTACACGTGTGAGGCAGTACATTTGTCTCGTAAAAACACGTTTGTACTGATACGGCTCAAAATTTACATTTGAACCACTTCAAGGTGCGGGCATGTGGAAAGAATGTATGATGAAAGAATGACTAAACAGATATACAATGCAAAAGTGGATGGATGCAGAAGTCGCGATAGGCCACGAAACACCTTCCATGATCAAATTGATCGTGTACTAGCAGAAGGTGATGTCAGGAGCCTTAAGAACAGACGAGCGTGCATGACAAGAGCTATGAATGTCAAAGAAATGCAAGTGAGGTGTGTAAGCATAAGCCTGTATGGCGCTCTGTTGTTCGTGCCTACCCCGCAAGGGACCTGGCGTGATGTTATGTATGTATGTATGAACTACTTCAAAAAAAGTATCCCGCTCACGTAACAGTACAATAACGTCTCTACGGATATTCACATGACAAAAAGGGCATGACATGTACGACTGCTAGTAAAATGAGGTGACCGAGGCCGTCACATCACATCCGATTCTTAACGAACATTTCCGAACTAGAAGTTTTGTATGGGACAAATGAGAGAATGACGCTCACCGCCTCACCGGCCTCATCGCTTCAAATGTCCAGCCGCGGTACAAACCATACAAATCTCGCCTCATTTGAAGTGGTACATTGTACTGGTTCAGTACAAAATGCCATTTAACTCTTACAATCTCATTTTAAAATGTCCTACCCAACTCTATTACCAACTGACCGATATAAAAAAGTAATTAAATAACATCTAGCGGTGTCTAAAGATGACTAAGGAAACGGAATCAAAATCAACCCTCAATCACATGTATGACAGCCAACCTTCTTCAGTTTTTCGCGATTATACTACAGCATTACATGAAGAAATAAAATTCAAATACAAGGGAGTCAATATTGCCACCAAATATTATTTAAATAAACGCACTAGTCTCCAAGCATAACGATTGTGATATACAAAAACCGACCTACAATCTGATGGACAGACGGTTGCAGTTTTGCAAAAAAAGGCAATTAAACCGTAATAATAAATAAACACTTTTAGCAACTTATTAAATATACTTTTTTATTTCTCGAGTGCAATTGCGGTAGACGGTCCACCAGATAGAAAGCTTCATCCACCAAGAGTCGGCGAACAGAGACGTGAATGATTTTCGATACCCGACTTGACTTTCAAAGAAGTATTCTACAAAACAACATAGCATTAAGAAAAACGTTTAAATTTGAAACAATAATTAATCATAATCCTTTGCTAGCTGACTTAAAATCAATGGATAAGATAATTTATAACTGCTTCCTGCCCAGATGTGATCCAAATGATTAAACTTCTCTGACTCTATTATAAATTCTGATTTCACGCACTTCAGTTTGCTTTTCAAAAGCTCTACATCTTTTAGAGTGGATATTCTATCATTCTTACCAACCACCAATACAGTTGGCATCGATACATTATCTAGATCATATTCTGGTGGTGAAATTGACCTATACACTTCGATATTTTTCAATACACCATAGTCGTATGCAGCAAAGCGTTTATTGTAACCGATCTGACCGAAATGAACCAAGGTCTTCCTGGAAGTCCCAGCTGGAAAGTGACCTATAATAACTGATGAAAACTCTTTCTCTGTTTCCTCTGGATCTTCTCCTATTAATTGTGCTAAACCGGCTTTAAAGCAAATATCGTAGCTTATCATTAATTGCGTACATATAATATTTAAAAATAATTTACTTGTTGAATTGTATCCCATGACTTCGTCGATATGCAATATATCAAAAACACTCCCAATGAAAGGTGTCGATTCAATAAATGATTTTAAGATTCCTTCAGTGCTTTGCAAGTGGCATATAGGGGCTAAAGCTATGAAGATTTCAATCTTCCTGTTATACTCAGGCCTAGTTGCCCCGAGTACGAATGTGGATGCTGTGCCTTGAGAAAATCCTATTAAGCTCAATTTCCTTTGTCCAGTTGTTTGTAAAATATAGTCTATATTTGCTGGTAAATCATAGAATCCAAACTCGTGTACGCTATATTCCCAAAAACTTCTATCATTATTCGGGTTTAACGTTAAATGTTCCCTGGAATACCTATTTCCTCTTACATTCATTAGCCAAACGTCATATCCCTCATTAGCAAGCGTTATAGCTAGTGATTTATTGCCTCGTATTATGAAACCATCTGCCGTATCAAATATTCCATGATTTAGTAACACAGGCTTTGCTGTGTCTCCTATTATTCTGAAAGTTTTTAAAACATACCCATCACTGGTTATAATTTTATGTTCTTCAGCTCTGTGACCACATTTTTTTGCTATTTGCGTGAAATTTAATGTAGCATATTCTGACAAGTCGGTAACGGATGCTCTGGTTGTGTTCTGATCTTGCGTCACTATTACATTAAGAAACGATGTAATCACAATCAGGTTATAGTAAAATTTCTTTGTCATTGTGGATTCCTTAATAGTGTTTACGATATCATTAACTTCGCCTTCTTAATTCAAGACATTCATCAATCGCAGTTGGGCAGTCGGAATACTCATTGATTTATGACACTTCATATAATACCTCTTTTTGTATTTTGTTTGCAGAAATATTGTAAGGCGATAAATTCTTCGATTCTTAATAGATAACTGCAACACCTTTGTATAACAAGTAGCAGACTCTTTTTTATAATTGCACAAAATTCACTGTTGTATTATACCACCGACATTGTACCAATGCTAATGATTTTTACTAGGTTAATTTATTGTTAATACATAGGCAAATTTGTTTGGCGATAACGTGTTCCAGTTCATTATGTTGAAATGGTATTACACATTATTTTGTGTCATGGTGGCCCTGATTCATACGGGGCAAAGCAGCTCTTGTAGCAATAAAACTGGCACACGAGCGAGTCATCCAATCTCAAAGATCGACGCAAAGCTCGCCGCGTATTGGTTTCCTTTCCTATAATAGTCATCACCAAACTGTATTTACAGTAACAGTAATTATTTTGTTCGATAAAGCGTCTATTGCCATCTGATGCTAACAACAAACGACCATAATATTTGGTTCTGCATTCAACACTGTGTGAATTCCGTTTGAAAGCCACTTTAGGTGAATAGAAATTGTTTAATACTCCTTTTATTTGGATGCGAGATTTCACATACATCTTATTATAATAGTTTATATAGTTTCACACGTCACACGGTTTATAAATATAGGCAATTTTAATATAATTAAGAATAAACACATCATTGAAATCCTCAAATATAATTAATTAAATAATAAGATCTCTCACAATAACACCGCTGATTAGAGGTGAGTTCTTATTACGTATTTCAGAGATTAAGAAAGTTCCATATAAGTTCAATGGAAAATTATAAATAGGCATTGAAAGTAACAGTACATTAACTGCAGTACGCACGACGCACGTGGATCCGCGGGTGAAAGTTAGATCATCGAAACGGCCTCTTAAAGGTCGATTAATATTAACATATAAACGCTATTTCGAAATTGCCGTACTATATTAGACCAAAATACCGGTCCAACAAGTATCAAAGTCGATTGCCAAATTTTATTTGAATATATACATTTTGAAATGTTTACTCATCATATACCGGATAGTCGTATTTTTGTTCTTGTTATGTTAACACTGTTTAAGAAGTATACGTTTAATGACTCGTGTGATAATGAAAATGTTTACGTTAAAAAAATGAAAACAAAAGTGTTTAGAATAGAACAGTGAATTGTGGTGTTGAATAAAAACCGCTACAAAATGGATGTGACTATTTTGAAAGTTTTCTTAAAACTATAAAATCTTCTCGCAATTATTCTGCAGTCAATGAAGATGAAGTTTTAAAAGCATTTTCTAATTATATGGACAGTAACGCCAACGATAAGTACGATACCCGCCGAATAATGAGAGAGAAAATCTGAATACTTTGTTAATTAGACAGAAACCAAAATTATATGAATAATGGCAAAATTTGTGATAACTTTAGCAACAATATTTCTTGTATTAGACAAAACATACACACAAATATTCGACATTAACGAAACTTTACAAAAGCTACCCCAGGAAGCTAAATTAAACTTCACACAACTTTCAACGAAATATGCTGCTACTGCAGAATCTCATACAGTGGTAACCGTTGATGGGTATGTACTAACACTATTTCATATACCTGGTGACAAAACCAGACCTGTATTGCTTGCGCATGGAATACTCGGGACTGCTGATATTTATATAGACAGAGGTAACACATCTTTGATTGCTGGTCTCTACAGTGAAGGATATGATATTTGGGTTTTAAATGTTAGAGGAAATAGATATTCACGAAAACATCTGTACCTAGATCCAGATATGGATAAGACATTCTGGGACTTCAGCATCCACGAGCATGGAAATTACGACCTGTCAGCTAATATAGACTACGTTCTTAACGCTACTGGACAAAAGAAACTAAGTTTGATAGGAATCTCTCAAGGCACAACAATAGCTTTTATATTGGGTGCTTGTCAACCAGAATATAATAAGAAGATTAAGGTCTTCATCGCTTTTGCTCCTGTAGTGTTTTTAAGTAACTTAGCCCAACCTTCATCATTGCTTATAAAACTCAGTTCAGAAATAAATGAATTAGTGACGGCGATGAACCAGGAAGAACTGTTCGGTTACAATAGCGCCTTAAAAGGGCTTTACAACATAATATGCAGCCAATCTTTCGGATACAATATGTGTTTAAGACTTGCAATGTTCCTGATAACCGGCGACGATGCTGAGCAGCTCGAACCGGACTTCTATAAGATAACAATCGGACGTTTCCCCGATGGCACTTCAAGGAAAAACATTGCCCACTACGCCCAAATTGGCAAAAGACGGAGTTTCTCCCAATACGACTATGGAAGTGAGAATGTAGTTGTTTACAACTCCAGGGTACCGCCTAATTATAATCTTAAAAAATTCACAGTCGACACTGTGTTTATAAGTGGGAAAAATGATAAACTATCTACACTTAAAGACTTAGAACTGCTAAAGCGAAAGCTACCGAATGTTGTTGCTGCTAAAGTTTTAAAACCAACTAATTTCAATCACTTCGACCATGTCTGGGGTCGAGACACACATTACATTTCGTATCCATTTATATATAGTATTTTAGACAAATATAATAGAAAAACATTCCCCGTGTTATGATATGAACCAAAAGCACAGAAATGCAGGCATGGAAGTGAAAATGTGAAATATCAAATCGTAATGAGGCAAAAAATTATTAAATTATCTTTCAGTGTAAAATTTATTGATATAGAGCCATAGAGTATAAAGACACGGACTAAGATCTCTGTATTTAAAAAAAATACCTTCAAAATGAATTATATTGGAACCGTCATTGTAGCTACATGGTTAACACCTTAGCACACTTCACTCCGTCTCCTCCATCTCTTAGTGGTTGCATACGGGGTGAAGTTAGCAGATACAGACCGAAACATTGTACAGTAACGCCATTCTCTTCGATTTTTAACTTTTATTTATTTTCATCACGGGAAATTTTCATTTTACGCCCCATTAGTCCTTGTGTCTATTGTATATGGTAATTATTGTGACTGTTTGCAAGTATACGTAGTATATACATATACATAACGTGTGCTACGTTGTCCATGTATGAGATATTATCTTACAAATATTTCTAATGAATTTATCACAATACAACATACATCAACTCACTCACCGCTCTTAATAAGATCTCTCAAGGTGTACTGACGACATCTGATAACGTGGCTAAAAATGTTAAAATTAGATCTAAACGTCCTGTTACTACCAAAAAGTAATTTTACTCTCTGTCTCATGCTGTTTGATATGAGTACATGTATTTGGATAACATAGATGTTATTTTATAGAAAGGTACATGTTAAATACACTCCCAATGATATTATATAAAAGTTATAATATCTTATAATATCAATAATGATCTTATAATATCATTGTACACTCCTCCAATTGGATATTATATTCTATTGCAATAATGTAATACGTGTAAAACGCAAAAACACATATTAAAATAAGTTAATAGTTATTTACAATGAAATAGGTATATTTTATCTTATTAATTAATTATTAATTAGTTATTAATTCAATATTTTGTTTGTATAACTAACTACTACAAATGGCCAAAGCTAGGAAAATCGTTTTTCTTCCTGTTTTTCTCTCTTTTTATATATATAATATATATAAAAACAGTACTAGATATAATCTATTGAACATAATGTTTTAATAATTGTCTCAGCATTTCTTTTCCTGTTTATACATTAATAGTTTTTCCATAACACAATTTAATTTTCATTTTTTTTTATATTTTTTTTTTATACACTGATAAATAAACTGTCCTGGTTTCTGAAGCAAATATATAAAATTATTGTTGTCTTATTAATTTAAGGTTTATTAAGATTTTAATTAAATCTGTTAAACTTGCCTCATATATTCACTTTTGGATTAACAGTGGTTTCATCAAACCCTACATAACTAATAAAATATTATGTTAAACAGGAAAATTATTCTATAGGTAAGTTAGAGTCAATCCACAAACATATATTTAATTTTACTTATTAAATAGGAATGAATTAAATGCTGTTTAAATAATTTTATTCATTTCCTCCCAAAACTCTTATTCTGATACAGTTCTTGGCTATGTTTATTATGACTATACAATAACTACTTTACAATGAATGTACCTTATACTTAGTTCTCCTGTGCTTCAATCTAAAACATTCAATTAAACATAACTATAATTATGTTAGATAAGTTAAACACTATACTATACCTGTGATTTATAATTACACACATTTTTCTTCCTAAACTGCTCCACTCAGAGTTGTGTAATGGCTCATTAATCTCAATTGATGGCAGGTATTTTTTATTTTTTCTACTTTCTCTATAATTGACTTGCTTTTAATTATTCATGTCTGCCAGTAACACCCAGGCATCCTGAGTGTGGCAGGTAGTCGTCGTTTAGTCAATTAACATCAAATATGTAGAACTTTTTCTAAAGTCGTGTTATCCACAAATTCACATTTTTTGTATGTCTTTTAACTTTCTATTCCGTGTTTTTATTTTATACTTTGTTTGTACTTGCCCATGACTGGCGGGTGGACAATATTTCAAAGTTAATTTGAATTACTGTATTATATAATATTTCTTCATTCTTATAGTATTACTTTATTTGTATTTTAGCTCGTATATATATTTATATATATAGTTAGTGCATATACTTATTATATAGAACGTATGGCTTCATCTGATGACAGTGATGAATATATAAGTATATCCAGTACACTTAGTGATGATAGTTTTCATAGTGTTCCTTCGCTTTCTGACATTATATCTTCCCAATTCTCTGATGACTCTGGGAACTTTAACACTGTTCATATCAATGCCCAAAGTATTCCGGCTCATTTCAACGATATGCTGGCGGCCTTTGACAGTAAAAATATACATGCTATCCTTATCTCCGAATCATGGCTTAAACCTCAGCTACCGTCTGTGCTTTATTCCCTGCCCGGTTTCCACTTAGTAAGAAATGATCGCGCGGTTGGTGGAGGTGGAGGTGTTGCTATTTACCTACGATCCTCTCTTAAGTACAAAATAGTTGATATGTCAGCACAACCACCTTCATCAAATGCCGGCGAACACCTTTTTATTGAAGCGGAACTGAATAACACCAAAATTCTACTTGGCGTCTATTACTCCCCATCTTTACGTATTGACTTCTTTTCTTCATTTGAACATCTGCTACATAAATTTACACCATCTTACAATCATACTATAATCATGGGAGACTTTAATACGTGTTTATTAAAAAAAGATTCTCGTTCCTCTGCATTTGTGTCTCTAGTTGAATCCTGTAACCTTTCCATACTCCCCTTAAGTGCCACACATCATTTTCCAAATTCTGACCCTTCACTCTTAGATCTTATCCTGGTATCTTCTGCTGATCATGTCGTCACACACGGCCAATGCGCCGCAGATTCTTTTTCTTACCATGACCTTATCTACCTCACCTATAAATTACGTCCTCCTAAAATTAAACCTAATATTCTGTTGCAGCGCAATTTTAATGGTATTAATATAGATTTACTGCTAAAAGATGCCAGAGAAATCGAGTGGTCACCATTACTAGAAGCTGACTGTGTAAATGACAAAGTTAATATTTTCAAGGATCACCTGATTTCGCTGTATGATAAGCATGCTCCTGTGCGCCCTATTAAAATCAAACACATTGCAGCTCCCTGGCTTACTAGAGAGATTAAAGAACTCATTCGCAAAAAAGCAGCAGCAAAAACTAAATACAAATACCGACAGAGCACTAGCAATTGGGAAAAATATGTTTTGATCCGCAATCACTGCAATAAGGTGTGTAGGAACGCCCAAAGACGTCACATTCATAATTCAGTAGAAAATAGTGATCCATCAAAAGTTTGGAAATTTCTCAAATCACTGGGGGTTGGAAAACAAAACACTCCTACTTCTTTTGACTTAGATGTTGACTCATTAAACAAACATTTCTCTTCTTCTTCTCAAATAGATGGTTCATCCAAAAAACGTACTTTAGAATATCTTTCGTCAATTCCAACACCCACATACTCACCATTTGCTTTCACTCAATTAACCGATTGTGATGTTAAGAAAAGTATAATTTCCATTACATCGAAGGCTGTAGGTAGTGACTGTGTTAGCCGAAATATGATTCTCCCTGTCTTAGATGTGGTCCTTCCAATCATTACACACATCCTTAACCACTCCTTAGCACATGGTGTCTTTCCTAGTAGTTGGAAAGAAGCACAAATTATACCCATCCCAAAGAAACCCCATCCCAAATCTTTTTCCGAATACCGTCCTATATCCATACTGCCTTTCCTTTCTAAAGTGCTGGAGCGTCTTGTACAAAATCAGCTCAGCATTTTCCTAAACACAAACTCCCTTTTCAACCGTTATCAGTCTGGTTTTAGACCTGGGCATAGCACTGTCACTGCCTTAACAAAAATTACTGATGACATAAAATTTGCCGCGGAGAATGGCAATCTGACAATTCTCACTTTGTTGGACTTCAGCAATGCCTTTAATACGGTAGACTTTGATATTCTGCTTGGAATGCTTTGCTCTCTTAACATATCTCCAACGGTGATTGATTGGTTTCGTACTTACCTGCATGGTCGCCGGCAGCGTGTTCGAGTTGATGAGAGAGTCTCATCCTGGTGTAATACTGCTGTTGGCGTGCCTCAGGGTGGCGTCTTATCTCCTCTACTTTTCTCGATTTTTATAAATTCTATCTCCGAACAACTTCAGAGTTCCTACCACCTTTACGCAGATGATCTTCAAATTTACACTAGCGCACCCATTCATACTTTGGATGATGCGATACTTATTACTAATAATGACCTAGAACGAATATCTGACTGGAGTAGAGATCATGGATTACGTGTTAACCCTAAAAAAACTCAAACCATCATCATTGGCAGTAATAAAATGATTTCCAAGGTTAACTGGTCTTTGTTGCCACCAGTCATGTTTGGTGGGGCTGTGATCCCCATAAGCAATACAGTGAAAAATCTAGGAATTTATTTTGACAAATCACTATCCTGGGGCCCTCAACTACAAAAAATAAGTCAGAAAATATTTGCATCAGCTGCTTCTTTACGTCGTCTGCAATATTTTCTACCGTACAGCACTAAAGTAGCGCTTGCGCAATCTCTCCTTCTCCCAATACTTGATTATGGTGACGTCAGCTATCTCGATCTTAACCAAAGCCAATTAGATAAACTTGAGCGACTTCAAAACTTCTGTATACGATTCATATTTGGATTACGAAAATATGATCACATATCCGAATATCGTAAAAAGCTCAAGTGGCTACCAATTCGACTTCGCCGTAATGCACATGTTCTGTCTCTTCTTTATAACGTATTGTTTGATCCTCGTACTCCACCCTATCTTAAAGAACGCTTCCAGTTCTTCCACAGTGATTCAAGATCCCTGAGATCATCAGAGAAGTTGCGGCTGAGGACTCCTTTACATACCACGGAGATTTACGCACGATCGTTCTCTGTTTGTGCCGTGCAACTTTGGAACGCATTGCCGGCAGACGTGCGCTCTGCTAAATCGATCCATAGTTTCAACAGACTTGTGAGGGAGCACTATCTCACTGCATAATATGTATTATTTGTTGTGTATGTCTATGTATGTATATATATATAATATGGTTATTTAGTAGTATCTATATGTATAATTGTGTTTAAATGTATATGGTAAATATATAAGTTTCTTATTATACATTATATTAGATATATTATCTTTAGTTTAGTTTTAAGCTACACGCCAACAATTTATTTTGATTGAGATCCTTGTCCATCCAAAGGTTGCCTGGAAGAGATTGCTTTAAGCAATAAGGCCGCCCATTGTACTACTACCTATTAATTTTCATATATGTTAATGTGTCACTGTTTTAAGTTGGTGTACAATAAAGAGTATTGTTGTTGTTGTTGTTGTTGTACAATTATCCAATTTTTCATTCATCAAATAAAGTGCTATCATTAAACCTGTCAACTAAATTATATTTCGATTGTATTACAAAATTTGAAATTTTTTTAAAAATATTTGTACAAAACATCGTCATAAGGAAGCTATGGCGTACGACTATACAAGTCTTATTAAACTTAATAAATTTTAGTCAGATTAGATGAATGTCAAACATTTAATTACTAATATTTATCCTGTGTATTTAGTTTTTTAAAGTATTATTTTTTATTTATGCCTGAAATAAATTTATCTAGTGATTGAACGATCGGCTTAAACTACTTTAAAACAAATATATTTGTTATATTAGCAAATATATTTTAGAAATATCTAAGTGAACTCTATACATGCCTATTTAGATATTTTGAAAACTATTAATTTACTTATAAGTATGATAGTATTATTTTCAAAATCGACAAAGTATGAAGCGATTTTGCTTTAATAATAATATACAGTTAATATATATTTCATAGTGAAATATAAAATTTAATTTAAATGTACTATGGTTTATTTTTATAAAATGAAAATAAATGCTATAAAATATAGATAACTATTATTCATTGTAATTTTCAAACCAAACAGTCTTTTATTGAGCCAATAATATAAATTAAATCACTTAAAAATTTTGTAATTCATAATAACCTTCAAAAATTTGGCTAATTTAAAATTATCATAAATATTAATAAGGTTTTGAAACGTTTAAGGTTACAGTAAAAATATTCACAATATCAAGGTTCCTTTTGGTTTGAGGTCTTCAAGACCCTGAGGTCTGAAGTCATCATTCCAATAAGTACCTTCCACCGCGGGGAAAGCGTGGTAGAGGTGTGTAGAATTCGATATGTAGGGATGGTAATAGCACTTCCGAGGAAACGCTATCCCGACCACCCGAATTGGGAATACCCACCAAGACCCCTCGATCTTCATTCCTTGATCTTAAGCCAGGGCGACGGAAAAACGGAAGTAAGACCAACTCTTGGCCTTAACTATGTGCATATTTCTCATTATGCTATCCGTGTAAGAACGATGGAAGAACACTAATCCTGCAGCTGGAAGGGCTGTGATGAGAGACGACAAAACAATCCACAACTAAGTCTAGGTGACAACTATACCTAGTCTAGAGTATACCGTCATAACAACTATGACTTGTGTTCCGGCATTTACATCAGGTTGTCCGTGTCAGCATGTCTACCATATATTTTTTTATTGCAGGAGTTCAGCAGACAGGCAGACGGCCCACTTGATGGAAAGCGGTTACCATCACCTATAAACATTTGCAACACCAAAGGTGCTACAAATGCGCTGCTTCTCTCTTAAGGGTGACTGGAACTTGGTCACCAATGCCGAAACACAACTCAAAGTTGTTATGGCGACATTCTTTAGACCAGGGGTGGTAGCCATCCAGTCGGGCAAATGCCCTACCACCTGTCTGTGGGTGTTTTGTCGATTATTACGACAGGCCGCCCGGCCGCAGGAAATTGTATTCTTTCTCCGTTCCTGCACGGATAAAAATATAATAATATTCCCGAAATACAAAAATAAAATTGTTAAAATAATCAAATTTTAATTGAAATTCAAAACATTGGACACCCCTCAATCCACCTCACACTACATTGGTTCATATACTGTACAGTTTTGAATTAATGAAAACACATTATTTTTCACCAAAAATTAAAACTAAGTACAGTAAATGTGGAAAAGGGCGGCCTCATCGCTGAAAGCGAACTCTTCCAGATTACAGGGCTGTAGTTATACAATCATAGCCGTAAGGCGTGTACATGCCTATGATATAATTATATTTAATTCTGTTTAGTTTTTACAAATACTAAGGGTCGCTTGCATAACGTTCCTTAAATTTATTTATTTAGAAACACAACGCATTTAAAACCCTTAAATACGATTAGCAAAATTTGTCGCTTAATATGTTTAAAGAACTGTCAATACACTTTGTGTAAAACGTATTTAGGCAGTTTAATATGATTAACAAATTTTATTCAAAGGCGATCGTTACGCAATCGGACCTAAAAGTACTTGAATAAGTGTGTTTCTCAAACATAAAAAAGTAGTAAAGTAATTAAAAAATTTGCAAACGCCTACATTTCCATATTGCGGTACAAAACGTGAATAACTCATCCGGTATTTAGAAGGCATAAAAGTAAACGCAATAAAAATAAAAAACTTCACATATTTTAATTATAAATGTTTCTTATTAAAATTCACATTAACTATGAGATGATTGGGAAAAAAATAATTCATATTCATGTATAGTCAACGAAGGCAATTGCGAATACTTTTGAACATTTTGTAACTTCATTCAATACTTGCCGCCCTTGACTTGGTCGACGTTTGCCTTTTAAATTAGCAATGTGGATATAACGGACTCTTCCCATCTCCGTCACGCACCCGGGTAACCAACCACACAAAGTCATAAACAAACAACAAAACTTATACACATACTAAAACCAACGCGCACTACCGCATTGCATTACACGCACACTTCACAACCAAACCAAGACACATAAAGGGCCTAAAAATTAATAACCCAGACACAGTAAGGAAAAAATTTCGATGATAATATATAAGTATATAGACATAAGGCCCACACTGCACATGCACTTTCTTACAACACCAGCATGTAACAGATACACTCTACACTAGTATAAGTTTAGTAATAAAATTAGGATAAATTAATATAATACGTCACTCGTAAGATACATACACTTCGACACAAATTAGTTAATGTCACACACAAGAACTAAAATAATAAGCGTGTTAAATTTTAAAAATTAAATCTAGAAATAAAGTTTTAAAAACTACTGGGCCAAAGTATATTATATTTTTAGGGGACTAAATGGCAACTATTCCGCATCGAACTAAAACAGAATCACTTAAATCGGATCATAAATCTCGATGTAATTGGTGTACATATGGAACGGAGTGAAATTTTTTTACATGAAAAATGTTCATAAAATAAAAACTACTGGGCCAAAGTATATTATTTTTTTAGGGAGGGGGGGGGGAGAACAAAAAAGAATCACGTAAATCGGATCATAAATCTCGGAGTAATCGGTGTACCATACATAAAAAAAATACCGATCAAATTGAGAACCTCCTCCTTTTTGAACTCGGTTAAAAAGGGTACGGAACTCCAGTACGTAAAGTAGTCAAAAAATAGAAAAAAACCGCTAACGACGCTATCGATTAATGAAAAAATCGCATTGGAATTTAAAAAAAAATTAAAACCATTCCCATAAAAATTCCCGCGGCATTCCCAGTATAAAAAGTAGCGCGAATTTGAAGAAGAAGAATTTGCTGTCGACCAGCGAAAACCGTATCGAAATCGGCCCAGTTGTTTTTACATGAATCCCGAACAAACAGACATGAAATCTAAATAAGATTGCATCGTGTTCTCCATCGATTGTATAGTCTTTTTTTAGGAGATAGGCAGACGGCCCACTTGATGGAAAACGGTTAAAGAAATGTATTTGAAAATAAAAATTGTTTTACTTTAAAGAAAACTAAACCGCAATTATTTATTATAAGTCCTTCTTATAAAATGACTTATTTATTTATTAAACGAAAAATATTTTTATTGATATGTGGGTATAATAATTACACGATATTATATTTTGAGCAAAAATATTGTAGTGCAGTTTATTACCTTTTCGGCTTTTAGACTTCTTTTGTTTACTTTGTGTTTAAAATTTGTGATCGGAAAAGCAGCTTATTATGTATTGTAATCCTTCGTTAGCCAGGTGTGATTCTTGGAAAATTCAGTCGACACGGTCGAGTATTGTATTGTATAGTTTAGTATAAAACAATACCTGAACGGAGGCGTGGGGCAATCAAACGACGATTACGATACGTGCAAGACGTGTACATTCGATAAGCTATACAGTGACGGACTTTGCGCGTGTTATTGAATCGTGCATCACGTTTGTACTGGTTGCGTCCAGTTATATTTGTACCTGTGTTATACGTGTTTGTATAGTTCTAATAAATTCTATAGTAATTCCAACAGCCTTTTAATTCGAGTTCCGTGACTCGTAACAATATATACACAAGTTAAACTGATTAAAACTTGTTTAGAAATTAAATCGATTTTATCAGAAATCGAGTCGGCAACGCGTTAATGGCATAACAGAACCATCTCAGTATATTAAAAAGTGTCCACTGAAGGGCAGCAAATGAAGATGGCGCCCTAATAGCAAGTGAAGAAAGTATTTAAAAATAGCGCCACAAATAATTAGAGTAGGATACTAGATTAAAGAAGAAAAGAAAGACTTCCTCTATGTCACCGCGCATGCGTTTTTCAACCCAGCACACTTCACTTCGTTTATAATTGCTAAACTGCTGCTAAATTCATATCATTTCCTTTTCCTACACTAGCGCTATTTTGACAAGTTTTCGAACCATAATTTGTTGTTTACAGGTGGACACTTTTTCAACTGGTCCCCCATACTAGATGGTCCTCCTTATCTCTACCCTCCACGGACATAACTAATCGATCCGTCATCAAGCTGTCAAATGTAAATTCTCGGAAAGAGTATAAGAATGATCACGTCAGGACGTATATAGTCCTCTTAAACGTGAACGAAGCCACGGGCGAAATCTAGTATGAAAATAAATGCCAGCTGCGAGCAAAACTAGCAATATAATAAGATGACTCGCGAAGCGAAATTGAAAGTTCAACAAAATAATGACGTCCGTAACACATTTCGCGATACATCAGCCTACGTTAAAGAAAGGCATATTATCTTAATGACTCAATAATAAATATAAAAATTTCACCAATCACCGTAAATGGTTAATTTCTTTTATTCGATCGTTGCAATACTTTCACTTGAGTGTTTTTGTTTAACATACCTATTTTCAACTTTTTGAAAATAGGTGTTAGTCCACGATCCCAGTCTACCCCGTTGACAGACTTGCGTCATTTTAGGAAAGACCAACTGCGCTCTGCGGTCTCTCCCGCGTGGTGATTAAAAATCGTCATAATTCCAAAACAAAAGAATTTTCTAAAATAAAAGTAGCCTAAGTTACTCCTTATTACAGCACCTACCTGCCGATTAAAGTCCCGTCGAAATCGGTCCAGCCATTTCAGAGATTAGCCGGAACAAACAGACAGACAGACAAAAATTGTAAAACATGTTATTTTGGTGTATTTACCGTAATATTCATATGCATATGTGAAAAAGCGGTTATTTCAATATTACAAACAGACACTCCAATTTTATTTATATGTATAGCTGAAATTTTTAGGATCTGTAATTAAACGTAAACCTAGAAGTACTTCCTCACACAGCGGAACTCTTAACTCTTAAGCGGCGCTGCAACAGTATGCTTTGGTTATATATAGTAATTTTAATCCAAAAGTCAGTTTCACAAGTGAAATTCATAGATTTCTCCCATTAAATATTCAGATGCGAACGACTATTCGTCTTTAACGATTCATTACTAATTACTAGGGTTGTAACGGAACTTCGCTTCCGCCTCCGTTACTGCGGAAGTTCCGCAAGAAATCGTACCTCCGCCTCCGCCTCCGCATCCGTGTAATTTTTGCGGAGTCATAACGGAGGTTTATTTTCGAATACATAGGCAAGCAGCGACGCTCGCGACGAATCAGCCGTCCGGCCGCGCGCAGCAAATGAACAAAAATCAAAGCGTGCGCGGCGGGAACGCGGTTGGGGTGGGGCGGGGGCTTGCAAACGTAATTTGTCAAATGAATCAGGAATCAACCTGTCTAATTGCTAAGACGCGTTAGACGTACGTGCGAAGTTTTACCGACGCGATGTAATGTATAAACCATAAACTACTATTTTTTTCTACATCCAATTTCACTTCCGCCTCCGCCTCCGATAACCTCCGCGTCCGCGGAGGTAAACCCGTCGCCTCCGCATCCGCCTCCGCCTCCGCTAAGAAGGCCTCCGTTACAACCCTACTAATAACGGATCGTGAATGACAGATGCAAGTGTGAATGCGTCTTTATGATCGATCGAAACTCACCTATCGTAAGCCAGACGCCGAACTGAATCCAGGTGACGTGGCCGATGGTCATCATCAGGTAGATGTTGATGAGGATGCTGACGCCCGGCAGCCACGGGACCAGGGGCACCTGACAAATACCACGTGTCAGGGTGACGATACTTACAAGCCAAATCGATAATTCACACTCGTCAAAACATTTCTGTACCCTCCGCATTCTCGCGAGACGCGAGGAAAAGTTGACAAGAACGTGTTCCACATTCTCGTATCTCGCACTTTTATCTTTACGATGTTCTCGCGCGAGATTAGGAGAGATATTACATGTTTTATCTTATATATAAAATTCTCGTGTCACAGTGTTAGTTACCATACTCTGAAACGGTTTGACCGATTCTCATGAAATTTTGTGTGCATATTGGGTAGGTCTAAGAATCGGACTACAGCTATTTTTCACCCCCCTAAATGTTAAGGGTAGTCCACCCCTAATTTTTTTTTCTTTTTTTTTGCCATCTAGTATATATACACATGTGAGTCCAAAATTTTGTCTTCTAATATTTCGATAAGTGTGGTCCAGAGCATGTAGTCATAATAACCTTGAGTGTGTTCTGGCATTAGTGACCAAGTTCCAGCCTCCCTTAAGAGAGTAGCAGTACTTGTAGCACCTTTAGTGTTGCAAAGGGAGAACGGAACACAACTCAAGATGTTATGGCGAAATACCCTAGACCAGGGGTGGTAGCCATCCAGACGGGCAAATACCCTACCACCTGGCCGTGGGTTGTTTTGTCGCCTTTTACGAAAGGCCATCCGGCCGCAAGCAATTCTATTCCTTCTCCGTTCCTGCACGGATAGATTTGGTCCTAAAGACCCGATTGAAAAATTTAGTCTGTATATGCACTTGCTTTTGCCCACCGCTGCACTCGCTATATATAAAAAACCTATGTGAGTAAAATAGAACCACGCCGCGGGTCAAACCCTACTGTGAAATAAATTGGCAGGGCACCAATCGTTGGCCCTACATTATATTATTCTCTTAATAAATTAAAAATAAATACTTACAGTGAAGGCCAACTTTTTCTCTGAAACCGGTTGCCTCGATATCCCGTACAAAGTGCTGACGACCAACACCACGCCCAAAACTAGCATAGCCGTCGGCCCGGCTTTGCCCGCCAATATCTCCTCACCATAAAAGTGTATGCTCGATATCATGATGAAACACCATACACCTAAAATAACATATTCGAGTCACGCTCCGTTCTCAATGACCTTACAGGAGCTGCATACGTCTAGTCGTCGCAGCGGACTACGACCTACTGGCTAGTGTAACGCGGGAGCGCACATTTTAATAGTCGCTCTCTCTCGTTCGCACGCCATCCGTCCCGCTCACACATTGTGCTATATATTGGACTTGCGTACGCGAGCTTCATGCCTATGACTGGCAGGAGACAGCGCTGGGCAGAAAGGAGTGGAGTATTCTCATTTCGGAGGCCGGGACTCTTGGGTCGTTGAGCCGCAGAAATTAGTTATTTTATATAGATGTATTAATACATATGTATATATATATATATATATATATATATATATATATATTTAACATATGTAATAATATGTTACGAATGGGCGAATGAAAGAGGTAGTGAATTTTATGTACGACTAAATTGATAAAAGGAATGAATGGAGAATTTAGACTGCCCGAAAGATAAGCTTGCATGCAACTGGTTATGTCTTTAATGCTGGATGCCCAATCCTGTCTTATCGTACGATTAAAATTAATTTCTCATTTTATAGACTAAAATTAACTGCATTGTTTTTATTGCAAGAGTTCAGCAGACAGGCAGACGACCCACTTGATGGAAAGCGGTTACCATTGCCTATGGATATTTGCAACACCAAAGATGGTACAAATGCGCTGCTGCTCTCTTAAGGGAAGCTGGAACCTGGTCACTAATGCCGGAACACGACTCAAGGTGACATACTTTAGAGCAGGGGTGGTAGCCATCCAATCGGGTAAATGCCCTACCACCTGGCTGTGGGTTGTTTTGTCGCCTCTTACGACAGGCCGCCCGGCAGCAGGAAATTGTATTCTTTCTTCGTTCCTTCACGGATAGGATTGGCCAGCTAGTTATAATTAATGCACAAGTTTATTTGTATTAATTTGTAATAAAATAGTGCACGCACTCTTAGGACGCGTTCCCACTATGACGCAACGATTAATTTATCGTTGAATGACTATCGTATCTAGCTGTTCCCATTGGATCACGACATATCGTCGTTTCTACGGCATTCGCTTTGTCGTTTACACATCATTAGCGAGGGGGAAGGGAAAACACATGTATACGGAGAGACGATATTTTTATCGTGAATTTGCCGTCACGATTTAGTCGTAATGTTTTTTATGCTAGCCGTTTCCGCTATCATGACAATTTTTCGTGTGACAAAAATGTCGTAGACGACAATAAATCGCGTCGTTCTATATGCGAACCCACTCCATTTAAACATATAAGCCACGACACTTTTTTATTGCAGGAGTTCAGCAGACAGCCAAACGGCCTGTGGAAAGCGGTTACCATCGCCTATGAACATCAACACCAAAGGTGCTACAAACGCGCTGCTGCTCTCTTAAGGGAGACTGGAACCGAACTCAAGGTTGCAATGGCGACATACTTTAGGCCAGGAGTGGTAGCCATCCACTTAAAGCCACACGATTATCTGTCGTCGCGAAAAAGTGGGAACGCGCCGTTAGAGGCGCTGAACGATATGAACGAATGAAAGATGCGGTGAACGAAATGAACGGAGCGTACACTCACCGTACAGAGTGACCAGGGCCGTGACGATCGCGGAGCTGAGCCTCGTGGGAGTGAGGTGCTTGTCCGCGTTCACCGCTTGCCGGAGAACGGACCTCAGGCTCAAGTCGAGGGGTTCGGGCGCACGCTGCGCCGTTACGCTCCTTTCGTACCTAAGGTTTTTGAAGTTATCCTTCTTTAGGCGCGATGAGAGTAAATTTTTACGATGCGCGCTGTTACAGCCCTACTCTCTCTAGGCAATTATTGCAGAGCCGGCAAGCCACTGACATCAATAGGCTAAGCATCGATCAGCAGTAATTGCCTATAAATACTAAATCTTTTGTAAATTTGTCAGAGTCTTCTGGTAATTAGCTAAAGCTATTCAACAACGGACCTGGTTTCTGCCTGCCGGTTGAATAGCCCTAAACTACATTACCAAACCCGGATCCGGTAGACCTTTTAGGTCCCGTAGATTGAGGCTCCAGTACTGTGTAGTACATAATAAATCTCAGCTCCAGTACTATAGTGTTTGTTTTTAAAAACACCCTAAGTATCCGGGACTAACAGCGCGCACACCGTCACACGAAACAGCTACACCATGAAGTCAGCTATAGTCAACATTTCAGTTTTGCGGGCTGGCCGAGTGTAGTATGGCGGTTGTGAGACGAGCATTGTAATATTTCTATACTTTATTGCGTTTTAATTAATATACGAGTTTGATGATTTATAAATCATTTATTTGGTATCCTACATATATATATTATTATCAGCAAAATCAAAGGATTTATTTTAATTCTATTGAAGACGTGAGTGGATGAAGGTGATATGTCGCATATTCGGTTTTTTGCTTTTTTTGCGTAGATGAAGGTTATAAGTCGATACAAAATAACTACAGACCTTAGACCATAGATATAAGGCATATTTAAAAAAATAAAGAGTTGAAAAAGGTGTTAAGTTCAGTTCAGTTTAAAATAAAAGTAAAACTTTTATCTCGATTTACTCAGAATTGGAATTATGCGACTTATCACCTTCATCCACTCATGTCTTCAATTACTTATATCGCTTTTTCTAATACTTGGGTGTGATTGTGGTATTTATTTTTCTGAGTTATTTAGGGTTAACCTCAGTTTTTGGTTGTATTTTTCAATACGGTCGGTTAAATGTATAAAGCCCCTATACGGTCGAATCGACCGCGGTAGGGGTTTTATTTATTAAACCAATTTAAAGAAGTATAACATCTAACGCGTGTTTTATGGCTTGGTAGCTAGGCCTTTAAGCCAGATCTTAGTTTACCATACAGTTTCTTCATTTTCTTAAGCCTATGTGTAGCACGGGTGAACTGTAGGTTATCAGCTGGTGCCATGCAGCAAAGTTCTTGTGAGAACTCAAAAGGTGCACATTTCAAATTTCTCACAAAACACATAATTACTACTCAAAAACTATCAATATCTTAAAAATATTGTTTATTTTGGGGTATTTTACACATTTTTAGAAAATTAAACTGCACAGCACAACATCTCCTTACAGTTCCCGCCAAAAACTTCTCGTACCTAAGTACTTTTGAAGTGAAACTTTGAGGATGACGAAAATTTTTCTCACAATAACACAATTACTAATTAAAAATTATAAATATCCTTCAATCATATTTTAAAGTGATTTTACAAAATAGAACTGCAGAGCACATCTCTTTTCAGTTCCCGCCAAAACTCTCTAGAACGTGTAGAACTCTCAACGCCGCAGTGATGTTAATGACATTTACTTCGACTCCGAAAATTCAGAGATTCGTTTCGTCCAAAAGGACACTAATTTCATCACCATCATATATTATTTTTATACTCAGGGCCTTACTTATAATAATCTCATCAAGAAAGGATTAGCCATCTCTTAAATATGAGACTCTTAAGCCCCTAATCAATGGCTGTTTCAAATAAAACTTGCCATCTTGCCTCTTAGCAGTCACTTAAACTACCTCTCGATGTTGGGTATTTTTGACAGTTATTTATGAGTTACTTTACCACCACCTCTTATTTTTAAGAGGAGTTTATGGGTAAGATTTTCGTTAATCAGTTGCTAGAGTACAATTAAATAACGATGAAGAAACAAAATTGCAATCCGTGTTCACCTATAATTAGTTTCGGTTTAAACCTTAGTCATAAGTACAATAACAGATCAAATGTACAAAACGGTAATCTTTAAAAAAAAAAATTGTGGCGACCGAGGGTAGAACTTTCCAGCAGCATAAACCGGTCGCAAGACTTTTGGAAAAGGGTAGAAGATTCCGGAAGGAAAAGACAAGGACGGATATATTTCAAAAAGGGATTGACAATGAACGAATGTTCTAGAATAGAGTTCGGGAAGGAAAAGAAAGAGATAGATACGTTAAATACGTAACATCATGTTTATTGTTATCTGTTATTTTCTACTATTAATACATTATTTTTACTACTACTCTCTTACTATTTCATTTGCATATGCACGTTATGGAATTGGACTAGAGGGAGATAGGAGGAGAATGAAGTGTGTAACCGAATCTCTCACAAGTATAGAAGGCAAACGGGGATACCATAAAGCTAAGAGATAAATGGCCTTACTTATAATCGTTTGTTAAAATTTAAGAAATTGCTCAGCAACTGATTAACGAAAATCTTATCCATAAAGTCTTTTTGAGGATAAGAGGTTGTAGTAAAGTAACTCATAAATAACTGTCAAAAATAAGCAACATCGAGAGGTAGTTTAAGTGACTGCTAAGAGGCAAGATGGCAAGTTTTATTTGAAACAGCCATTGATTAAGGGCTTAAGAGTCTCTTATTTAAGAGATGGCTAATCCTTTCTTAGGGAGATTATTATAAGTAAGGCCCACAAAGTACTAACCTGAGCATGGAGACGCAGGAGGCAACCATAGAGTAAGCTAAGAGTGTTCCAATAGACATCATGTCTATCAGGTCGTCCAGTTCCAAGAGCATAGCCAGAGTGCCTGCGAGGGAATAAACGCAATCAAAAATAAATATCACACTTTTTTTTTTCATTTACTACACAAACCAAATTCTATCAATCCCTGCCGAGGGTCGCGTGGAAGAGATCTCTTCTTAGCGTTGTACTATCTTTTTATTTCTTTTAATTCAAATTTCTATTTTTATTTCTTTGTACAACTTGGCTAACTATAGGCCTTACTTATAATAATCTCGTTAAGAAACGATTAAGCATCTCTTAAGTAAGAGAATCAGAATCAGACCCTAATCAATGAATATCTCTTTTTTTCCACTTATAAATGTTTGTTATTTACCTAAGAGGAGCACAAATAAATGAAGTTTGAATGATTAAGGTAGATTGTACCCAAAATATTCTACTAAAGAGGAGTTTATAGGTAACATTTTCACTAATCAGTTGTTGAGCAGTTTCTTTAAATTTAAGAAACGTTTATAAGTAACAGTACGCCATTCATAACTTGCTTGGCGGCTGAATTTTTAGAGCTATTTTAGAGCTTATGTCAAATTTTAACTCGATAAGATATAGGAACCAGTCATGAATAATTAAAGCTATTATCCAAACGAAGGACATAAAGAACGAATTTATTGTGTGAATGACAATCTATACATATAATAAAATTGTAGAGGTCAAATTTCTGTACAATGAAAAAAAATGCTAAAAACCGAGTCAGGGGGTCGCAAGAAGTGAAATAGAACTAATACCGATTTTTTTTCAAAATTTTTGTTTGTCTATCTTTACGGGCTAATCTCCGAAACGACTGGACCGATTTAAATGAAACTTTGTATGGTGGTACTTTTGACCCCGAAAAAATAAAGAGTTCCCATGGGATAGCTAAAAAACTTTCCATGCGGACATCAGCCAGTAAATTATAAAGTTGACGAAAGCATGAAACTGTACGACTGACTACTGACAATTACCTGTAAAGAGTCCAGCAATCATAGTCCCGATCAATGGCGTTTGGAATCGGTCGCTGACCCTGCCCATGAACTTGAAGAGGAGGCCGTCGGAGGCCATCGCGTAGATGATGCGCGGGAGGGGGAACACGGCGCCCAGCAAGCTGAGGCGCATTACAACGAACATCAGAAAGAGAGGAATCAGGTTCATTTTTAGGACCAACATATACAAGTGGATATATCTCTCCCATATTAATGTAATTCGATATAATATTACTATTGTTATCTAGGGCTTCCGTGGCGCCACGGAACGGCCAGCACATAGAGGCCCCTTAGTCAAATTTGAAGTAAATGTGGCATTACTATGACCATTATATAATTATATATATATATATATATATATATATATATATATATATATATATATATATATATATATATATATATATATATATATATATATATATATATATATATCTCTCTCTCGGAGAAGGCATCGTTCTCGTAACATCTTCTTTATTGGTTGCAGGTTTAGTGGGCGTCATCAGAGTAAAATGCAGAGCATAAAACACAATAGCCACGGTTAATATCCCTTTAATTTAGATTTAAACAATATTTCGATACAGTTTAGACCGAGCAGCGGGTTCAGGGCACCGATTATACTTCTAACTTCAACACTTTCTTTAAAATTCTCAACGGTGCAACTCGACTTGTTGTCATTACTCAAATGTGCCGGAAAAACTCGGTAGATACTACTCAAATACAGATGGCGTCTTGACCCCGCTCATTAAGACGATCTTTAAGTTATAAAAAGATTTAACAAATCAATATATATTGATTTATGGTGGCGTAAAAAAACAACTTTTTTTGAGTCTCGAGTGAAAAAATGTTAGTTTTTGACGTTTTAAAAACTCCCTCCAAAATGAAAGGAGGGCTCAAAAAGTTTTTGAACGCTCTAAATTTTTTAATTTTAAATAATCGCCAATCTGATGGAAAGCCGTTACCAGCTGCTCTCTTAACCCTTAAGACGGAACCACCACAGATTTGTTGCCCGAACTGTCACACGGATAATTGGGAGGAACCGCAAATTCGTGGTCAAATACAGATAATTGAAGCGGAAGTTGAAACTGATGCTTTCTCTCTCTAACTACATAGAGTTGGTATTAGAATAAAAGAGACGATATAATTCTCTTGGTTTTGCCAAGACAATTTTGATGCCAGCTTTTGGAATAAAGTAACGGTTTTAGTCCCTATTAGAGGGTTAACATTCCTTTCTCAATTTGTGTCCCTACATCCTCTTTCAGTCCACATTGTAAGCTATGAATAACTAATAAAACCAGTTTAATTACCTGGAGCAAAGTGCGCAAATAGCTCCCACATTGACGGCATATTTAGCCCAGGTCCAGCCAAGCCGGTCGTACACGTACGGAAAAGGCGCTTTCACATCCTACAAAATACAAACTATTCACTCAAAACATTGTATGAGAAACTATACCATTCAAATCAAATCAAAACAAAACAATTTGATTTGTTCAAAACATGGTTAAACAGTTGGTATATATGGTATAGTGTACACATGTTTTGCTCACATAGGAGTATACAAATATATTGTTGGCACCCCGCCAATATATACACGTATACATTTGTTTCTAATAAGAAACAGATATATAAAATAAAATTTAATATAGTAAAATTAATGTCTGTAGATTGAGTGGACTACACTGTTTTTGTTAATTAGTTGATTTTTAATGTAATTACTATTTGCATGCCTGAAAAGGCAAAAAAAATTTGAAACATTACACAATATATTGTCATCTAATAGTTATATAATACTAACCATATTTTTAAGCAAATAAATGATTTGATTTGATTTATAAAATTTTGGGCTTTGATCCCCTTTTTTACACAACTAAAAATCACAATATTTCGCCTAATTGTTCAATTAAAATATTTCTACCAGTGTTAAAACAATTAGGCGAAATGTTATGATTTTTATTTTTGAACTTTAAATCACTCTCCTGTAAAGTTTACTCCATGTCGTTTAGTCATTGCCTTTCAAGCGTCGATATATATATATATATATATATATATATATATATATATATATATATATATATATATATATATATACTGAGTTTCAGCCAAATAGGTCTAGTCGTTTTTTCGTGAAAACGGAACAGATAGACGGACAGACAGACAGAGTTACTTTCACATTATAATATTAATAGGGATTAAATTATTATTATTCACGATTGGCACCTGCTCGTAATAGGGCAGCATCAGCGTCAAGACGCAGGACACGCCGGAGTAGGCGAGGAAGATGACGAAGAGTGACGTCACCACCGCGAACGGGATCGTCTTCTGGGGCCGCTTCGCCTCCTCGCCGGCCGTCGCCACGCAGTCGAAGCCTACAACCAGCCGACAACAAACAGTAAGTGCAGTGCCAACTCCATGTAACGTCACTCGATATAACGACAAACTCCCTAAAACGCTCACTCGATTTAACGAAACGTCGAAATCAATTGGCTTTCGTTGGTTTGGCTTGCCCTCCATGTGCGCAGCTCGTCGCACATATAATGAATATTTGTTTGCACGCTGATGGTGGTGGGCCTAGGATAGGTCGATGTAGTAGCGGAAGTTAAACCACTGTTAGTTGGTGAAAACTTGTAATAAAATCGCTTTACATAAGAAGGCGTCTGCCTTCGGCTACAACCCAAACGGAAGAAGAACAAAATGCACAAATAATAGTGCCAGTTCAAAAATAAACAATATTTTATGTTGGTGTTGCCAACACTCCATGCAATGATACTCTCTATATAGCATTACACCTACTTCCAATAACGACAACAATTAAGTAATAAAAAAATACCTTTTAAATTGCCAAAATTAATAAAAGCTGCGTGGCAATAAATAAACTCGACTGTCGGCATCATGTATACCGAAGTTTCTAAGTACTTCCTTTGTCACCAAGATTCCTCAATATCGCAAGATATGAATAAAATAAGTAAGAAAATACAACAAAATTACTGGTGCAGCAAAAGACGTCAGACAAAAATAACAGGTTCCTCGCCATTTAACGACTACTCTCTATAACGCCTCTTTAGAATTTATTGTGAAATGTGTGAAATACAGTGTCAACTCTGTATAACGACACTGAAGGAATTGAGCATTTTATGGCGTTTTTTTATTGCTGGAGTTGAGCAGACAGGCAGACGGCCCACTTGGCGGAAAGCGGTTACCATCACCTATAAACATTTGCAACACCAAAGGTGCTACAAATGCGCTGCTGCTCTCTTAAGGGAGACTGGAACTAGGACTAGGGGTGGTAGCCATCCAGTCAGGCAAATACCCTACCACCTGACAAAATCATCTAGACCTATCGCAATATAATTGTTGGAACCATATTGAAATACTAAAAATTAAAAAAATGGAATAGAAAACACTTTTTTGTTCACCACATACACATAAATTAAACAATGTACAGTATTTACATTAAGGAGTAAAAGTAGGAGCAATGGGCGGTCTTATCGCTTTGGAGCGATCTCTTCCAGACAACCCGGGCTCTGGATTTTTCGAAATGGAATTTAGCAAGTGTATGACGGTGGTGTGCTAATTTACCAGAATACATACCAATAAATCCGTAGAAACACTTAGCGGCGCCTCTGATGATGCCCGCCAAGCCGAAGGGGGCGAAGCCGCCGCTGCCCTTGCCCTCCGGCACTGCAGACGCCGGAATCCGCCAGTTGGCCGGATTGGCTGAAAAAACAGCCAAGCACTTTTAGTTAGGCATATGGACACATGGGCACATTTTTCAATCACCAGTTAAAACTAACTCATAGGGTAAAATAGGTAAGGTGAAGTAAGGTAAGGGAAGGGGAGATAAGGGAAGGTTAAAGGTAGGTAAGGTAGGGTAAAGTAAGGAAACTCTTTGTACACCAAGGCATTGACAAAGAGAAGTGGAAAAATACAAAGATACGGGCGGACTTATCGCTAAAAAGCGATTTCTTCAAGGAAACCCTTGGCAGGGATTAATAGACTTTTAGACGATGGTGCAGACTATATAATGATGATACGTGTGCAGTCTATATAAATACAAAAACAAGACGGGTAGCAAAGCTCACAATTACTTTACAAAGAGAATTAGAATCAGTGAAAGTTTTGCATAGGAAACAGATTGTTTTCGACCTGGTCAGTTTAAACTGCTCCCAAGAAAATTCCCACGGGATGCCCGGGATCAAAACTATCGCAGATTTTAAGTCCGGGAATTTGCTGTCGGTCAATGAAAATCGCATCGAAATCGGCCCGATAGTTTTCGCGCGAATCGCGAAAAAACACAGATAAAAACGAAAAGGAAAAATTCTACAATTTTATAATATTAAATGGATTTCTATAAACATAAATAGAATTACCTTTAAAACATCCCGATATCGTAACGAAGAGAACAACACAAAGATTGACTCCGGTGCAGAAGTTGTTAAACTTCGTGGACTCCTTGAAGCCACACGCTAAAGCAGCTGCAATCAAACAAATCATTGTAATCAAAAGAAAGAAAGGAAAAACGTATATTTGGCCTTCGCATATCGAGACACATTAAAAGCGGAAAAAAAAAACACTATATATGGCAAAAAAAAATGTCCCATGATGGTACTGTGAAGACATTAGTGCCAACATAATAAGCAAACGGGAAATCGATATTAATCTATGTCTTCAAACAGCGCGTTCCATTAGTAGCTCACAACGCCGTTCCACAAGGCGACCGCGGCCGCTGTGATCGTGGCGAAAACGTCACTAATTACGTCATCGTTTTCGATCACACAACGCTCACCAAGACCCATGTCGAGAAGGTGTAGTGGATCCCTAATGGAACATTACCAAAACAGCGCGCCTTACATGACCTTATTCTATTGGCGACAACGATCAAAAGCCAAAAGATACTTTGGGACAATTTGTTTCACGCATTCAACGCGGCTGCACTCGCGGATACATTCGTGGTAGGGGTCTACCAAGACAAGTATGATGTAAAACTCGATTCTCACGCCTGCTGCTTGCCTTCACAATATCCTTCTGATTGACCATTGTAAATGTGTGATTAAGTGTATAAGATCTCATCCATGTAGAATCGGAGAAGGAGTACAATTTCCTAGCTTACCTACCGCCTGTCACCATGACAAGAGTATATAAATGAAACACTACTCACCGGAGAATGCTATAATAACGAAGAACGCGAAGAGATCCGGATACCGCGCCAAGTGCGGCGTGTCCAGCGGCATCAGCGCCTCCATGTACGTCGACATCGTCTTATTCAACAACGCGTCCAGGTATTCACTCAAGCCTTTCACTACCGACGCTGCACCTACAATATACAAGTATGACGGAGCGTATGCAAGAATGAATGAGTGAATGAACGAATGAAAACACTATTCTTCACCAAACCACTCACTTCACCAACTAGGTACAGTAAATGTTGAACAAAAGGGCGGCCTTATCGCTTAAAGCGATCCATCCAGGCAACCCCCTAACTGATGAAAATATTAAGAAGACTGGCGGTGAAAACAATAAATAATATGAAACATTCCAAGAATACTAAGTAAAAATAGCATATATCATACTATATATAAAAGAGCAACATGTTTTAGACTTGCGAGGACCAAAGATATTTAGTAACCATCAAATTAAAAGACAATATAGATTTAGTTTGTTTGATGTTGAGTGGCAGTGAGTTCCATAAACGGACAGCCTGTACTGTGAAGGAGTTATCAACGAAGGAAGAGAAGTGTGTACAGGATTCATTAAAGAGAGATTATTACTAGAGCGCAAATAACGGGCATGAGAAAGATGTAGGAAATCAAAATGTTCCTTTACATACGGAGGGGTACGAGGATCAAAAAGGATATTGTACAAAAGAAAGAGTAAGTGAATGAACGAATGAAATCATTTCCTACACAGATAAACAAGCTTGGCTAAGCAGTACTTCACACCGGGACATAGGTTTTTATTACACAAGGTCCAAGTCCGTCCCCATGTGGAGTACTGCTCCCATCTCTGGATTGGGGCACCTCAGTACCAGCTGCTCCCATGTGACTCCTTGCAGCGCCAAGCGGTCCGGATTGTCGACGATCCCAAACTTACAGACTATTTAGAACCTTTCTCTTCAAGTCTCAGAAAAGACGTAGGAGCTGAGGAGGAGCTATTTGGTTTGGTACCTACGCCGCCATTTTACCACCGCACTCACCAGCAACTGGGAGCTTATCCACACTTCCTTGACACCTGGAAGTTATCCACTGTACGTGGTGCTCGCTTCTTTATGCCATATGTGAGCAAGCTATGGAATAGCACCCTCCCGCGGTTTTCCCAAAGCGGTATAATATGGGGCTCTTCAAAAAGGACGTAAACACATATTTAAAGTCTCAACTCAAGGACTCGACATGAACAAAGCGTATTCCTACATGAGACGATAAGACGTGTCAGTGGAGTGGTTTTCAGTATAAGATTCTTTAATAAATCCTCACCTATAATGTACTCTAATATAAGATTCCATCCAATGACAAAAGCTATGAACTCCCCAACGCAAACATAGCTGTAAACATACGCCGAGCCGGCTTTCGGCACCCTCGCACCAAACTCGGCATAGCAAAGACCTAAGACATGAGAAAAAGATATATATTAGCTCGAATTATATTAGAGACAATTTTTATACCAAACCAAAAAACGTTTATTTGTAAAGTATTCTACTTCGAGGTATCTCTTCCTCTAACCCATAACCATCTAGAATGAACGCGTCAGGTAAGTATAGACAAACTGCATAAGAGTTGCTTACATTGATATAGCGAGATTTTACAATAACTGATTAGTTATGTTTGTCAGAAATATTTAGTCATGCCGCTTCCTCGGTAACATGCTAGTTTAAAGTCATGAAGGGTGACCTGCGTAGCATTAGACTCACAATTCGGGATGCACTCACTCACTTACCGACTCACTCACTTACTTACTGACTCACAATACTTAACACTCGGATGATGAATCAAAAGTACAAGCAATAAGACTCACCGGCCAAAACACTAGCCACTGCCGCCAATAAAAACGACAGTATGACAGCGGGTCCAGCATAGTTCTTGGCGACATTGCCAGCTAAGACATAGACGCCTACGCCCAAAGTGCTTCCGATTCCTAGGGCCGTGAGATCCAACGCCGATAGAACTCTGGCTAAGCGCGCAACACCCTCCTCAGCGGCTTTACGCCGTGAGAGCGCTTTATAGGCTAAGCTGGCAGCGCGAGCGGCCCCTGCTTTTATACCACCTGGAACCAATAACGAAGACAATATTGTTACAACCCAGCTGCCGACAAAGACAAATTCACATCTGCAGCCCTGTAGAAACACATTTTATTACCTTTTCAGCATTTGGACTTCCTTTGTTTACTATGTGTTTAAAAAAAACAGCCCTTGTGTATTGTAATCTTTTATTGCCTATTGTTTTATTGTGATCAGTGCCAGGTGTCTCGGGTTTAAAAGTACAAACTGATTCCAAGAAATTCGGTCCACGCGGCCGGGCAGACATTTTGCATCTGTGCTGTATAAAGCGATGCCCCAATGAAGAGATGCGGCAGTCGAGCGTTGACCACGAGCGAAGCAAGACTTGTTTGCATTCGCTAATCTATTTAGTGAGGGAATTTGCGCGTGTTATTGAATTACGTTTGGACTTGTCGAGTTAGGTTATATTTGTACTTGTGTTATACGTGTTTGTATAGTTCTAATAAACTCTATAGTAATTCTAACAGCATTTTAATTCGAGTCCTGTAACTCGTAACAATATTATAATATTATGTGAACTTACAACTACTTTACATGCAAAAAGAATTTATTCTTAGTTACTTATTATTAGTATCATTATTTAATCTTATTACAAAAATACGGCTAGCGCTGTAGGTAAGAGTGAGAGAGGAGGAGCCTGCCTACCGCTGCCGTATGCATTAGAGAAAGGAAAGCCAGACAGACTGGCGGCGTAACGCGTTACGTAACGAAGCGGTTTACCCTCCCATAAGAAGACATCACTTCAAAGTGCCACCTACAATCATTGTTTATTCATTCGAAAACTAAAGAATAATGTCAAACTAGTCACAGGTAACAGCCTACAACATGCTATAGTTACTTTCAACAATATCACCATTTACAATTTCAATCTTGATAGCAAATTTATTGGATCATTCGGTATAGTTGCTGAAAATAAATTTTGACTCAATACAATGGGTTTGATTAACTAGCTGATATGAGCCACTTCAAAGCGGTATACACAAAAATCAATCAATGGACCGTTCATTGCTATTTGGTCAAACTCATTGATAGTCCGATGACATAGGCCACGTGCACAGGGAACATGCTACGTTCCACTTGAGCTTACAACGACCGCGCTCACGACAGCGATTTTTCCCGTGGCACCTGTTTGCGGGCATTACAATCACACGCTCAAGTAGCGTTACACTTAGGCTGGTGTGCAACGACTTTTAACCGATGTTTAAAATAAAATAATCGCCTAAAATGTATGGAAAAACAGTGATTATTTTTGGTTAACCGTCGGTTAAATTTCGGTGCACACCAGCTGTTGTGAATAATTTGATGCATTATAAATTTATTAGCGAAACCGTAAATAATAAAATTCGCTTCTTGATATATTATATTTGATTTGTTCGTACAGAAAATGTTCTCAAGTAACAAACATAAAACAAATTTAATATCACATATATTAAATGTTCTAAAAAGTTCCAACACCAGCCTTATTATATAGAATAGACCAGGGGTGGTAGCTGTCCCGTGACAAAGTATCTAAGTATGAGGTATAAACTTAAATTGCCTTTTCTCTATGCCGGCGACCCCCGAGCAAGGCTCTGCGACCCCCCTGGGGGTGCGACCCACAGGTTGAAAAACACTGATATAGATTATAGAGCGTTGATGTCATTAACGACCAAATACAGGTAAATTCGCTTGGAGCCTTTTTTGCGTTTGTAGTAGTGTAATGTCAGCGCATAAATAAATAGCTAATACTTTTTAATACGCTTTTATTAGCTTCATTCATTCAGATTCCGTTACATACTAACATACGTGTTAGTATGTAACGAAATCTTTCAGTTAAATTTGACCAACTTCCCGGTTTCCGACTGAGCTGAAATTTTGCACGTATGTGTATTTCGCGTGACAATGCAATAATATGGTACCATGGAGCTGATCTGATTTGATTGATTGATTTTGAGAATTTATACGTCGCATTTTCAGCAAACAAGGTATGCACTCAGCTTCTTGCCGTGCCGACATAATACCCGACACAACGCTGATTTTTAGAGCAAATCTTCTTTTTGGCGTAATATTAAAAGATCCGAATATTTGTGTGAATTAAATTTAAAAACGATTTAATTTGTTAATCTTCTACTAATTCTTTCAATGTTAGATATCCATTCATCGAGGAAGGCTATATATCATCACGCTAAGACCAATGGGAGCACAACACCAATGAAGAATATTTCAAAATCGGAGGATTTAACACCAGACTCAGCTATGCGAGGATGAGTCTGATGTGAATGATGATAAATCGTTATGCAAGATCAGTATTACGGGGATATGCACTCCTTACACAAACCAAACTTACAGATCACAGTCACATTTACAGTCTGTGTTAAACCTTAGTCTAGTCTATAGACACAAACTTTACAACTTTTTTTTTAATTAATTTGTTTTAAAGTAAACATATATTATTTTGTATGTTTGATTTTAAATATCGTTAAATATAAGTAGAACATCGAAACTAAAATACACTATGTAGCAGATCACTGCCATCGGGGAGCGTGCCCAGAAGGTTGGCTGCATTGTCGCGCTGTATGGCAATCAATACTTATTTGTTGTGCGATATATGAGCCAGCCTTCTGATCACGGGTAGTGTCAAAGAGTTTCCTATATATATATATATCTTTAAAGCCACTCTGTCTTTATTTTTTTTGTATGTATATTGAATATAACAGACTTACGCAAAACACACATCATTTTCAGTTAGAATTTCACACGTCCTGGCAACAAAACATTGAGGACTGGACTGAATTATTATTTAAGAGATAAATGACCCTTACATAAACCTCAATTGGACAGGCGGACAAATTGAGACATCCAAAGCGATTGACAATTATACAATTTATTGATGTGCATACACACATAAAACAACCAGCTCATTGTGTGAAAACAAATTCGTTTTTAACCAACTTCCTATAGGAGGAGGTTTTAAATCTGACTGCATTTATATTATATTCTTTGTTATACAATTTCTCTGACAATTATGGTTTGACTTTCAAATTTTTGAAGTGATAACTTCTTATGGGTGGCTAAACCGCATCGTATTGGTACACTTTACGGCGCCAGACTCTCTGGCTTCGCTTTCTCTCAAGCCTACAGCAGAGGTAGGTAGGCTGTGAAAAGTATCTTAAACATTGAAATAAAATAAGAATACACCACTTAAAATTGTTCAAACATAGTTGGAAGAACCCTTGATAGTAGAGTTTCTCTTAAGGGGGTATAGGTCAATACCTTACAATGTGTCCTATACCAATGTATAGGACACATTTATTTATTATGAACTATTATGAAAGAACAGGTTTATCTTTAGGACATATACAAGTGAAACATTATAATTAATAAATAAAGCAAGAATACAACCACAAAGTAACTGAAGATATTGATGATTGAAAGATTGGATCAAGCTCAGCTAAAATGTTCATCTGTTAGACCAATGCTGATTTTCCGCTTGACCCTAGAGTGACAACATGACAAACTACACATTATATAATAAACAGTTATTTCATTGTTGTCATAAAGACAATATTAGTACTGAGTTATACTTGTGTGTGTGAACTGAATAATTATACTGAGTTCAATAAAATTACAAATATTTAAAGCATGAAATTCATATACAACACATATACATTTATAATACATTTTACAGACATTGAAACTAAAATATATTATGTAGCAGGTCGCTGCCAACGGGGAGCGCATCCCGAAGGCTGGCTGCATTACCATGCTGTATGGCAATACATATTTGTTGTGTGAAATGTGAGCCAGCCTTCTGATCACAGGTAGTGTCAGAGAGTTTCTTACATATGTCTTTAAACAAACTCTTTGCCGATGGACCCCACGGGCCTAATGTTTCAACCCCAAACGGCACATATATGTAACCCCTTCCTAAGGCTCCATTAACAATATTATATACAAAATATTATGTGGTAAACAAGGTAAATAAATAACACAAAAAACAGCCTTAAAACAATACCAGAATTATATAATGCTGGTGTCTTGTCTTTGGCCCACCTATGATTTTTGGTGTTCAACAAGAAACTTCTTGAGTTTGACCCTATACCCTTGAACTGATTCAAACTTTTTTAATGTAGTTGAGTAGGCTAAAATAGCAACCATGCAGGCTAAAGCGAGGGCCCCGCTTCACTTCATGGCCACTTTAGCCTTTGTGGGTTTTTTTTATAACCACAGAAAATTTACTTTTATATGTCAAATAATAAACAAATGAGCCCCTTTAACTATACCACACACTAAAGTGCTTCAGAATGATTTGTTTAACAAGAAATTTGCTACACATTATGTAAATTCAATAACATACACACAAGATACTTCACATCCCAGAATAGTGTTTGTATGATAATAACTCAAAATAAATGAGTGAAGCTAAAATAATTGATTATCAAACATTTTCAACTTTCAATAATAAAATACATCAAAGATCACAAAGAAATATGTGCATAGAAATTTTCAAAATATGCTTTAAATTTTTAATATATCTTATACTAATATAAGCTTAATATAAGCTGAAGAGTTTGCTTGTTTGATTGACAGCACTTATCTTAGGAACTACTGGTCTGATTTGAAAAATTCTTTTAATTTACATAAACCATTTATTGAGGAAGGCTATAGGCTATATATCATCATGCTAAAACCAATAGGAGCGGAGAACCAATGAAGAATGTTTCAAAATCAAGGGATTTTGGGAACAAATTCAATGCTGACGACATAGCAGGCACAGCTAATATAAATATAAAACAAATTGAAAACATTCTTTCTTTCTTCCTAAGTGGTCAGTGGATAGGGTTAGTCGTCAAAGAAGATATCTTTGACGACTAACAAAGCAAAGCTGTGCAAAGTTTCTTCATTTTATTTGCCAATTTATTCTTACTTCAGTTTAAGTTTTTAAGCCTGTACATATATTATTAATAAATATAAAAAATCTTTATACTGCCTTAATTAGTATTTGGTTGGTACATAATATAGTTATTGTTAAAAAGTGTATTGATAGCATATTTGGCAGCTTGTCCGTGATATAGACCTTCTCAAAGATGCCCATCCTCCCCTATCTTAACCTTCTTGAGGTATTTACATTTAAATAATATACTTTTTCTCTCCCGTAGACATATATGAAAGGCGTCAAGCCGCCTTTTTTGCTATGTGCTATTCTGATTTAAGGTTGATTTGCCTGAACTAAAAATTTCACTTCTTTTGCCTTCAACTTTGCCGATTCTGTTTATTGTGCAAACGATATCTTTTGACATACTACATTATATTCCAGAAACCACAACATTTTGCAAGAAATCAGCGATCAATTACATGCTAAAGCTAAAACTGATGATGTGTGAAATATAACCTCCTTATGCAAGTAGTTCTAAACTTCGACATCATAACATAAACTCACCATCTTCGAAGGTCTGTCTCAAAGTATATCCTTGGTCACTTCGATCTCTGGAACTCCCGTAATTTGTTACACCATTTCCCTCCGGATAAGTCATGTTCGGTAACCTACACTAACCTATAGTGGAGGAAAACTGTTTAGTTTTTACGTTATATTAAATGGGACTGCCACTGAGTTACGGTAGGCAAATCTTTAAACTAATGACGGTAACTATTACAAGTTAAATATACATGTTTATGCAATTTCCTTATATCCTTATATCCATTACTCTAAATAAGATTCAACAATACACAAAAATTTGAAATTGACTATTAGACTTTGGATCAGTGATGCCAGGTGCACTGTAATTACAGTAGATTTACTGTAATTTTACTGCTTTTACTGTACACTGTATTCCAGCTATACAGTATAACAATGAACAGCGAAAAACGTAGTTTCTTTTAATATTAACCACCAAAAAAAGTATATTCACCATTGACTGGGTGAAACGAACCACACTGTGTTCTACTTCAAGTAAGCATTACATCTTGGGCCGGGGGAATGCCCACATTACGGGGAACAGATTATAGATGACTATTATTTAAGAAAATTGAGATGTTTATATTTAGCATAGCCTTTGTTTACTGTAAGCTACCCTTTTAATGTTGCTGATAATAGTAGGTAAGTTTATAAGTTAATTTGGAAATAGTGGCTACATTGTTGGGATTAATTGTAGTATAATTAGTATTACTTTTAAAATAGCAGAAGGTATGTCAGGAGAAAAAATGATGAAGAATTTTACGGACAAAATATATAAAAATTAACCCGTAAGTGACAGTGATACAGATATTGATTGACAAATTATATGTAAATTATTATTAAATAAATACATTGATAATTCCAATAAAAGTATATTTTTTTTCACTGTAAAAACACTGTAATGAGTTTTATGAATTACTGTATTTTCCTACCGATCTACTGTAGTTTGACATGCAAAACACTGTAATTATGTCAATCCAACCTGGCAACATTGCTTTGGATATTCACATACATCTATATATCGAAGTTATTCGATGTTTTCCGTACGATATATCGGACTGATCCGATGTTTTAACACATGTTTATTATTCGATATATCGATATATTTATTATCAACGAATATATGTATTGACTAAATAATTTTAACACTACTTGACGATTTCAATTTTAAATTAGGTTCATTAAGATAGTGACATTCATCTGTAAATGACCAACATAATTACTTAATTTATCTTGAAAGATCGATCGACCATTCACTCTCAATGTATGTAGTCTGTAGATTCTTTAGGTTAATTGTATTTATTTTCACTCACTCTCTCTTCTTGTGTCGTCTTCTGCTGTTTCGTTGGCGTAATTATTGTTTTGATTGTTTATCTAGACAACTTAGGTAAGAATATTATTTTTGCAAAGTTTGTCTAAAGAGTCTTGATCTTAAATTTCTAAAGTGAAAGTAAGTTTTTGCACGTACCTAGATTTAAGGCTACTAGATACTAAACATGTATTTCTTTTGCTGTTTTGAAGTTTTGTGGTATATAAACAAATATTTCTATTAATTTGTCATTTTAATTTTACTTACGAATGTACGAATAACTCAACTTAGTAATATCACTACTATCTTAGTAGTATAATTCTATTCAAATAACATTAATAGAAAATCACTATTATTAGTTTAGCTATGGACCACAGGACCAAAAAATTTGCGCGTTTCACTATATATCGATAAGCATTGATGCCGGGATTTGATGTTTTACATCGAACATGAATATCGATATATTTTTAAGTGGACACCCCTAATTAAGATTTTTTTTGGCGGGAATTGAAAGATGTTGTGCTGTGCAGTTTTATTTTCTAGAAATGTGTAAAATTATTCTAAAATGAGCAATAGCTGTAGGATATTGATAGTTTTTTAGTAGTGATTATGTGTTTTGTGAGAAATGTGAACTATAGTATAGTCAAATGTGGCCTTTTGAGTTGTCACAAGAACTCCATTAAATGGCATTAGCTGATTACCTACAGTTCAGCTGTGCTACACATAGACTTAAGAAAATGAAGACACTAAATGTATATTATAAATTAAGAACTGGCTTAAAGGCCTAGATGCCAAGCCATAAACCTAAATTTAAAAATAAATAGTAGGATTTGATTTTATTTATAATTTATATAATATTATATGTATAGATAATACTATACAAACTATTGACTGGGGCACTCTATTTCATAGGGAATAGAGTGCACGTTCCGTTAGTAGCTCACAATGCTTAAAATGTTTCGTCAGCTGTTCCAGATGGCGACTACAGTCATTATGGTAATGACTTAAACCTCACTAATGACGTTATCATTTTCGATCACACATCGCCCACAACAACCAATTTTAAGAGCTGGGTCGAAGTGGGCGTTGACCACAGAGCATCAATTCTCTCTGTCGGTTTTCAAATCAACATTTGTTTATTTCGTCATTTATGACACCACCGTTCCATATATAGCCGCTCCACTAGAGATTATAAGATTGTGACGTCCGCAAGCAAGTGGAGCGGGAAACATCACGGTCTTGAACGTGATCGTTGTGAGCCCCTTCTGGAACGAAGCCTGTTCCAGAAGGGGCTCACAATTCCGACCATTTCCAACGTCCTGTTGGAAATGGTCGGAATATATATATATATATATATATATATTTATTAATTATAATATAAATTACATACTATTGAATACAATGTAAGAAAACTTAACTTATTTGTATTGTATTCTACCCATAGTCCCTCAAGACTATAAGTAGAATACTAAGCCCAGATCACCGTCTTCTATGGGTAAGGTGCCCAGAAGGCTGGCTACGTTTCCTCGCTGGATCGCCATACTGATCCGTTGGCCGAGGTAGGCACCAGCCCTCTGATCACCTGAAGAGTCGATGAGTCTATAAATATATATATATAAATAAATATATATATATTTGAAATAATACTTCGTTTATATAAAATATTATTTATTAGTTTATAACGTAACAAATTAACAATGCTTTACAGTAGAAAAAGTGCAGGGCACTGAGAGAGTGTTGCCACATGTCATTTTTGTAATACCAACACGTCCAACATGGTTATGGACGGCAATTATATCATCCCTTCTTGGACCTATTTATTTATGCAAGAAAGAAGAAAGAATACAATTTCCTGCTGTCAGACAGCTTTTCGTGAGAGGCGACAAAACAAGCCACAGCCAGGTGGACATTTGCTCGACAGAATGGCTACCACTTTTGATCTCGACTATGCCGCCATAACACTTTTGAGTTGTGTTCTGACGTTAGTGGCCAGGTTCCACCCTCCCTTTAGAGAACGGCAGCATATTGGTAACCGCTTTCCATCAGGTGGGTCGTCTGCCTATCTGCTGAACTCACGCAATAAAAAATCTAACTCTTCTCCCGGGACCTGATGCAGGGCTAGATATTTGTACACTATATAACTAGCTGGAACTAGGATACATTAGATAGCCGCAGTGTAGGCGAGTCTCTTGCAGTTTTTCTGCTTTTTTACAGACATGAAGGCTAGTAAAAATGCAGGAGTTCCTCACGCGGTCCTTCCGCGTGACTCCACCAAAACATATTTATTTCAGTTCAGATTTTACTCGTTTTGCTCAAGGGCAGGTCTCGCTTCACTGCTACTCGTATAAGACGCTTGAAGACTTGTCTTTAACCTTACAATAATATTTTTTTAGTAGCACATGTGAAAAATTATTCAGACAACAACATACATCTGTATAATACAAGGTTATCTTAATAATCTTGCTCCACCTTCGTCAATGTTAATTATTGCGTTCAAATGCATCTTTTTAATAGCTTTAAAAATAACGCGTGAACAAATAGTCAAATAGCTACATTACAATATGCAGACAAATGGTTATTTTAACTTTATCTTATAAACGCCGTTAGCCGCGTACGACGTGACGATGTACGCGACCGACGACTACTTATTATGCCAATTCACTAGAGTTTTTAATATATAGTGTACTAGCTGTCCCGGCAGACGTCGTCCTGCCTGGAAAAGCTTCAATCGATTTTTCGACAGCAGCGCCACCTAACGGGTCCAATTGTGAACCAACTCAGAAACCTTCTTTGGCTCATGCACAACAACTTTGCTAAAGATCATCACATGATCAAATGTAGTTTACGATTCCATAAAGGACATAAAGACAAACATTCATAAGAAAATATCATGACTAGAGGGTTTTTTTAAAATCTTAGTATAGGTTCGAGTTTGACCACAATCTTGCCCTATGTGGAGCAAAGATGTGGTCTAGGATGTAGCACGCTTACTTAGAAGGTTCCTATTCACACGGGACTTGAAGACACCCAGGTTATAAGTACCGGGAAAGACAGACTCCGGCCATGAGTTCCATTCCTTTGCGGTGCGTATAATGAAGCTGAATGCAAAGCGCTTCGTTCTTATAGGTGGTGGTTGGTAGTGGTAGGGGTTCTTTCCCAGACGCCTGACACCGCGTACAAACGACGTGCACGGTGTCCACACGTTGCGGGCCGCTTCCGCGATCAATCACAAGCATTAAGCGTAATGACGACATTGTTATAACGACCATAATATTAATGTGAAATTTTTAGCCTTATGCTTGTCGATTTTCGTACGATTGGTGAGAGTTTCGATCGCCCACTTCTTATCCTATCGCCTTATTTCCCTATCCCATCCTCCTATTTCGTTCCCTATCCCCTATATCTCTGACTAAAGCTGGCAACGCGTTGACTTCGCCCCTGGTGTTGTAAACGTTTATGGGTGACGGTAACCACTTTCCATTAGGTGGGCCATCAGCATGTTTACCAGCTTAAGAATAAAAATCGGTCCAATCATACTAAGTGCATAAGAAACTGATTGACGCGCGTTTAGTCGTTTCCAGATTGACCATCGGCATGGCGTCAATCCGAAGCCGAAAGCGACGTCCGACGTCGATTGATGCTAGAAGCCGCTTTATGAATCTGCGACAGACCCACAGCCACATTGTTTATGAATTAATAAACACCGACCAGGAAGATTAATAAAGGTAACATGATTAATAGGAATAGCATAATAAAACAATTTGTTTGTACTAATTGTATTATTATATTTATGTTCTTTAATAGTTAAATACCAACGTTTTTTCACGGATCAGATAAAAATTGTTTATAAAATACACAGAACCTACAGTTTGTATAATGAACGACGACGAACGAAAGAATCTGAATCAGATTCTGAAAGAATGCCTGCATCCGTACAAACTACCCGTATGGTACCTACTACTATGTATTTGTATAAAAAAAGCTTTGTACGAATTTGTATATTGATTTTAAATTCGAAACAATATAATATCGGATGCACTATTAACAATCAGGTAGTTTTAAAATTAGAAAAAGGAGTTTTTATTTTTTCGCGCAGGTTCGCGCTTCGCTTCGCGTCTTGAGTATATCCCGGGCTGCTTACTGAATAAAATTAAGATAGTGTTCCCGGGAATTATTCGGCTAAAGATCACTTAACAGATGACACTAGAAAATAATGTAGTAGCTATACAAATTGCTTTTGAGTGCTTTAATACATTTTACAAACATTTTATTTCTTATATTTTCAATTATTTAATAATAATTACATGTTAAATCGATTTAAAACGTTCAAGAGGTGAGGAATTACATATTTGAGAATATTTTTCCCCCAAACATAATCTAGGTGATTAAATTTCTTTGGCTCCATTATTCTATACTCCACTACGTTTGGTAAACTCTTCCTTAACGTAGATACGTCTTTCATGGGGGATAGTTTATCATTTTTTCCAGCAAACAATGCTACATTCATCGTAACTTTAGTTAAATTATACTTCAGTGGTATTTCCTTGCCATAAACTTTTATATTTTTCTCTGGACCGTAGTCATAGTACGCAAATTCTTTTGTTGCAGCGTTCTGCATTAGATGTACTGCGTTCTTTCTTGATGTACTTGCAGGGTAATGCCCTATTACTGCGTAATAAATTTCTGGACTGAATTCTTCCCGATCCTCACCAGCTATAGCAAAAACGAATCTACTGCACAAAGAATAACCCATAAGAGGCAATTTACAAACAATGTTGATCATCATTTTGTAAAATGAATTGTCAACAAATAATTCCTCCTGCTTTGAAGCTTTAAGCAATTCATTTAAAATAGGACCACTCTCAACCAGATCTGATAATGGAGGTGCTAAGTGACTTAAATAGCAAACTGGTGCCAACGCAACTAAGATTTTTACTTTATTATTATATTCTGGTCTTGTTGCTCCGAGCACGAAAAATATTGTGTTTCCTTGGGAATGTCCGACAGAACTCAGTTTGTTTTGGCCAGTTGTATGCAGTATGAAATCAATGGTAGCAGGCAAGTCATAAAAGCCATTTTCATGATAAGTGAAATCCCAAAACTTTGGATCTGTAGGGCTCAGTGTGACGTGTCTTCGAGAATACATTACTCCTCGTAAATTAATGATCCAAACATCATATCCACTTTTGGCTAGATTAACACAAATTGAATCTTTACCTCTAACGACGAATGTGTAAGCAGAATCTATTACACCATGTACTAGAAGAACAGGACGTTCGATATCACCAGGAATTCTGAATAGCTTCAAAATATATCCATCTTCTGTAACTATATCATATTCTTCGATAACCATTCCATATTTGGTAGCGATAGTTGTAAAATTTAAATTACCATTTTCAGCTATGTCGTCGACATTTTTCGTGCAAGTAAAATCAAGTGCTAGTACTATATAAATGATTATAAAAATGTATATTTTGATTTCCATGGCTAATTAATGACTATAATTGTTCTATAAAACACTTGGGCAAATTATTAAATTTAGACATCACTGATGACCTTTGCTCCGCTTGGTGGATTTTTAAACCCTTAAATTAATAATTATTCTGTATCGAGACCGACTACTGAATGCTTCTAAGGTTTTCAGCACACTGATTGACTTACGACTACTATCCGGTTTGGACTATTAAAACATATTTAGAGTTCCGTTTATCAGATTTGATAAACGAACGATTTTTTAATACAGTTAAATTAAATCTTTCAGGTCACTACCGGTGGAGACTTCACAAAATGCTGGCCGCCTTTCCGTGTTATATGACAACGCGAATTCATTGCCCAACGTACAAACCAGCCTTTTGGACACGCGAGACATCTTCCTAGTCCGATCTCCTCCTAGTCGAGTTAATAAGCCTCGCGTCCCAACGGCCCCAGATTCTCAACCCCGGAAGCTACAAATATGTAGGTATCTATTACAAATTTACTCCCATTCACTAGAGATACTGTAAACCAGCCATTAGTTCGGCAGGTCGTAACTATGTTCTAAATCTCAGCCTTTCCTTCACAAACTAAAGCGCAGGGAGGAGGGGGTTTTTAGTGGGTATTGGGGTTGCTTGCCTGTACGCAGCTTCCTCTGAGTCTTCCACACGAGCTGAGTCGATCGCGGGCGGATCACTGTCATGAGCATACTATTGCTGCAGTGATACCTCCCCCGACCGACGTGTGTCGTTCCCTAGCAACGACCCAGTCTGTGCGTAAATCGGTGGCATTTTCCCTCGCCACAAAAAAAAACCAGCCATTAGTTGAAGTCGTTACGCTGCGATTGTACTAGTTGTACTTAACCTTGAGTAAAAGTAACTTCATTTATCATACTCGGAAAGTACGCGTGAAGTTATCTGATCACAGGGATGAAAACACTACTTTTTGTCCTTGAGAAACGATTTTCCCTGCCGTAAAAAATTAAAAAAAAAACTATGCGAACCATAGATAATGTGACTCATATCCGAACTTTTTTACAGCCACTGTTAAATCGCGGCATAAATTGTAATAAAAAAATTCAACATTTTGTAACATTATACTTTAAAATTAATTTTCCTTAAATTATTAATGATTTTTCATAATTTTGAGCTAAACATATACTATTATTAGTGACAAAAAATACTGGCTGGTAGAATTCCATAGAAAAACACATTTACTTGACGTATCCTAATATGACGTATTAAATGAGTTCATCAAATTTAGATATGGATTTACCCAAAGAGTATATTGAATATATGGAGAGATTTACCACCTAATTTCATTACAGACTTATTGATGAGTTGATGTTTGTATAATTAAATAATTTTCATTTTCTTTCCTCATAATCGAAATAAAAAGTAGAGTGATAAACTCGGATGAAATGCCTATTTAGGCACGAGGTGGTTTAGCGCCCAAGCGTAGCGAGGGCGCTAATAGTTCGAGTCATTTCCACCCCTTGTATAACAATCTACGTAGGAACGTACCTTTTTTTTGTCCAGGGGAAATCTATTTGAGTACCATAAGCCGCGCGAGGGGGAAAGGTTGTGGCCGGGTGTGGGATTCGCCAGATCAAGGTGGCAGTAGCACCCCACGTGTGAAGTGCTATTGCCACGCCGCAGTTAGGGATACCCACTAAAAGTCCTGTCGGATCGTCTAGCATAAAGATGAAAGCATCCGGGCTGTGGGCTCGCTCGCACATTCACTTCCAGCCCGGACGGCGGCCGGCCCCGTTGCGGGGTGGCCTCACCATTTATTAGCCGACCTCAGCGCGAGGCGTCCCTCCTCTACGGCCTTAATGTGCAGGCTGGTCCGGTTTCCCTGCCAGTCGCCCGCACCGCCGTAGCCTGCGACGGCTGGAGATCGTCATGGACGACCCTCGGTCACCGCCGCCGGCTCTGGTGGAAGAGAAACGCTACTGCTCCCTCTCCCACTCCGCAACCTCGTTTGCGGCCATGACGGTCTCACAGAAAGAGGCGGCTGCTTCCCACGCGTCGGTGCTCCCGACCATGGCCTTCACTACGGTCGGGAGGGACAAAATCCGCCCCGATGGCCGCGACGAGATCGCGACGCTACTTGTTCCATGCTGGACACACCTGGGCTGTTATACTCTAGTTGGGACGTAGGTAGGTTTCAGTGGAATCACCTCTACTGGACAAAGTGGTACGGCCCTGCATCCCGAGGATTAGCACCAAATCAGCGCACTGGGATGTTAGCGGTTTAATTACGTTAAAAGATTCGCTGACATTCTAGGTATATGCTCTCGTAGGGTCGTAGGGACGTAGGTAGGTTTCGGTGGAATCGCCTCTACGAAGTGATTGCCGTTTGATACAAGAGCCCACGCGCACACGAAGCAGGCAGCTTTAGGCGGTGCTTTTGGTCTTCCCCTGTATCCAGGGCCCGTTTGTGTGTCACAAGAAAAGACATTCACCTAGCGTTAACAAAAAAAACATCACAATTTAGCATTATGGTACTAATTCGGTAAGTTGGTTTTTACAAACGACTAAACGAGTATATGTACCATTATAAAGTTTGTAAAAACCAACTTCCGCGTGTTGGTCATACGTTTTTATTTATTTTCCGGAAAAACAGTACAATAGGTAATGAAACAAACTTTTTTTATGTAATTTTTAATAGTAAATAAGAGATTATACAGATAAGTCACTACTTTTGGAAATTAACAGCAATTGCAAATGGCGTCACGGGCGCGTGTTTCAAATTAGAACTACGAATTTCGTCTCATGTTCACTTTTTAACGTGATACAAATTTAATATATTGATCAAAAGTGCTTCCAAGGAGGTTCGACCATTCAACTTATATATTTTGTATGGCAATGAAAAAAATCCGTAAAAGATACGCCCTGCCCAACGGAGTATGCGTTAAAACATGTACTTAAGTGAGGGTACCTATTTTACCCCACATTCCGTGATATGGTGTGTATGTAATTTTTAACTTTTGGAAAATAGGTACAGGCTTCGTAAATGCATTTTTGAGCAATTATGTTAAATGCTTTACTCATTTCATTTAACGGTTTTGTTCACATAGACTCCGTATATACTTTTATTTGGTTTGACAGTAAAAAAGCTTTTTTAAAAAGTATAGGAGTTCTTATGGCCACTTTCCGAGTCCATCATCAGATCAACTCCATGGTACTATATTATTGCATTGTCACGCGATATACTGTATATGTGTGCAAAATTTCAGCTCAAACGGGAAGTTGGTCAAATTTAAGTAGCAAGATTCCACCAGAACTTACATACATACATAGCATTGCAAGTTAAATAAAAGCTCGTAAAAAATACAGAGATACAAAAATTTCAAACTATTACGTTAATAAATACAATAAAACACACCAAGTATCATGATCAAAATGCCATCAAAATTTATTATAGGACTAGAGTGCTTCTTTGCTGTTTTCTTCAAGGGGCCCGAATTGCACATAACTTGAGGTAACACACGATATGGGATCCTGAAACAAAATTAAACTATCATGTGCGAGTGAAACTTCTTTCGCGTTGCCTTGAAGACTGGTAGTATTACACCAGTCGAGCCGGTGCTGAACTGCTGATCAGCTGGTCATACTGTAATCAAGATTCCAGCGTGATTCTTATATGTCCAAGGGTTCAGAATTTAAGGGGTATAAAGCCCAAGTTCTGCCCATAGGTGTTGGCGGTCACTGGTAATGTATATATCTATAATAAACTAGCTGCATCCCACGATCTCACTCGCGTGGTGATGGAAAATCGTTATATTTTGGTTAATTCACACTAAGCTTTATAAATTATAGCATATGTGTTGTTATTCTGATGTGTAAGCTATATTATTGTAAAGTTTCATCAAAATCTATTCAGTAGTTTTTGCGTGAAAGAGAAACAGTTTATCCGTGCAGGAACGGAGAAATAATACAATTTCCTGCGACCGGGCGGCCTGTCGTAAGAGGCGACATAACAACCCACAGCCAGGTAGTAGGGCATTTGCCCGACTGGATGGCTACCACCCTTGGTCTAGAGTATGTCGCCATAACAACCTTAGGTTGTGTTCCGGCATTAGTGGCCAGGGCCCAGTCTCCCTTAAGAGAGCAGCAGCACATTTGTAGCACCTTGGTGTTACAAATGTCCATAGGCGATGGTAACCGCTTTCCATCTAATGGGCCGTCTGCCTGTCTACTAAGCTCCTGCAATATAAAAAAAACAAACATATACATATCCATATATTTTTACACTCTTTCATGTCATTGGTAGGATTTGTTAAGGGATCGTGTAATTCTGCAAAACAAAAAATGAATATTTACTACACCAACATTTTGAAATCTTGAAATATTTTTTGCATTTTAGTTGAAGTCGGTATTGTATTCATCAAAAAAATATTTTCTACATGGTAAAACAATATTTTAACAGTTTAAGCGCGATAACACACACACACACACACACACACGCACACGCACACGCACACGCACACGCACACGCACACGCACACGCACACGCACACGCACACGCACACGCACACGCACACGCACACGCACACGCACACGCACACGCACACGCACACGCACACGCACACGCACACGCACACGCACACGCACACGCACACGCACACGCACACGCACACGCGCACACGCGCACACGCGCACACGCGCACACGCGCACACGCGCACACGCGCACACGCGCACACGCGCACACGCGCACACGCGCACACGCGCACACGCGCACACGCGCACACGCGCACACGCGCACACGCGCACACGCGCACACGCGCACACGCGCACACGCGCACACGCGCACACGCGCACACGCGCACACGCGCACACGCGCACACGCGCACACGCGCACACGCGCACACGCGCACACGCGCACACGCGCACACGCGCACACGCGCACACGCGCACACGCGCACACGCGCACACGCGCACACGCGCACACGCGCACACGCGCACACGCGCACACGCGCACACGCGCACACGCGCACACGCGCACACGCGCACACGCGCACACGCGCACACGCGCACACGCGCACACGCGCACACGCGCACACGCGCACACGCGCACACGCGCACACGCGCACACGCGCACACGCGCACACGCGCACACACACACACACACACACACACACACACACACGCGCACACGCGCACACGCGCACACGCGCACACACACACACACACACACACACACACACACACACACACACACACACACACACACACACAGTGGCAGACGTTTCTATTAAGTCCATCCTGTACGAATTCTGAACGGGCAATGCCTGAGTGGAAATGTGGAGGGCCGCTCTCGATCTCGTCACGTCTCGGCAAACCATTTGGCCAAGACGTCTCGGCAGGAGTGTAGAGCGCGTTTTACAGTGGTAGCGCTTAGCTCTAGGCAAAACAGAGGGGGCGAAACGTGCGGCGACTACCGCGATGGCGGCTTGCCACTGTTATATTTTTGAGGTCTTCAAGTAGAAGTAAAACAATGTTGTGTGTTTGAATTGCAGTTCAGGAATGCATGATGTAGGCTCGAATTGCAGTTCAGGAATGCATGATGTAGGCTCGCTCCGCGCTTACTAAAGTACTACAAAAATGCAGACGCTTAGCAGCTAACGGAGCGAGCTATGTCCCCGCGGTAGGCGGGGCGTGGTCGCACGGGCTTTACGGGGGTGACGTCAGTGGAGTGATTCTGTCCGCAACAGTTTGTGAGCGGCCGCCGTGGCGATCGGACGTCTGCGGCTACAGGGCTCCCCCTCAAGCGAAGCGTACCGGTGGTTTGACTCGACGTCCACTGCGGGTGTGAAAATTTTCTGTGCCAACTGCCTTTTTCAAGGCGTCCGTATGGTCGTCACACACTGCCTTTTTCAAGGCAACCATGTTTCCGCAACGATCTTTACTGCCAACTGCCTTTTTTAAGGCATCCTTCTGGTTTCCAACTGCAGGGTGAGTTGGCGTAGTGCACAGCTTCAGGACGTAGGCGGGCTTCAGACGGTCGATAGAGACGTTGGTTTCTCTTCCAGGCAGCTTAATTTTGAAGAATTTATCATTTCGTTCCAGGATTGGGTAGGGTCCTTCGTAGGGAGGCTGAAGTGGTTTCTTCACGGCGTCGACTCTGACGAATACGTTTTCACATGTTGCTAGGTCGTGATGTACAAATGTCTTCAGATTATTCTCGTGTGTAGTGTCTGTGGTTGGAGTTAGGCTTCTGATAGTTGCTTGAAGTTTATGAACGAAATCTTCGTGTAGTGGTATACTTTGTGGTTGGGTAGGCGTTATGAAGGTTCCGGGAACACGTAGGGCTGTGCCAAAAGTTAACTGCGCGGCGCTCGTTTTTGTGTCTTCACGCACAGCGTTTCGTAGGCCGAGTAGCACCGTTGCCAGTTCGTCCGTCCATTTTCCGCCGTTTTGCAAACGGGCGGTTAGTGCTGTTTTAAGCGTGCGGTGCCATCGTTCAACTATCCCGTTGCTTTGTGGGTGATAAGCGGTCGTTCTGGTTTTCTCTATTCCTAGTAGTCTAGTTAATGATTGAAATAGCTGGCTCTCAAATTGTCGACCCTGGTCCGAGGTAATAGTTGTAGGGCAACCAAAACGAGCTATCCATTGGTCGTAAACCGTCTTGGCAACTTGTTCCGCTGTTATCTCACTGAGTGGTATTGCTTCGGGCCAACGAGTCGCGCGGTCGATCATCGTGAGTAGGTATCTGTGTCCTTGCGCTGTTGTAGTAAGCGGTCCAACTATATCTATGTGTAGATGTTGAAAGCGTTCGGTTGGCGGGAACGATGCGGGTTCGCTGTGTGTGTGTCGTTGTATTTTGGCGCGCTGGCACGGTACGCATGTTTTTGCCCATGTTCCGATATCGGTGTTCATAGATGGCCAAAAGTATTGCTGTTGTATCATCTTGCGTGTAGTTCGTATTCCAGGGTGACTAATATTATGCAGCGCGTTGAATGCTATGCGACGATAGTCATCAGGTAGATAAGGACGGATGTATGCTGTTGATGTTTCGCAGTATATTGGTTTTGTCGAGCCGGGAATTACGATCTTTTTGATTTTTACGTTGGACGATTGGCTGTTGCAGATCTGGGGTAGGCAGGTGTCCTTTTCTTGTGCGCTAGCGAGTTCTTCAAAATTAATTAATGTAGGTACGTCGATTGTTTCAATGCGTGATAGTGCGTCGGCTACGGGGTTGTTTTTGCCGCTTACGTGTCTTATGTCAGTTGTGAACTCGCTAATAAAAAGTAGCTGGCGGGCGCGTCGTTGGGTCTCGCTGTCGGATGGCGGTTTGTGAATGGCATATGTGAGTGGTTTGTGATCTGTGTAGATGATGAGTGTTCGTCCTTCGAATAGCTTCCTGAAGTGTTTAACGGCCATGTAGATTGAAAGTAGTTCGCGATCGAAAGTGCTGTATCGTTGTTGGGCGTCGGATAGTTTCTTCGAAAAATACCCTAGCGGTGTCCACTTGCCGTTAGTGCTCTGTTGAAGGACGGCGCCGGCACATGTATTGGATGCATCGCACATGAGCGTCATTGGTTCTGACATTGATGGTGATGGGTGAGCGAGTAAGGCTGCGGTCTGTATGCTGGCCTTACACGCTTCAAATGCTTCTTCGGCCTCTTTTGTCCACTCGATCTTCGTTTTGTCCCGCTTTTTGCAGTTATGTAGGTAAGTGTTGAGTGGTATTTGGAGTTCTGCGGCCTTCGGTATGGAGTCACGGTAAAAGTTAATCATACCGAGGAATCGACGGAGCTCTTCGATGTTTGCTGGCCGGGGGTAGTCAGTAATGGCTTGAACTTTTTCTTGTGGTGGTTTTATACCTTCGGTTGATACGTCATATCCCAGGAATGTCAAATTTTTCTTTCCAAATACGCATTTTGATGGATTGATGGTTATACCATAGGCGTCAAGTCTTTGTAGGACTGTTTTCAAATGGTGTTCATGTTGTTCTTCATTTTCTGATCCAATGATGACGTCATCGATGAACGGGAATGCAAAATCGAGTCCATTGAGAACTTGGTGGATAAATCGTTGGAAAGTTTGGCCTGCGTTTTTGAGCCCTGGTACCATTCTGGGAAATTCGAAAAGTCCGAATGGTGTTGTGATGGCAGTCTTTTGTATGTCAGCTTCTTGGACTGGTAGCTGATTGTAGGCTCTGTTTAGGTCGAGTGTGCTGAAGATTTTCTTCCCGTGTAATAAGTACGTGAAATCTTTAAGTCGTGGTACGGGGTATCGGTCGTCTATAGTAACTGTGTTGAGACGTCTGTAGTCGCCGCATACACGTAAATCCCCATTTTTCTTAGGTACCACGTGTAGTGGGCTTGACCATGGACTCTTGCTGGGACGACATAGGCCTTGCTGCATCATATCTTCAAATTCTTTTTTGACGGCCATGTAGCGGTGCGGTGCGAGTGGACGAGTGCGGCAGTGGAGTGGTGGGCCATTCGTTTCTATGTAGTGTTCAACATTGTGTTTTGGTGTTTCTTTGAAGCACGATGGGCGAGTAATGTCGGGGAAAGCGGCTAGTATGCGATGGTATTTTTGTTCCACGTCGATGCTGCGTATTGTGGGTTCCGTTGCGTTGACTATTGGTGCCTGTACTGAGAGGTTTGTCACCTTATCAATAAGGCATCGGCTTGCAACATCAACGAGTAGCTTGTGGTGCTTCAAAAAATCGGCTCCGATAATGGGCTTGCTCACTGCTGCGATGATAAATTTCCACTTGTAAGGCCGACGCAGTTTCAAATCCAGCTCCAATGTCTTTTCGCCATATGTTGGAATGACTGTGTTGTTGGCGGCATATAGTGAAAAGTTCGTAGGCTTGGCTTTGATGTTGCCGAACCGCGGTAGTACCGATACGTTTGCACCGGTATCGATGAGAAAAGATAGCCGTGATTTGCGGTCATAGACGAATAGGCGGTGAGAAGTAATGTGGGCGTCGGATTCCGCCGCATCCAACGCTGTGCTTAGTTTTCCGCCGGTTTCTGGTAATTGCAGGGATGTGTGCATTTTCTGGCTGCATTTCCAAATCTACGATGATAATAGCAGATAGTTTGGCTGGGATGGTTCTGATTGTATCGCTCTCGGGAACGTGATCTTGATGAGTTACGATAGAAAGGTCTCGTTCGGTGTTGATTAGTCTTCAGCTCAGCTATTTCTTGGGTGAGGCAGTCGATTTTTGAGTGAAGCTCGCTGAATGCATTTGTAGGTGATTGTGGCTGTGGCGGTGACGTCGCTCTTGTAGTGACTGCGAAGATCGGGTTTGTTGGTGTGGAGTTTTCGACGACTTTGTCGGCCACCAACGCAAGCTCATTAAGTTGAGACTGCTTGGCAATATTTTCACTGATGGCCAGTACTGCACGAGCTGCTGGTGGCAGGTGACTGATCCACATTAGGCGGAGCGCTGTTTCAGACACTTTGTTGCCAGCTAGATGTTGCATACGCCTTAGTAATTGTGATGGCTTCAATTCTCCAAGTTCCACTTTAGAGATTAGTCGCTGTAGTTGCCTCTGTTCAGATTCTTCGTATACGTTGAGGAGTCTCTTCTTGATGGTGTCGTATTTGTTGTCAGCGGGTGGGTTTAGTAAAATGTCACTTATTTCGTCGATATCCTGTCGTTCCAGTTGTCCAACGACGAGTTCATACATCGCCTTGTCGCCTTTTTTCTGTGCCGAGACGATGGCTTCAAACTGGACAAACCATAGCCTTAATCTGTCGCGCCAGAGTGGTGGAATTCTTGGTGTCAAAGCGAGGCCGGATACTTCCTTCAGTTCATGGCTGGCTGCTGCTGCTTTACTGCAATCTTCCATATTGTCTGAGCTTGATCGGCTAAACAGACGAGCAGAGTTTTCTATCCTGCAGGAATTTTGTTTCGAGATGATCCTTTCTTCAGAAGGTGGTTTTCTTGCGGGGTCACCACTTTTGAGGTCTTCAAGTAGAAGTAAAACAATGTTGTGTGTTTGAATTGCAGTTCAGGAATGCATGATGTAGGCTCGAATTGCAGTTCAGGAATGCATGATGTAGGCTCGCTCCGCGCTTACTAAAGTACTACAAAAATGCAGACGCTTAGCAGCTAACGGAGCGAGCTATGTCCCCGCGGTAGGCGGGGCGTGGTCGCACGGGCTTTACGGGGGTGACGTCAGTGGAGTGATTCTGTCCGCAACAGTTTGTGAGCGGCCGCCGTGGCGATCGGACGTCTGCGGCTACAATATCATGGAGGCAGCTTGCTAGTCGCTACAGAGACAAGTTCTGCCTTGCCTTCAAGATAATCCTTGAACTGCCCATTATTCGCAATGTCGACACCGAAGAACCCCATACTCTTAGTGGTGGTAAGGGGTGTGCCTTGAAACTAAAGCGCATGTACGAATGGTGCTCTCTTGGCAGAGAATACGCAGACCTGTGTTTTATTGGGGATAGGTGTGATAGAACTTATTATTAAAGATAAATCGCAGAACGGCCTCGTTCTCACGACATCTCCTTTAGTTATTGCAGGTTTAGTGGGCGTCATCAGGATAAAATGCGAGCATAAAACACATGGCCAACGGTTTATACACTTAATTTAGATTTAAAAGACATTTCAACATAGTTTAGACCGAGCAGCGGGTTCAGGACACCGCTCATACTTCTTAACTTAACACTTTCTTTAAAATACTCCATGGTCCAACTTGACCTATTGCCATCAACCAAATGTGTCACAAAAACTCCTCAGTCTAGCGAAGTAGATACTACCAAAGTATAGAGGGCGTCTGACCCCGCTCCGCCATATTGCTCTGCTCTCATTGGTCGTTTATTAAATTACAATATTCATAACTTTTATTAGGTTAGAACGATCTTTAAGTTATAGAAACATTTAATAAATCAAATTAAATTAAATTAAGAATTTTAGAAGTAAATAAAATATAAACAATTGATATTGTGCGTTATACATCCAGTCAAAAATACATCCAATAATTATAGCTTCCCTCCGACACATATATATATATACAGACAAACACATACGCTGCATATCCCCAAATTAAGCAAGTTACGCTTGTGTTATGGGTAATATACAACGGACCACTCTGGGGCCGATCCCAGACACCCAGACCATGGTAAATAACGGAGAAAATACGTTTCCGAAATTTACTATACCGGGAATCGAACCCGGAGCCTCTGGGTTGCAGTGAGGTAGGCCGTCAAAGGCTTAGCCCGCTCAACTACAGAGGCCGTCAAATTATTAACGTATATTCGACTTACCAACAGGTTTGACCTTCTTCTTCCACTTCAGTTGGGGCACCACAACAGGCTTAGTTATTTTGGGTACGTTCGCAAGAGTTGCCAGCGCGTGGGTCAGCCTCTTCACCGGTTCCTTCATAACATCTCTAGGTAAATCCTTTTCTTCAATTGTGTATTTCGGCCTGAGGAAAAAGAGGGTTTATATAAAGTTACGTGTTACAAACGTCCAAAAGTGACGGTGACTGCTTTCCATCAGGTCGGTCGTAGACCTGTTTGCTGTATTCCAGCTATATCTCTTCATCTCTGGTCACCATTGTCTTTATATACCTATAAAATTCTTCAGTTCGAGTGTATGTTACTAAACTCCTCCTAATCGGTTAGAGAGATTTGTATGACATTTTTACAAGCTTTTTTTAACACGCAATGGATGTATGTATGTTCGGGTGGAATCTTCCAAGTTAAATTTGACCAACTTCCCGGTTTATTTATGAGTAATTCTTCAGCTTTATAATACTAGTATAGAGGAATTAAAAACTAAAAATAATATAAGTTATAAATATAACAAGCTTTTATAGACTGTGTAATAAACCGCTGCCAGATGGGAGCGTGCCCAGAAGGCTGGCTGCATTGCCGCGCTGTTTAGCCACGCTTATTTGTTGGGCGAAATATGAGCCAGCCTTCTGGCAGATTACGGGTGGCATCGAAGTGTTTCTTGCAAATCTCTTTGAAGAAACTCTTTGCCGATGGACCTCACGGACTTATTGTTTCAACTCCAAACGGCACAAATATGTAACCCCTTCCTAAGGTTCCATATTTGCGCCGTCTGAGACCTTCGGCTTTTGAAGCAGCATTACCAGCCTCTAACTCAGTCATTGGAAGATGTGACGGCGCTAGAGTGTCTGGACATGTCGCGTCCCAAACAAGCGGCCGTCCCATTTCAAGGAATAAGAGTAATCAGCATTTTAATTGAACTATTTGCACATTTACATATGAATAAATGTGAAATAATAAGTTTTTACTTCGCCTTTTGCCATCAGCAATTTGAAAAATATTTTGTATATTAGATGATGTTTTTTGATCATTCTAATGTTATATGCAGTAAACAATATAATTATATTATAATAAGAAAACAAAATAATGAAAACTAAACATCAAGAAACCACTTATATGCTATATCTATGTAGACATAATGTTAACGCCGACCTATTTGGTCGCCGCCTCTTTTGTTTCTTTTTCTTCCGCCGCATCTGTCACTATGCAATGTGACATAGTCTACGTTCGACCGCCGAACGCATCGCTGCTCCCGCCTAAACCTCGCCGCGTCTTGTGCGTTGTACCGCTTTTTACACCCGCTTACAACAACCCGCACGTTGGAAGGTGCACGCTGCATCGTTCCAGCTGGTCCACTAAATCGAAGGAACCGCAAGACAAGAAGAAAGGATCAAGAGGTAGGAAGAAGTGCCTGCCGCTGCGAAGACGCATCGTTCGTAGCGTGTCTGGTGCGGCGTACCTTATCCTGTAAGTCCTTTCCTCCTGTTTATCCCGTTCCCGCGCCAACATAGTTTTTTGGCCTTCGAGCCGCACGTTCATTGTTCCGGCCTTATAGCCGCACGCTCTCATTCTTTCCCGCATTCATTCCTCAATTCTTTCATACTTTATAATTGTATTTTTCATGTGATATCACACAATTTTATTCAAAGATATTCATTTGTTTTCCAATTTTTGTCCATCTTATATCTTGCGTGAACCGCATTTGTTTTTTCATTCGTTTCGCATTTGTTTTTTCTTGTGCGTCGCATTTGATTGGAATTCTTTTTTCAAATTTCAATTCGATTGATTATTTTCAACGCTATACAATCGTACCTCTTCCACGCAAATATTTATTACGCAATATTATTGGCAGAGTATTTGAATTTAGAATCTTTTAAAAATAAATTTTATCATAATGTCAAAGAGTGACTGTGGTGAAGTTAGCGCTGTTGACCGTAATGAGATTAAATTAAAACAATTATTGGGTAAACGCGATGCCATTTTCGCTCGTATGCAAACTATTTACAATTATTCTTTGGATGCCTTTAAAGATGAATACTCGCAAGAAATGTTCCTTTACAATATCCCTTCTTTAGATGGTTTACGCTCAGAATTTAACGCTATTATTGACGCAGTAAATGAGACGCAATTGATGTTAGATCCCACCGCTATCGTGAATTATCAAAGTTTCGCATCATTCGAAGATTTATATTGCCGCAGTAAACATGTAGCTCAGCAATTAATGACTGATAAAACCCGCAACATTTTAACATCGGAATCATTACCGCGAACTTCCAGAAGGTCAATACGTTTGCCTGAACTGGAATTAATAGGATTTTGTGGCAACCCTATGAAGTGGCCCATCTTCTATTAGTCATTTAAACGCACGATTCATGAGAACCCTGATCTCACGGATCATGAACGCATTCAGTATCTCATAGGAAAGTTGTCAGGAAAAGCGCTTTCTGTCTGTTCGGGAATTACACCGAATGGTGAAAATTATCAACTTATTTGGAACACGCTCGTTACCAAATATAATGATAAACGCAATCTAGGTTCGGTGTACTTCGATCAATTAATCGAATTTAAATCCTTCAATACCGCTTCGTCAACAAATTTAGACTTGTTTTTAGAAAAGTTTTGTACCGCAGTTTCCAGCTTAAAATCGCTTCATCTTGAAAATTTATCTGACTTTATTTTACTTCACTTGGCTTTAAAGAAATTAGATTCTGAAACCGCACGCGCTTTTGAAATGTCGATTCGTGGGAAATCTCTTCCCACCTACGAAGACTTGGTTACCTTTTTACGTGATCAGTCCAAAATTCTAGAACGCACCGCTCAACCGCCGTCTGTATCACGCCGTAGTGATCAACTTACGCACACTGTAAATGCTAAACCGATGTATACGTTCACCGCTTCCGCGAGCTTTATGTGCTGTCCTTTATGTAAACAAACACAGCATTTGCAGCTATATAAATGCAACGCATTCCACAGTTTATCGATTGAAGAAAGATTCAATTTCATAAAGGAAAATAATGGTTGTTCCAATTGCTTAAGTGTTTCGCATAACATTTTTAATTGTCACTCCGCGCATAACTGTCGAATTTGCAGTTTAAAACACCATACGCTTCTGTGCCGTAAGCAAACAGTGCACGACAATAGTGCACCCGCTCAGCGGCCTGCTAATCAGTCGCTACTAAGCGGCTCGGCTACCGCGGAAGATACGCAAGTACCTAGTAACCACTTCAATTCGCAACCGTTGCAACCACGCATTGCTGATCCGCCCACTAATTCTTTTACCGCCTGCGCTTCTTAGCCTGCAGTTTTACAAAATGTTTCTTTGTGCAATTTTCACTCTCACTCTAATAATAACACGACTTGTTTGTTAGGCACAATTCAAGTATACGTCAAAGATATAACCGGTCGTATACACTCCGCTCGCGCACTTTGTGACCCAGGATCACAAAATAATTTTATTACCGCGTCTTTATGTAATAAGTTAAATTTAAATTTTAATAAAATATCAAACGTCGTTGTTAAGGGTATAGGTTCCGCGCCCAGTCCAATTAAGGGTGAAACTTCGTTAGTTTTATTCTCACGCTTTGATCAAAATATTTCTTTACCGCTAACCGCTTATGTTATCGACCGCATTACTGATAAATTACCTTCATTAAACATAGATACTTTTTTATTACCGCATTTGAATAATATTCCGCTCGCTGACGCAAATTTTGACAAACCAGGAGATATTAACATTCTTATCGCCGCTCCGCTATTTTCCGAAATTTTACTATCCCAACGCGTTAAAGGTCCGTCAGGAACACCGACTGCTTTCGAAACCGGATTTGGATATATCGTAATCGGGAACGCTCAAACCGCTAGTCATTTTAATGCCGCAAATGTGTATTTATGTTCTACCGAAGAACTAAAACCACAAATAAAACAATTTTTCCAAAATTATTGGCAACCTAATGTAGCCGCAGACGTCCGATCGCCACGGCGGCCGCTCACAAATTGTTGCGGACAGAATCACTCCACTGACGTCACCCCCGTAAAGCCCGTGCGACCACGCCCCGCCTACCGCGGGGACATAGCTCGCTCCGTTAGCTGCTAAGCGTCTGCATTTTTGTAGTACTTTAGTAAGCGCGGAGCGAGCCTACATCATGCATTCCTGAACTGCAATTCAAACACACAACATTGTTTCACTTCTACCTGAAGACCTCTAAAGTGGTGACCCCGCAAGAAAACCACCTTCTGAAGAAAGGATCATCTCGAAACAAAATTCCTGCAGGATAGAAAACTCTGCTCGTCTGTTTAGCCGATCAAGCTCAGACAATATGGAAGATTGCAGTAAAGCAGCAGCAGCCAGCCATGAACTGAAGGAAGTATCCGGCCTCGCTTTGACACCAAGAATTCCACCACTCTGGCGCGACAGATTAAGGCTATGGTTTGTCCAGTTTGAAGCCATCGTCTCGGCACAGAAAAAAGGCGACAAGGCGATGTATGAACTCGTCGTTGGACAACTGGAACGACAGGATATCGACGAAATAAGTGACATTTTACTAAACCCACCCGCTGACAACAAATACGACACCATCAAGAAGAGACTCCTCAACGTATACGAAGAATCTGAACAGAGGCAACCACAGCGAACCCGCATCGTTCCCGCCAACCGAACGCTTTCAACATCTACACATAGATATAGTTGGACCGCTAACAACAACAGCGCAAGGACACAGATACCTACTCACGATGATCGACCGCGCGACTCGTTGGCCCGAAGCAATACCACTCAGTGAGATAACAGCGGAACAAGTTGCCAAGACGGTTTACGACCAATGGATAGCTCGTTTTGGTTGCCCTACAACTATTACCTCGGACCAGGGTCGACAATTTGAGAGCCAGCTATTTCAATCATTAACTAGACTACTAGGAATAGAGAAAACCAGAACGACCGCTTATCACCCACAAAGCAACGGGATAGTTGAACGATGGCACCGCACGCTTAAAACAGCACTAACCGCCCGTTTGCAAAACGGCGGAAAATGGACGGACGAACTGGCAACGGTGCTACTCGGCCTACGAAACGCTGTGCGTGAAGACACAAAAACGAGCGCCGCGCAGTTAACTTTTGGCACAGCCCTACGTGTTCCCGGAACCTTCATAACGCCTACCCAACCACAAAGTATACCACTACACGAAGATTTCGTTCATAAACTTCAAGCAACTATCAGAAGCCTAACTCCAACCACAGACACTACACACGAGAATAATCTGAAGACATTTGTACATCACGACCTAGCAACATGTGAAAACGTATTCGTCAGAGTCGACGCCGTGAAGAAACCACTTCAGCCTCCCTACGAAGGACCCTACCCAATCCTGGAACGAAATGATAAATTCTTCAAAATTAAGCTGCCTGGAAGAGAAACCAACGTCTCTATCGACCGTCTGAAGCCCGCTTACGTCCTGAAGCTGTGCACTACGCCAACTCACCCTGCAGTTGGAAACCAGAAGGATGCCTTAAAAAAGGCAGTTGGCAGTAAAGATCGTTGCGGAAACATGGTTGCCTTGAAAAAGGCAGTGTGTGACGACCATACGGATGCCTTGAAAAAGGCAGTTGGCACAGAAAATTTTCACACCCGCAGTGGACGTCGAGTCAAACCACCGGTACGCTTCGCTTGAGGGGAGCCCTGTAGCCGCAGACGTCCGATCGCCACGGCGGCCGCTCACAAATTGTTGCGGACAGAATCACTCCACTGACGTCACCCCCGTAAAGCCCGTGCGACCACGCCCCGCCTACCGCGGGGACATAGCTCGCTCCGTTAGCTGCTAAGCGTCTGCATTTTTGTAGTACTTTAGTAAGCGCGGAGCGAGCCTACATCATGCATTCCTGAACTGCAATTCAAACACACAACATTGTTTCACTTCTACCTGAAGACCTCTAAACTAATATAGTTTCATGTAAACCTGCCTTTTAGTCTAACTTCCCGCGAATGTGAAGACATGTTTAAAAAAAACTTAAAGCGAGATTTGACAAACCGCTATCCTGCAAAATCGCCTTTTGCTCGTCATTCCGCTTATTTAGATCATACTTTTCAAATTACTAACCGTTGCTTCTCATCCCCTAAACGAAATTATTACTCATTTCGCAATTAAATGTGGAATGTACACGCTGTCATAAAATAAAAATACATTTCCCGCTGTAAATGATAAATATCTTGTTCGTTTTACCAACTCCATAGTTATCCTATATTGGTTGCACTGTTATATATTTTTAATCATTTTCTAAATACGCGTATTATGTAAATTACAATCGCCATATCCGCACATCATTCTATCATGTCGCAGGTAACGTAACCCGTAGGACTGTTTACCGCATTTAGTCTTAGTCTGTACTTTTACGTACAGTCATGAACATTATTCGTTTTATCAAAATGCTACCGCTTTCAAGTTTAGTTACCGCTCTCAGATCTCATTACCGCTGATAATAATTCCGCAAAGGTTTTGTTTTATTTTCTTTTGCAATATTCTTATTTCGCTCTTATCATCGAAAATATAAAATTAGATAAACGCATTCATTTACGCATACCGCATTGGACTTTATTTTCGTATTAATATAATTATTCATACATTTTACCCGCAGTTAAACGCTTCTTGCCTCGCCGTGCTGTTTCTACCATGTATTCTGATAACGCCACAACTTTTAAAGGGGCAAGAAACGCTACTACAGACATGTTAAATTCTGAAAAGTTTAAAACCTCGGTTAGAAATGAACTCGCTTCCAACCGCATAACACGAAATTTCGCGTTAAAATCCTCCGCGCAGCCCACACTTTGGTGGAAACTACGAAAAATACGTAAAGGCATTCAAAACGCATTTGCATACAGTGATTGGTATTGGTACGCGTTTCCTAAAATCAAAGAATTTCTCAGTCTTAACTCAAATTGAGCACATGATTAATTCTCGTCTGCTTACGCTATTGAGTCAGGATCCTTCAGATCATACCGCGTTAACTCTAGCGCATTTTTAATGTCAACCCCGCTAAAGTATTTACCCGCATATGAAGTCGTTGATGAGAAGCCTAACTTACTCCGCGCGCTACACGCTTCTTGATCAAATGGTGCAATCTTTATCTAAAAGATGCAAGCAACTATGTCTGCATCTTTAATAAAGTAGAGGAAGGCAGAATACTCTTGACAATTCCATCTCAGTCGGCACAGTTGTAGTTATTGTGATCGATAACACACCCCCGCTTCGCTAGCCCTTGGGCATTATCATCACTCGCTACCCTGGCAGTGATGTTGTTGTCAGAGTAGCTTCAGCCAAAACGGCTACGGGTGTTTACAAGCGACCTGTAGTTCGTCTTTGCCCGCTTGCTTCTCCATAAATATTTCTGTTGCCACCGCGCTCTACCGTCCGCCGTTCTCTACCGCTCTCACCGCTCTCCCGCTTTCACCACTAGTTCCTATGTTCTTTTCTTTTAAAACTGATAGTTTTAAAGCCGGGGGCAATGTTAACGCCGACCTATTTGGTCGCCGCCTCTTTTGTTTCTTTTTCTTCCGCCGCATCTGTCACTATGCAATGTGACATAGTCTACATTCGACCGCCGAACGCATCGCTGCTCCCGCCTAAACCTCGCCGCGTCTTGTGCGTTGTACCGCTTTTTACACCCGCTTACAACAACCCGCACGTTGGAAGGTGCACGCTGCATCGTTCCAGCTGGTTCACTAAATCGAAGGAACCGCAAGACAAGAAGAAAGGATCGAGAGGAAGAAGTGCCTGCCGCTGCGAAGACGCATCGTTCGTAGCGTGTCTGGTGCGGCGTACCTTATCCTGTAAGTCCTTTCCTCCTGTTTATCCCGTTCCCGCGCCTACACATAATCTATACTGTCCTACTAATATTATAAACAAGAATGTATGGATGTATGTTTCTTACTCTTTCACGCAAAAACTACTGAATGGATTTTAATGAAGCTACAATAATATAGCTTACACATGGGCTGTAATTTATAAATATATATATAGTGTTAATTATCCAAAATATAATGATTTTCCATCAGCACGCGTGTGAAACCGCGGGGCGATGAATGTTTGTTGCTGAATCACTCCAGAATGGCTGTACGGATCTTAATGAAATTGTACACTGAGATAGATTATAGTCTGGAATAGCAACATACGCTCATTTTTACCCCGGAAAAATGATTAAGGCGAGCTAAGCCGCGGGCATCGGCTAGTAATATATAAACTAGGGTTAACCCTACTATTACAAATACTAGTCTAGCAATAAATAAAAGAAAGTTGTGTTAGTTACACTGTTTATAACTCAAGAACGGCTCTACCGATTTGGCTGATAATTGGTGGAGAGGTAGCTTAGAACCAGGAAACGGACATAGGATACTTTTTATCCCGTTAGAACCGGTAGGTGGCGCTAAGATCTGGTTCTAGAATGCTCCTTATCACCTGGACCGATTTTGGTGACTTTGTTTTTGTGTGTTTGAATGGGTTCCCGGATGGTTTAGATTGACAATTAAAACCGGTAGGTAGGTAGAGCTGAGATCGGGTCCTAGATTTTATTTTTTCAGAGCAGGACAAAGTCTGCCGGGGCCGCTAGTTTGTACTGTTTTGTAGATTTTTCTTGAACTTACTTGTAATAAGTTGTGGTATATGGTACTTCATTGTCTCGAATGTTCTTGAGAAGCTTGTACAATATGAGGTCCTTTAATGGGTCTTCGTATCTTGGGTTGGTGTCGGGACCCAAGGGTCCGATATCTGGGTAGTTCTCATCCTATAAATTCAAACAACACTATTTCATAACGCCTAGTATAGTAAGCATGCTAACTGCGAAGGAGAAAGCGAATGCTTTTATTAATTGGACAGGCTGCAGGATTAATAAGCTCAATACACGAGTTACCCAAAAGATTACCAAGCGCTTATAACTTTATAAAGCTCTGGTGGGGCCGCATATGGAGTACTGCTCACGTTTGTGGGCTGAGGTATCTACCAGCCTACCAATTAAATCCCCTAACCCAGTGTTTTTCAACCTTTTTCATGACACGGCCCCTTTAGTATGAAGATTCTTTTCGCAACCCTATGTTACTTTGTTTCATGATTGTATTTTATTTTGTGATATTCAAAGCAACATATTTATTTATTTACACAGTTAGGTTTCGGATGAATACATAATTAAGTACAAAAAATGTGTTTTAACACATTTTTTACATCGAATGCGTCGCCAATAGATAACGCAATTCGCGCACACGTAGGTACGACCATGGACGATGCCGGCCGCCCCGCCTTCGCTCCGCGTAATTGAAAAAAACGATTCTGGCTAGCACAGATTACTTTATATATTGGCTAGTTATCCTGTAGCTCTTCGTGTGACTAAAGCAAGAAAACTTCATATTATTTTCGAAAATTTGATTTTGTTAGCGGTTTTAGATATAGCGGAGATTATGTTTGGCAAACGATAGGTCGAAAAACTCAAAAGTACACCTCTCTCTGATAATAACATTCAACGCAGAATAAGCAATATGGCAACTGATTATCATGATCAAGTCATAGAAAAACATAGAAGAAAGGACTTTTGTGCACTTGCAATATGATGAATCTACGGATTTGCAGATTTTACTGCAGTAGCTTTCCCAATCTTTTGCAACTCCGCTATAGAGGCCTCGCGACCCCTCAGAGGGTCGTACACATACGTCGAAAAACACTGAACTAACCAGTATTCAACGTTCGCATCATCGACGATCTCATACTCACAGACGGATTAAATGCATTGGGCCTTCAGAGAAACTTCGCGTCTCTCTTCGTATTCTACCGACTGTATAATGAGTGTTTCGAAGAACTGTTCAGAATGGTGCCTTCATCGTCAACGTCGCCTTTCCATACACACATACAATTATAATTAACCTGATAGATCACGTCAGACTCCAAACCAGGGATGTCATCGTAGAATTCAACAGCTTCGACTGTTAGGAGCACCACGCATAACGCACCACACAATCCTATCATGCGGCGCCAAAATGCCATCCTGAAACAAAAAAAATGGCTAAGTGCCTGGTGGTCCACGTATCCGCAGAGGTGTGTGTGTATCCCCTGGTTTAGTAACTTGGGTGTAGTGTTGGGTTTTTTTTATTTGTAGACCCGAACTGTCTCCACCTTAGGGTAATGCAGAGTTAATGTAGTGTTGGGTAAGACATCGTTATAATATGAGTTTTTAAGAATGACATGAGATTTTGCACTAAATTAGTACGATATACCACTTCAAATGAGGCAACGAATTGTTGTACGGTAAGAGACGTCTTCAGACCCCGAGTCTTTGAGTACAAGAATACAGCTTTTAAAATATAACTTAAGGAAAAAAGTGAATTCGGAGATAAAGTCGGTGGTTTAGGTCACCATGGCTTGTCGTGCTTCAGAAGCGCCGGCAGAATACCACGCCATGCTGCACTAAATGACATTATCCGCCGGGCCCTTGTCACCGCCGGAACCCCAGCCATTTTAGAGCCAAATGGACTGTGTCGCGACGATGGCAAGAGACCGGACGGGATGTCTTTGGTGCCATGGAAGATGGGACGACCAATAGTTTGGGACGCAACGTGCGTTGACACTTTGGCAGCGTCCCATCTTCCCGATACGGCTGTGGTAGCTGGTGCAGCTGCCGCCCGACAAGAGGACCTAAAACGCCGCAAATATGCATCCATTGGTAGTGGATACATATTTGCGGCTTTTGGTGTCGAAACTCTCGGGCCATGGGGTCCAGAAGCCCACCGCCTTTATCGAGACCTATCAAAACGGTTGATAGATGTCTCACGAAACCAAAACGCTGGTTTATATTTTGGGCAACGCATAAGCGTTGCTATTCAACGCGGTAACGCGGCCAGCGTTTTGGGAACGTTCCCAGCTGACGGTGATTTGGGACCTATTTATTATTTGTAGTTTTTATCTTTTATAAATTAAGCTGTACATATATTTTTAGAATAGGTTTATATATAGCGCGTAAATTGTATAATTTTGTAAAAAGAAAAAACAAATATATAGGTAATGAAAACATCTTCAAGTAGATCGATTATTGTATGAAGAAAGCGTTTGGAATTGGTCTTTATCCCATTCCATATAGAAAGAACTTATCACTATTATATATTATATCTTGCAAATATACAATCAATATTTGGAAGATATAATATGTTGAAATACTATCAATTAGATTAATCATCTTCAAACTTACTTAACGAAATGTTCAAAGTAAAATGCCTATTTTGCTCTAAGCCTGTTATAAATAATCAGATGATGTATTTTTTGTCCCATAAATTGCCCACGACGTAATTATTATTAATAAAGCCCATAAAGGACCGTTCTACACATTATTTACGTATTTTATGAGCTAATTGCCAATTAATAACAAATAACAGGCATAGGCCTACGCCTGTTATTTTATCATAGCAATAATCTAGTAAGGAAATAGACTACGAATATAATGTCAGGCGGATTAACTTCATCAAAATAGCACGTTTGTGGAGCACGTGACATTCTAGCCGTAACTCCTGATTCGTCAAAACTAACTCTTTTCGAAAAAAGTTTGATCTGGATGAGCTTACCAGCCAGCGCTAAGTCCAGTAAACAAAGGGATATGGACATAAAATCTTTTAATATCGATAAATTGATAGTTCGCTTCTTTATTTTCTGGATTTCAGAATTTCCCACTTCAGCGCTTGAAAGTAAAAAATGAAGGGTATACATTTTTAAGACTGAAAGCGAAGATGTGCTTATCTATCGATTAAGGACGCATGCCGTAAGTACCTCACAACGCCCAAAATGCTCTGTCTGCCGTTCCACATGACGACGGTCGTTATGGTCGTGGCTAAAATGTCTCTAATGACGTCATCATTTTCGATCTCACAGCGCTCACGACGACCCATGTCAACAGGTGTGAGGTGAGTGGACGTGGGCTTTGACCACAGCATTAATACTCGATTATTGCTCAATTGACATTGAAAAAGGCGCGATTTTGACATTTGACATTGACATTTGTGTATTTATTTCGTCGTTAATGACGCAGGCACTTTATTTCCTATGTTAAATAAATTTATATAATGCGCGAGTGCACCCGGGTGAAATTCATGTATGCACAAAATCAAACTTGTGTCACCGGGTGTACTCGACGTATTAATTTTTAATGTTTGTAAAGGAGGTAGGCTGGGCGTTTTCATAGAGTGTGAAGTGAGTTACTTACTTTGTCTGCTTGCTGTATGATGTTGTACTGGCTCGCCTCCTCCATTGAAAAATTAGTTTAAAATATATTTTTGTGCTGTGCAAACCGTAAGTGCCTTTTAATTGCCTTAACTTCAACGCCCTATAATTCTTTCAACTAGAGTTTATGATTGTAACGCCCGCAAGCAAGAACGAGAATAATCGCAGTCGTAAACGTTGTCGTTGAGAGTCCCTAGTGGAACATAGCCTTGGTAGTTTTATAAATTGTATGTAAAATGTTTGTAACATTTTTGTAATATTCGAATAAATTACATTCATTCTTATTCATATGGAGTTAGCGTAAGTTTGTGGACTTCTTTAACGTTATTAAAGAAGCCTATAAACTCAAAATGAATAAAAGCAAAAAATACAAACAATATTGGATGAAAAATATATTAAATATTAAAGAGAAAAAAAATCTTTATACATAGATAGATAGACAACACTTTAGTTTACACCAAAACATAGATATGTGGCGAAACAAACCTTTTCACCCACTGCCTGGCAGGCGATATTTTTAGAATGAAGGATTGTCAATTGTGATCTGACATTAGAGAGAGAAAAAAGTCGTCTACAAAATGTACATATTTTCATCCTTTTGAATCATATCATATATAAGTTATTATTACTCTCAGCTGATGTAAATATTATATATCGAATTATATATTTGATAAATGAACGGGTATTTATTCTTACAACGGCCCGTCAGATATAAAGACAAATAAAAGAGATAGTAGTACAACCAACGGGCAGCATCCCTTAGCAGGGATTAATGGATTTTTAATACCGACCATGGCACAGTTTATAAGTAATGATAATTCATTAGAATTCACAGTACACGTAAGTATATAAAGAATATAAATATATATTCATATGTATATACACATGTATATATACACACGTATATATACATATGGACAGACATACATATACACACATAATTAATTTTTAGTGTTTAGTTTTAAATTATTCGTATAGTTCATTTTTGTTCAAATTTATAATATTTTTAACAGTGAAGTACTTAGATTAAATAAATTATTATCCATTATGTAATTAACCTGATCTTTAGATCAAAATTAATAATTGAAGACATGAGTGGATGAAGGTGATAAGTCGCATAATTCCAATTCTGAGTAAATCGAGATAAAAGTTTTACTTTTATTTGAAACTGAACTTAACACCTTTTTCAACTTTTTATTTTTTAAATATGCCTTATATCTATGGTCTAAGGTCTGTACTCATTTGGTATCGACTTATAACATTCATCTAAGCAAAAAAAAAAGCAAAAAACCGAATATGCGACCTACCTACCTACATCCACTCACGTCTTCAATTATTACGTTCTCACAAATGTTTTTAATGATTGTATTTAGTACATTAATATACAAATAAAAATTTACCTGCTCGATTTGAAACTTTGTTGTCTCGGGCCCGTCCAGGAACGGAGGACGACGCACGACTGGCTGGAATCGCCGCCCGCCCAACTTTATATCCCTCCCATCGGGGCGGATAAGATGTGAGTTAAAATGGGAATTAATTATGAATTTATATTGTAGACTGTTAATGCCCTGAGTTTACTCACTTAAGTCAGCTTGTCATATACTAGCTTACGACTAATGCTGCGTTCATCAGATTCCTGGTTGAATAAACTGTTTTCGTTTTTCGAATTATAAAGAAAAATAAAGCAGTGCAGACTGTTGCAGTGGATGGAAAGCTAGGCTTGAAAAACATACGGGCTGCGTTCCATTACAGTCTCACAACGACCACGTTCACGACCCCGATTTTTCCCGTTCCACTTGCTTGCCGACGTTACAGTCGTAAACCCAAGTGGAACGGTTATTTAACCCACCTCTTAGAATGGGTCGTTGGGAGCATTGTGTGATCGAAAATGATGACGTCATTAATGACGTTTTCCTGGACATTTTTATCCGTGCAGGAACGGAGAAAGAATACAATTTCCTGCGGCCCGGCGGCCTGTCGTAAGAGGCGACAAAACAACCCACAGCCAGGTGGTAGGGCATTTGCACGACTGGATGGCTACCACCCCTGGTCTAGAGTATGTCGCCATAACAACCTTGTGTTGTGTTCCGGCATTAGTGACCAGGTTCCAGGCTCCCTAAAGAGAGCAGCAGCGCATTTGTAGCACCTTTGGTGTTGCAAATGTCCATAGGCGATGGTAACCGCTGTCCATCAAGTGGGCCGTCTGCCTGTCTGCTGATCTCCTGCAATAAAAAAAAAACATGGTTTTCCTTTCATTAAATTTACCAAGTATGTTAGAGAGATTCTCATCCTTGTGATTGACCCTAACGATCGATGCAATAAAATTACAGGGTGTAATTTTTACAGATTTTAGTCGGTTCGATTCCCAGGTGAAACAAGAGAATTTTATTTATTTTTAAAAATAAGGAAATGTTTCTTTGGAGTAAAATTTGCTATCTCTATTGTTTGGAGTTCTTTCCCTCCAGGTGGCATTAAAAAATTCCATCCTGTATAATGCTGAAGAGTTTGTTTGTTTGCTTGAACGCCTAGTGCGTTCTTTTTCTTAGGAACTAGAGGTCTGATTTGAAAAAAATATTTCAGTGTTAGATAGCCCATTTATCGAGGAAAGCTATAGGCTATATATCATCACGCTAAGGCTAATAGAAGCGGAGCAACAATGAAGAATGTTTCAAAATCGGGGTGGGGGGCTTACTACCTTTATACCTTCACGAAAATGACTAGAGAACTCACTAAACACCCTTAAAACCTTGACAGATTAATGAAGGGGGAAAAAATATATTTATAATTTATCCCCTTCTAAAGCAACGTTTCGAGTATTTTCCAAAACGTTTGTAAACAGGCAATAAATTAATTTCAATCGGAATTTAATTAAACATTAGCTATTTCAATAATATGTTCAAATCAGAATAATTATAGGTAATTAATATCGTACACGAGTACGAAGCTGTATAGTGTACACGTGTCACGTGGCTAGGAATATTCGAATCATCCACGCTGGTGGAAAGAACCAGGATAAACGAAGGAAAAAATTTGCAATTACACTTTTGTCTATTGTTATTGTTTTCGACTTTGTTGGTCGTTCGCAGGAATAACTAACCAGGTGTGCAAATTACGTTTTCTCAGAAAGATCAGTCAACGCGGCCCTTTGTTGTGTTATACAGTTTAGTGTAAAACAATGTCCGAGCGAAGGGGTGGGGCAGTCTAGCGAGAAACACGATCAAAGCAAGACTTGTACATTCGATAAGCGATATAGTGACGGACTTTGCGCATGTTATTGAATCGTGCAGTTTGTACTGGGTGTGTCCAGTTATATTTGTACCTGTGTTATACGTGTTTGTATAGTTCTAATAAACTCTATAGTATTTCCAACGGCATTTAAATTCGAGTCCTGTATCTCGTAACAAAGTATAGATTTTGTATTTTACCTAAAATCTGGACGAAAATCTAAATTGTCTTGAAATAATTTCATTACACAATAATGTACCTTCACATGGCTTTCAATTACATTACAACAATTGAACTAATTAACTGTTGACTCGAACACACATGTAAAGTGGGTGCGAGCGGCAAATATGTTACCAATATGTGTAATTGATTCAGGGAAATACCACGTGACATACATTTTTTCATACATACATACATTGTCTGTTAAATACACACTTGATCACGTGCTGTGATATTCCCATTTTGCATAAGTTTTTTTAGTTCGGTTCGCAGACTAGGTTGCCGCCTGGATGTAGGTTGCTCTGTTGCCTCACGACAAGCCGCCCGACCGCTGGAAGTACGTACATACCTGTATTGCACATTTTATTACCTTTCGGCATTTGGACTTCTTTTGTTTACTTTGTGTTTAAAATTGTGATTTAAAAACAGCCCATTGTGTATTGTAATCTTTTACTACCTATTGTTGTACTGTGATCACTGCTGGGTGTCTCGTACTTCGAAAAAGAAAGTGATTTTAAGAAAATCGATACACGCGGCCGGGCAGACATATTTCATTTGTGCAGTATAAAGCAATGCCCCAATTGCGAGATGGGGCAGTCGAGCGCTAACCACAAGCGAAGCAAGACGTATGTTCATTCGGTAATCTATGTAGTGACGGACTTTGTGCGTGTTATTGAATCATGCATTACGTTTGGACTGGTTGTGTTCAGTTATATTTGTACCTGTGGTCTAAGTGTTTGTATAGTTCTAATAAACTCTATAGTAATTCTAACGGCATTTTAATTCAAGTATTGCAACTTTTAAGATTATAATAACAGCCCACAAACGTCCCACTGCTGTGCTCGGGCCTCCCATTATAGGGGAACGGACAGTATGCCCGCCACGCTTGTCCAAGGCGGCTTGGCAGCTTTTGATACATCGGTTATCTCGATGTGCAGATTGCATCACGATGTTTTCCTTCACCGTTATTAGCATGTGGTAATTTTAACAATATTTATAAAAGTAGCTACCGACTTAGAATTCGAAAGAAGGTAATGCTGACGTCATACTGGCATCATTTAAATGGATTTGAAGTCACTACAAAGCAACCAAATCTTACTAACTTGATTATTCCCAATTGTGATGTTTTTAAGGCAGTCCGCTCCCCAAGTCAGTAGCTGGATCGATGTAAGTAAGCCTTAACTAACTTCCCATGCGAATATACATTCTACGTTTGTCTACTGATTAAACTGACCCACAAAAAAGTGATCTGTAATTTTGATTAGATCTTTTCTTATATATTCCTCAACATTTTGAGGGTCTATGGACCAAGCTGACCCCAGAATCGGACTCAGTGCATCAAAAACATTAGCCAGGTGGTAGGGCATTTGCCCGACTGGATGGCTACCACCCCTGGTCTAAATTATGTCGCTATAACAACCTTGAGTTGTGTTCCGGCATTAGTGGCCAAGTTCCAGTCTCCCTTAAGAGAGCAGTAGCGCATTTGTGCTAAAATGTCTATAGGCGATGGTAACCGCTTTTCATCAAGTGGGCCATCTGCCTGTCTACTGAACTTCTGCATTTAAAAAAGCTGCTTTCAATCAGCCAAAATCGCATCGAAATTGGCCCAGTAGTTTTTACGTGTATCCCAAACAAACAAAAACTACACTTTTACAATTTTATATTATAGACTTATAGAAAACAAAATCAATTTCTGTAAAGCTATAAAAATAAGGAACAGGAAATGATAGGGTTTAAGAAAAACACGAAATTCTGTTAAAAGTTTATATTGTACATCAACTATGATTTGTTTAGAGGTAGAACATCCTACTCTTAAAATTAAACGGCTAACGTGATTACAAAATATAAAATAGTTAATTTCTCATTACGCCGCGTTAATATCATTCATAGGCGGAGTGAGTAACCGAAACTATACAAACATAATTATTGACATCCTCAGAATGCATTATTAGTTCTATACCCATTACGGTCTATAAACAAAACGTATCGTTCCAATCTTAATCTACACATCTTCAATGTAGACCACACAGCTGCATACGTCTAGTCATCGCAGCAGACAACGAACTACTGGCTAGCGCGACGCGAGAGTGCACACATTAATAGTTGCTCTGTCTCGCTCGCACATCATCCGCCACGCTCACACATTGTGCTAGCAGTACAACTTGTTAATATTTGTACTTAAGGTTACCGTTTCCGAAATGAATAAGGTCACATCAGCACTCGACAGTGAATAATAAATACTCTCTACCATCTGAAGTATCATTTAAACTCTCCCTCTCGCTGGCACACAACAACGTCTATAGCCTTTATCGAATCAATTAAAATAAAAAGATTTATTTATTTTAAATTAGTCTAGGTGTCGAAGTCCGTCAGTGGGAGAACTCCATACACATCTCATTATTTCCGTGTTCGATTAGTTACGACGACAGCAAATCAGTCAGTGATGCTAAGACACCATTGAATCGTGTCTTCAAATTGTAGATGGCGTTAAAATCCGTTTAAAAACGAGCGGTGTATGAACTTACCTCATTGACGGCCACCTCGAATATATAGTACGTTCCTTGCCTTTTTTATGTTTTAAAAATGTAAAAAATATGAATAACTAATAAAACTACGTTTTAACGGTTTTAAGCGCGGCAATTTATTTGATTTTGGTTTATCCGACGTTTCGGCCGCTTTTCAGTGGCCGTGGTCACTAAAGTATATTGCCGCGCTTAAAACCGTTAAACCGTAGATTTATTATGTATACAAGTCGCGAAAACTAAAGAAAATATTATGAATAACTTCATTACGGTTTATGTATAAAATACGATTGTACAACAATCTCCAGGTATTTAATAAAAATAAAGTTTTGGAAAATATAATGCTGTCATGTGTTACGTTTCTAACGAAATTATTTTGATACTGTTGCAAAGTTAATTCGTCAGTATTTATTATATAAATCTTCAAATGGGGCTACTTAGAACGACTCAACCATAGTCGTATAACAGTCTATTGTGAAATGTAACAAAAGAAATCTGAACGGTTTATCACACACAATGCCAACATTTGTCTGTAGCACAAAAGCAAAATAACAATTATAACAAAAGAGAATATATTTGTAGTTTAATAGTTGCTAGACTTAGGTACTTAAGATATGTTCCTTGTGGTCCGAATAAATCCTCAGAAGAATAAATTAAAGTATAGAAACCGGAATAAAATAACACTGACTAACAGCTACCTTATTCACGTAAAGTGATACTGTAATACACGTGTACGAGTGAAATGAAAAGAACATCCTAGATTTCTATTATGTATTTCGGTTGTCATGGCTATAAATTGACATGTTCCAATATATATAAAAATACTAGCTGTCCCGGCAGACGTCGTCCTGTCCGGTAAAAAATAGGGGTTGATCGAAGAGGGTTGAAAATCTAGGGTTGTATGTATTTTTGTATGTTGTATCATAAAAAAATAGAAATTAAAAATTTTGTCTAAAAAATAAATAAAAAAATTTAGGGGTGAACTACCCCTACCTAACATTTAGGGGGATGAAATTAGATGTTGGCTGATTCTCATAGATACCGGATAAGCACATAAAATTTCATCAAAATCGGTCAAGCCGTTTCGGAGGAGTATGGCAACGAAAACTGTGACACGAGAATTTTATATATTAGATTGTTTAAATTATTATGCTACTAAATGAGAAATACGCAATATCCATTATTTTTGTTTGTAAAGTAAGACAGACTTAAAATTTAGTTGTCACTAGTGTAGGGTGCCAACTATTATTGATAAAAATAACGTATTAATTTTTTAGTGCGGAAAAAATAAAGTAATTGGAAGAAAGAAAAGGTATTTTTCCAAATTTTATTTGTTTCTCTCTTGGAGAAACTATTTTTGTGTGCTTCTAGCACACACTAACAACTTTTCATTGTACTTAAATTTTTGGAAGCTATCTTTACATTCCCAATTTTAAATAAAATAAACAAACAATTCCTTTTTCATTACATTTATAGATGTCCTGTTCTTTTCTTAATAAGAATAAACTCTTTTAGTGAATGCTGCATCGATAATAGTTCAGGAATTATCAATAAAAGTATTTCATTTTACGCATCAAAAGTAAATATTGGAAATATAGTATTTTCACATACTTTATTTTATTGCAAAGTATAAAGTATATTTACCAAAAAATAAAGCAGGATTACGTTATTATAAATTATGGCTGGCGGCAACCCTACACTAGTGTAACGCACGATAGTACTGTATCACTTTCTTGCTATAAACCAGTGACAAGATTCTAAATAACGAATATACGCCTGTATACGCATCCTTTTCCAACACGGCGTCAATGCAATAAGTGAAAATATTTCAGATATATGTGTTCTATAGTCATTTTAATACGGTTTCTATAGCTTTAGTTATGGTTCGCAGTATTTGTGTACAATCTGCCGTTACTACATTGAAAAAATGTATTGATTTAAACATTAAGTTATTTGAGAATATTTAAGTATATTTATTTTGAAACTTAATTGGAAACATGTGGCTTACATAAAAATCCATTTTATTTATAGACCGTTATATAAAAAAATTGTTACTATTTATTTATTAATTATAGTATTAGTTAAATAATCGCATCAAACAATTTGTTACAAAGTAAAAAAAAGTAGAGATCATTAAAGTACAAGTACAATTTAAAAAAAATGACAAAATATACAGCTCATAAATTGAAGTACCGTCTTTTCGTTAAAAATTTACAATAATAATTGATTCCATTACATTTTGTATATAACCTAGAAAAAGTTCCATAATTTTGATTTAAAAAAAGATTTTTTTATCACAGAAAATAATAAATACTATTCAAAGAAAAAAAAAACAATAATATGATGGCAACTAAATTATGCACCGTGTTACAAAATTATTATGTCTTTGTTATATTATAAGTAATACTACTAAAATATGAATAAACATCTCAAACTTCTCAAAACAATGTTTAAAGAACTACTAATTCCTGCGTTGGGGCGGCCTGTCGTAGGAGGCGATAAAACACCCAACAGCCAGGTGGCAGGGTATTTACCTGTCTGGATTGCTACCACCCCTGATCTAAAGTACGCCGCCATTAGAACCTTGAGCTGTGTTCCGGCTTTAGTGGGAAGGTTCCACTAACACTTTAGAACGTGGCAGCACATTGGGTATTACAAACCTCCATCCGGCGATGGTAATCGCTTTACATCAGGTGGGCCGTCCGCCATCTGCAGAATTCATGCAATAACAAAACATTTTTTTATTTTTTGCTTTGCTTTTTACTATTATTTTTTTAATTTCTTTTTTTACCTACACTAATCGCTAGGGCTCTTTACCTGCAAGCTACGCTAATGCGTTCAAATATTTGAAGACATGAGTGGATGAAGGTCGCATAATTCCAATTCTGAGTAAATCGAGATAAAAGTTTTACTTTTATTTGAAACTGAACTGAACTTAACACCTTTACCAACGTTTTATTTCTTAAATATTTCTTATATCTATGGTCTAAGGTCTGTAGTCATTTGGTATCGACTTATAACAATCATCTACGCAAAAAAAGCAATCTAAATTCAAATTAAACGAACATTTGAATATGGAATAATCTGAAAATGTAATGTGAGCGCAAACGGGCCACCAACCACAGCGATCGGTAGCGGCCACGCGCCACCGCGCGAACAAAAGCGGCTGTGGCTCGTGGCCGCCACACGGATGCGGCGAGTGCCTACAAAATGCATGAACAAAACGTGCAATTGCTTATCGCTGGCCACTAGCGGATGTGGTCGGTGGACCGTGTGCGCCAAGCTTTAATTATTATTTTTACAATGATATGTTTAATACATGACTCTGGCTGAATGCATAAATCGTGCCAAGCCATTATTGAACAAAGAAGAAGATACTGTTTATTCATATTTTAGTATAGTTAGTATAAGTTTTCATAGATTACCTAAAATAAAAACATGCGTCGTATTCCCTCCATAAATTGCACAGTAGTGCTCCTAACGGCAATTCCCCAACATCGCTGCTGTGCATTATGTGAAGGTTTGTAAAAGTCACGAAATACTTTATTGTGAACTATGAAAATTAAATACTAATAGTACACAAAAACGTAGCATAAAATACTGAATTCACAATTTGCATCATATTACATATTAAAGTAAAAATAAATGTTCATTGAAAATATATCTTTCGAACTAAAATAAAATTGCTCCTACAAAAGTTATTTATATTAAACAATAGTAAGGAATGTAAGTATTAGAACCAATCGAAGAAAACATTGCACCATTACAAGGTAATATAAAATTATATTTCCTCTCTTCGGCTATTCGCCACCGGTTCAATGTGCAAACCAATCGAAGTCATTTAAAAGAAATATGAAATTCATATTTAAAAACTCACGTGACCTCTTCTTTAAGAACACGTCGGAAATATAAGGACTAACTTGCATTGTAATGCTTTTATATCGATACAGATTAAATTTTAACAACTTTAAAAGTAATTGATACTTATAGAACATATTTAGAGACGAACCGTAAGTCAGGTTAAAAAATTTGACTAAATTTCACAATTATAGTTCTGTGCGACGAATTGTTGAGATATGTAGCCCAGTCCCTGTATATAAATGCCATTAGCGCTAAAGGAATAGAATGAACAATTATGGGAATGACATAAATGACATAATACTTACTGTAAAGATATGTCATACCCATACAATTTTATCTCATGAACATTGTCTACAGGGACAGTTGATATAATAATCAATCAGTCGATCAATTCATTCGATTAATTAAACATCTCTATAATTACATTGTTTTTACAGAGAGAGAGGTTATTCTTGAATCGATTGTTACTTTAGTTGAAATGCTATTCTTTATATTGTACAAGTCTATCGGAGTCGCTCATAGCTAAATTGCATTTTGAATTTATGACTTTAATTATTATTATTAATACAACTTTCCAAAAGTAGTAATTATTTTTTCATTAAACGTAATAGAGGCAGATTTTATTAGAATTATATATATATTCTAATTTTATATTTAAAGTGACCATATATATATTTAGCGTTAGCTGGTTGCAGAATCTCTTATGATTCATCTCTAAATACGAATTGAGGCTTGCAGAACAAAAAGGTTACAATCCCAACCTTTTTGGACCAAATTTCCTACCCTATACAAAATACATACACGTTTTCCAAAAATTATAATATAATAATAATACCCTTACTATTATTAATAATTATTATATACACGCGCTAAGTTATAAAGTACGTAGGTACAATTTCTAAAAAACTTTTTTTTGAACACATTTTTTCAATAAGATATGGGACAGTTTTATTTATTAAGTTTTACCATTATAATATTTCCATTAATTGCTAACATTAAATGTTTCCATGCCATCGGACCAAATTTTTGTTATGGCACTAATAAAGTTACAAAATAAATTATTCTGCACCTTTAAAGTATCAATTCATTTCGTCAACTGTATAATTAAAGAAATAATACTTAAAAAAAAAATTCGAACAATAAATTAAATATTTTGTTTTTCATTTTGTCACTAAGACAGGCAGAGGAGTTAAGTCCATAAACACCTAGCCGAATATCTCATCCATGTTAGGTCCACCAAATTGTATGTATTTGGTTGAAAAAATAACATATTTTTGTGGTAATTTAGAGACACTTTACACAAAATAAATCACATTTTTCACATATACAAAATTTTTATACAATTTTTAGAAAATAAGATTGCACAGCTGTATATGAACAAATTTTCACGCTTATCTTGAAATCTAAGATTATAGATTTGATCAAGATTGAGAATAGTAATCTTGATCAAGCAAATGTATTTTACCTACATTAAAAAAATATTTAGGTGATCTAGATTCTAATTATGGAATGAGTGTCTAATTTCTTAATCTAGATCAAGTCCACAATCTTGATCGACCTGCAATCATATCAGCAAACTAGAAATGATAAGACATAACATTGAGTCGGATCTATTTGCTAATTTAATTGTTATCGCTGTGACCGAAATTTGAAAACACCTATCCCAGAAACACTATAGTTTTCCAATTCATGTAGGCAAGGGTTTTACATGTGGTAAACAAACAATCAAGACGAAAATTCTTGGTTGTATTTACAGAATCTGCTGGTCCAAATTTGCCCTCTTGTTTTTTTAGTGTCTACTCCTTAAGAATCAAAAATTGGAACATTTATGAGGAGTAAAATAATATAATTGTAATTCCAAATGTTTTTTTCCCTTTTAACCACTCCTGTATTAACAGGGACAAAATAAAACAAAAATGATCAAATCGTTTAATATAAGGTAATTTAAGTGTTAATCTTTTACGCCAATATTATGTCCACCTCTCCTACATTAAGTTTGCTTTCCAAGATGAGTTTGTTCCTCTTATTTTAATTAGTCCACGACACACCTTCCATGATCAAATTGATCATGTATTAGCAGAAAGTGATCTCAGGAGCCTTATGCACAGACGAGAGTGCATGACAAGAGCTATGAATGTCAAAGAAGCGAGTGAGATGTGTAAGAATAAGCCTGTATTGTTCTATTGTTCGTGCCTACCCCGCAAGGGACCTGGCGTGAGTTATGTATGTATGTATGTATTTTAATTAGTTGTACGAACTAAACTCCTCTCCGTTACAGATTATAATTAAAGATAAAACCAGCTCAGTTGACAAAATGAATAGTCTTTATTGAATTGAACTAAAATACAATTTATATAGGCAAGCTGAACCTAATTTATGAAATAGGCCGACACGACGATTAATTATAAATTTTCTAAACCAAAAGCAATATTTTATGTTTCAATTACGTATATAAGTGCGACTTGGATTTGCCTTAAGTTTAAAATTTAATATAATAATTATTATATATTTTTTTCTTTAATATTAAATTATAAATTCGTACAATATGCTATGGGAGTATTCATATTTATTCGTATCGTTGCGTACGGACCCGAAAGACATTTTTTAGATTTTCTTTACAATATAAAATTGTGCGCGTCTCGGGACGCCCCATACACGTGATAACTTAAACTAATCTAAGTTGAACTATTCAATATTGAAATTGTTTAACTTGAGAAAAGATTAGGTTTTATACTTAAATTGTATGTATATAGCGCGTGGGGTGAGAGACGAGGAGCCTGCCTATCGCTGCCGCATGCGTGAGAGAAAGGGAAGACAGACTTGCGCTGTAACACGTTACGTAACGGACCTGTTTACTCTCCCATAAGAAGCTATCACTTCACCATTCCGATACATGTATTTCTATATTTTTAAGTCCCTTCATGCCAAGTGACTCTTCTAACATTGTCACGGTCCTTATTTAGAGCTCTTTTGTAGACATATGTTTTTTCTGAACCGTCTGGAGATTGTTTTTTACCGCTTTGTCTATCTTCTTTATTTACTTTTCTTATACTTAGCTGTGCTATTACACTCTTACAATTTTTTGTATGATTCTTATTTACGTCTATAGCATTTCTATATTAATCCACAGAGAAACACACGCATTGTATATCCCAAAGCTTAGTAAGTTACGCTTGTATTTTGGGTACTGTACAACGGACATCTCTAGAGCCGACCCTGTAGTAAATAATGAAAGGTAGTTAATTGTGAAATTTCCCATGCCAGGTGTTGCATTATGAATTTCACACTCTAGCCTGGTTCTTTAGAAAAATAAAAATGTTACATTATTTGCATGTGGCGCTGTGTTCCCCTCTTCCCTTCTTCGCTGATGTGTCATTATGTAAAGATGGTCTGTGTTCAAGAAATAAGTTCTACAGCTTTACTGGTGTCTTCCCGTAACATTATTAGGACCGATTCATACTGTAACGGCAAAGGCCGGGCTATCGTCGCCGCCGGCGATGTATCGTGATAATTAGTTTCTCCTCGGAATCCATACTTATGCGGGGCGTTAAAAGACACGCGTGGCCTTGTCGAGCTTTTCAAGCAATACTGGACTTCCCCTACTGACTCCTTCTAGCACATTGTTGCGGACAGAGAGCACCCCCCTGACCGGCCGCCGGAGCACACCTACTCTCCGCGCCCCGCATACCGCCGGCGCCCGCAGAGGGCACGGTTAGCAATTAGGCGTCGGACGGGATGCGGGACTTAAGGAGCGACCCTGGCAGGCGACATTGCAATTCAATTACAATTTACTTCACTTCACTATTAAACTTCACCTCGCTCTAATGTATCTTAGAAATAATTACGCTCTGTACTTAATTAATGTATTCTTTTAATTCAACAATAATTATACAGTCCACTAAAATCGAGTTTGATTTAAAGAAGCAACTGCCACCAATACACATATATGTGCACTGTCACAGTCTCAGTCGCGCTCTCGCGATGCCATGACATGTTATTTTGCTTGAATTTAAAATGAAACGATTGCTTGTTGTTGTCTCACTCTGTTTATATAGGATTTGTATGAAATGGGTATATATACGATTAAAAGTTATAATTCGGTCATTTGACCTTGGACTCTAAAGCTGGTACCAGGTCTAATTATAAAACAGCGATACTGGTAATAAAAGGTTGATTGAAGACATGAGTGGATGAAGGTGATAAGTCGCATAATTCCAATTCTGAGTAAATCGAGATAAAAGTTTTACTTTTATTTTAAACTGAACTGAACACCACACCTTTTTCAATTTTTATTTGTTTAAATATGCCTTATATCTATGGTCTAAGGTCTGTAGTCATTTGGTATCGACTTGTAACCTTCATCTACGCAAAAAAAAGCAAAAATCCGAATATGCGACATATCACCTTCATTCACTTACGTCTTCAATTATGTAGACGTTTAAAATTATTTCACATAGTGCTCGCCGCACCGCTGCTTTCCCGATCCCAAAAATGACCGACCGACCTTAACATTTTATTCATATGTAATATCCTTCGTCAACGTGACTATACATCAACTGGTACATAATGTGAAACACGGTGACGTTCAAAACTAGGGATGAACACAGAACACCTTTATCGCGAAAAGTCGGATAGTTCCCGCGGGATATGGCCTCAAAATTATCTCAGTTTAAGTCGCATATAAACTGCACATCGCTCTCAATATTATTTGCAATTACCAAAGGACACAATGTATCAAGTAGCAAATCATTGAAATAATAATCGATTCCCGAGAACAGCTTCAAATTAATTCGTAACACTCCCGTACGACGACGTATAAATATGAATTCTCCTAAACTCATAATATTTTTTTTAACTAAACGTAACTTAACTATACACAGTTAATTAATAAAAAAAAGATAAACTATAATAAGCACACGCTATTCATAATATGTTATATTATATACTTTTAATTTGTTATTATATTTATAATTAATAATAATATAATATACTGGTCATTCTGAGATCTGTTCTTATCAATCTGGCTCCAATACTGTGTTTACTTTTTTTAATTAACTTCGCTTCTTGGCTAACATACTTTCCAACTATACTACGACGCATTGCATGTGGTACTTTTGTATTTTATGCACTAAATCAGCATATTACAGATAGCAAGGATTTTTAAATTTGAAATATTAATTATCCAATTTAATAATTTTAAGCGCGATATTTTTGTACGGCTACTGAAAAGTGACCGAAACGTCGGAATAAAAAATAAAAATCAGATAAAACACCGCGCTTAAAACTGTTAAAACTATTGTGTCGCATCGCGAAAACTTAATAAAATACTATATTAATTATAGTACAATTATACTTATTAGGTACTTTTTTAATTTGTTTGCGTTTTATTTTAATTTTGATATATAGTTTATTTCAGGACATAATTGATTTTAAGATTCGCAAAGTCAATGTCATTTATTAATAAATACAAATATTACAATAATAAAATGGGCGAGAATTTTAAAATCGTATAATGCACCAATTACATCGCAAAGTCAAAACACGTTCAGTTTTTCAGTTGTGTGACGTCAGAGCCTATAAAAAGAGCGGCAAAAAGAGCGGCGCCAAAATCACCCAAATCGGAATAAAATATATATTTTTTTTTTCAAAATTAAAATTGCTTATCTTTAAATTGTATAACGATAGTGAATAAAAAACAAGAATAGCGAGTCAATGTCCTAGATAAAATTATCAAAAGCAACACATACAATCAATCGTGTATCAATGCAAAATCTTTCAACTACAATCGCGACCGTCTTTTCAAACATCCCTACGGACCGTGTTCATAGATCAATCTACCAAATTATTTTGAATTCTATCTGGTGAAGTCTATTTTAACAGAACACCTAAAGACCATACAGTTGAAAACTGACGCTTGCAACACTAACTCGATAAGCAACGAACCGAATTTGAATCTTCATTGTGACAACGCAAAATTTATCCAAATGTATTACGCGTTTTATAGGGAAAATATTAATTTAATGAAGAAGAATACAAATACCCGATTTTTTTAGTTATTATCGAAGTCTTAGTTTTAAAAAAAACGCGTCCGTTTCGGGACGCCCGACAGAAGTGATAACTTGCGCGAGGGAAAGGGATGCCAGTCAGACTGGCGCCGTAACGCGTTACGTAACGAAGCGGTCTACCCTCTCATAAGAAGTTATCACTTCAAAAATCTACACTTTAGTTACGCAAATACTTGAATAGTTTTCGAAAAAAATATAAGAAACCCGTTGTACGTGCATATAATAATCGAGGGTTTCTCCCGATTTCTCAGTGACAATGGATGAAGAAAACTCTTTCGAATAGAAAATAAAAATCGGTCAACAATTGACCGAGAAGTCGCGTAACAAACATACAAAGAAAAACATAGTCGAATTGCGTACCTCCTCCATTTTCATTTTCCATTAAAAGCAAGAACAGCCAACTTCGTTTGTAATGGGTTACGAGAACCTTCGTATAGGGCGATTGTACTGTATATCTCAAGTACCGACTGTAGAGCTGACACTTCCCCTAGATCGTAACTTGTGACAATATCGTTACGAGTTGCGGGACTTGAATTAAAATACCGTTGGAATTATTATAGAGTCTGTTAGAACTATACAAACAAACAAACTATACAACAATTCCCAACGTAATGCAGAAGATCGTAATTCAATAAAACGCGCAAATTCCGTCGCTATTAGATTCCCGAATGTACACACGTCTTGCCTTGATCGTGGTTCTCGCTCGACTGCCCCCCTCCCTCGGTCAGGCCATTACTGAATAAACTCAGTGAAAGCTGCATCGATAATAGTTCCGGAATTGCCCATATAAGTATTTCATTTTACGCATCAAGAGTAAATATTGAATTTAAAGTATTTTCACAAACTGTTTTAATGCAAAAGTGTATTTATCAATAATAAAGTAGGATACGTCATTATAAAGTATGGTTGGCAACCCTAGTCAGCCATATCGACGTATTTGAGATACGACTGTAAGCCCTCAGTATTCTTCTTCCATGGTTTAAGTAAGATAAACTTACATTTTGGTATATAGGAACGAATAAAGGTAATATAATAAACCACGGTGAATAATGTAATTTCGCTGGTGAAAAACTTCAACTATTTCACCATAAAGTGAATTATATATTTTTTTAAAGTAAGTTATCAACAAGCGACGCATTTTGTTTAACAGTTTGTCAACATGACGAGCCATACATACAACCGTACAACATGTCAAAAACCTCAATAACATTATTAATTTCTTAATACGAATTAATGAATCGTTTTTGATGAAATCGTTTATTTAACGTTACAATGACACCCTGATATCAATATTGGCTCAAATATGTGTCAAAAATTACATTACACGTCTTTTTAAAGATAAGATATAAGACCCCGTACACACATAGGCGCTTTTATGATTTAATGCGCGATGGTGTCAGTAAGCACTCGTGTGGACGCAGCCTAACAGCCTTATTTCAAGTCACTCGTGCAAAACATTTATTCAAGTTTTACATTTTTCTATCCCAAATTCTTTAATAACTTTAATACCGCGTTGAAACGATCTAAGTACGCTTGGTCCTAGTGCCTTCGTATGGAATAATCTCATACAAGAATACTCACTCGGACAACGATTTTCACTCATCCGAGCTCACTCGTATTTATCTGTCCCTATTTCTTTTTAATGTATTGATTTGACTTTTGGCTTGTTCATGGATGACTGCCAGTATCAAATGTAAAAAAATATTGAAGATTTATTAAAAAAAACTCCTTGCTCTCCATTTTCCAGGTTCTTTTTCAAATACATTTTTAAGATTAAAAATTTAAACCACTTGACAGCATTTTTTTCCTATAGAGTCATCCGAGTAGACTTATAACAGTCAAACGCGGTTCAAGTATACTCACTCGGTTCAGACGCTGTGCAAACGCACTCGGGTTGGCCAGTTGCCACGATACGAGTGACGTTCGTGTATGTATCCGAGTGAAATCGGTCCAAGAGTTAATAGAAAAACATAACAGATCAATGAATAAACAACTAGTGTTCAAAAATAAGATGTTAGGCTCGATATCTAATAAACCGGAGAGGAGATGAGAAGAAAAGCGGCTAAGGTATACTTATCAAACATCTTTATTATATTTATCATTTACTGAACATAAAAAAGGTAATGATGAAATATTGAATTTGACAGTCAAAAGAGAGATACTTTCATCATCATATAATATGAAACAGGCTCCTTCTCTCGTATGGATGTAGTGCATTACGACGCCATTATTCCAATGAGTAGAATGACTTATTCATCGCTTGAATAACTCTTTGCGCATCTCCGTTTTAGTGGGTACAGTGGTCTTATGCATTGTAAAGTTTGGTTAGCGCCACATTAATAACTTAAATATAAGTTTATTAAGTAAGAGAGTCCTACAGCCGCACACAGAGTCCCGTAATGGCCCATTTACTTGAAATTCTCGTTTGACTCTTTTAATTATGCAAGTAATTATGTCTGTTTTTAGACAAATATTCATAAAAACTACGTGATACTATAGTAGTTTTAAAATCTATTTATTAGGTCTTACTCGAGCCATGATTGCACAATTCGTCAGACCACAGATCTTAACGGCCCAAAGCGGCCGCATTTGGAGAATCGCTTAATGAAACCAACAAGTGTCTGGGTCAAGGATTCCCAAACTAATTTGGGCAAGAGACCCCTTTTCCAAAATGAACTGATACCAAAGCTAATACTGAACTGATACCCTTACCGTCTAATTACTTTAAAAATCTTTAGTTTTTTTCGTATACAAACATGACACAAAATACTTATCAATTTAAGAAATTTGCAGTTGGTTAAGTGAGTAAACTTGACATCATTTTCCTACTAAAATTAGTCATTCTTATAACAAGTTGGTACACGTAACACAACTAACAAAGTTTCTTGAAAGCTTCAAATAAGAAATCGTATTAACGAATAGGGCTCGATTTTTATACCTCCAATATCAGTTTTCGTTTACGTCGATTCTTGGGAAACCAATTTCGACGACCCCAGGGGTCGATATCGACCAGTTTGGGAATCCCTGGTTTAGATATACTGGTAGTTATAAAACATAGACATAACCCACTTTATGTTGAAACTTGTCATTATATGAATCTGCAAAAATAACCTATTTAAATCCTCCCTTAAATATTGCACCTTGTTAATTTGTCCATCATAATTTACATTAATCGCCATTTGAGTTCTCTGAGTGCAGCAATTAGGTTCCCAGTTACAGAATTCGCTTCAAAACTAAACCTGCCGAAAGTTTACGAAAATATACGATCACTTCCGACGAGCACAGTGCTTCGTTAACGTCATATAAGGGAAATATGATATACCCAATTTTAGGTAATCACGACGAATTGTGTATAATTTACATAATTGCCAATATAAAAACAAATCCCTATTAACATTGTCAATAACTTGTGTTAACGGCTCACAGTAACTATGTATCAAAGAAAATTACTGAACACCTCGAATTTTAATCCTTCAATATATCTTGCCTACTCGATACACATTTTCTGTCTCACTCCACGACGCGTGCACACTTCGTCTTTGCAATAATCAGCGAACATTTCTATAGCTCTCTGAAGTTAAACATATCCTAGATATATCATTACACAACGTTCCGCATTTTCAATGTTTTCTTAAAATACTAACACTATCTTGTCTCATAAAATCTCATCATATCCATTAACTTCAAAGAACGATACCAAAGCGAAAATATACAAAACACCAGCTCGTAAACATATCAACCGACGACGCGTACACGCAGTCCTATACAAACCGAATACCTACGAACATTTCCGATCGCTTCCGAAAACCGCCGAGCATCTCCGATCACCTCCGAAAACTGCCGAGACTCGCCGAACTGTTCGGAATATTAAAAAGTAGATTAACGTACCGCGTTCGGGTGTTATAAAATCTCCGTGTGCCAATATGGCGGGTACTGTTGGGCGATCGGTTGCTGCGGCTGCTCGAACACTTCGTCCTCGATCGGGCAGTCGCAATCATCGATGCACTGAACGACGAAGTTGCCGTAGTCGTCGGTCAGCGAACTGTGGCGCAGTGCGCCGCACACGTGGCGACGGGTGCCGTCACACCAGGACCGTTCTGTAACCAAATACTTATTTTTACTCTGTTCATAAGGTAAATTATATTGATAATTATAAATTAGTATTACTCCAACCTTGTATTTAATCTAATAACCCATTATAGCCATAAAAAACCTACAATAAACAAGGCCGAACTAAACATAATTCCGGCACTTTGTCACAACACCAGCATGTAACAGATACACTCTACATTAGTATAAGTTAAGTATTACAATTAGAAAAAAATAATTATATAAGTTATTCTAAGGTACACAACACAACATAAAATAATAGTTTAAAAAATCCAACTAAAAACAGAAAATAAAATTTAATGAATTTGGTTTCTGATGAATGGGGTCTTAAAAAAAAGCGTGGGGTGTATTCAAAGCGTTTTTTCTTCTTCTTTAATATCTTAAAAAGCGCTTTCAATACACCCCACGCTTTTTTTAAGACCCCATTCATCAGAAACCAAATTTATTAAATTTTATTTTCTGTTTTTTAGTTGGATTTTTTATAAAAGCGTGTTTTTTTAAACTATTATTTATTTTTCATTTTTTAGTTGTTTTTTTTAATGTTTTTAAATACAAGCTTTTAAGATCCTTTATATCATGTAGCAGCAGAGTGCCAGCCAAGACAAGTAAAACGAGCCCAAACACGAAGGGTCTATCTTGTTTAGTACAGGAGTTCCTATGGCCACTTCAGACTCCATCAACAGATCAGCTCCATGGTACCATATTATTGCATTGTCATCGACCTTTGACAGGTATGCAAAGTTTGAATTAAATCTGATCGTTCAAAGTAGGACAAAATCGAGCTCAAAGGGGTCGGTTACAAACATACATACATACAGGTGAAGCTAATATTAGCGTGTTAAAAAAACATAATTCCGGATGTCCGGTGGAAGGTTTTTGAAAGGAAGTGGTTAGATTATTAACTTCTTTGAGGCTAACAGCATGCTGGTAGTACATCAGATACTGTGTGTCTATAGGCTTGGTATTCCTTTCCATTCTTTTGGAGGCACCTGGGGGCACCCGAAGAGGCTCGACCCTGCAGTGTTGGTCCACGTCCAGCCAGGCCACTGTTCTTGTCCATTAGGGTTTGCCTACGGCCTGGCAATGGACGAAGCAAGAACAAGGGCGATGTTTAGTAGGTATTGTCATCAAGTCTCCCCACTCCCCCACTGCATCCTGGTGAGAACTCCGTAAACAGGGTTTTTTTTAAATTGCAGGAGTTCAGCAGACAGGCAGACTGCCCACTTGATGGAAAGCGGTTACCATCGCCCATTGACATTGGCAACACCAAAGGTGCTACAAATGGCTGCTGCTCTCTTAAGGGAGACTGGAACCTGGTCACTAATGCCGGAACACAACTCAAGGTTGTTATGGTGACATACTTCAGACTACGGGTGGTAGCCATCCAGTCCGGCAAACGCCCTACCACCTGGCTGTGGGTTGAGCGGACTAAGCCTTTACCGGCTTACCGCACTGCGACTAAGAGGCTCCGAGTTCGATTCCTGGTAAGGTAAATATCGGAAAGAATTTTCTTCATTATTTACTATATACTGGGTGCCTGGGATCTAGGAAGATAATCTATTGAACTACTTTGATGACGATGTTGACCAACCTCTGCTAATATCCACGTCGGTCATCAGCTCCTCGTTCATGAGAGCTGTCAACGCGTCATCCGTGTGTTTCGTGTCTGTAAAAGAGATAAATATATTTAGACTAGCCGTGCCCGCGGTCACACCCGCGTGGTGATGGAAAATCGTTATATTTTGGATAATTCCGCCTGTGTTATTCTGATGTGTAAGATATATTATTGGAAAGTTTCATCAAAATCCATTCGTAAGTTTTTGCGTGAAAGAATAACAAAAGATACATCCATTCTTACAAACTTTCGCGTTTATAGAGATTTTTAAACCTGTTTGCAGCTAATCATACATGCGAACGGATACGGCAGTCTCACCCATCTTTACATCTAGAGGTATTTTAACTTGGTTCAGATGACTTATTAAAAACGTTACATGTTCCCTACTCGGGGCCCAATTCTACAGTTTCAATATCTTGGCGTTGATAAGATATTTAATGTACGAGTCTACTGGGATGGTGTCAAAAATTCGTATTGCACTAAATGCTCAATATCTTCTCGATATCGTCGCGGCGGAATGACAGTAGAAAAATTAGTATTACCACTAGTTGAAATGGTGTAATCCGATGAATATTGAAAAGCTACTAAATACAGTAGTGTGCTAGAGGCAAGCCATTGGAATTAACAGAATACCGAAATCAGGCAAACTTACAATTGGTTTGAAGATATAACATGCGTTATAACTAGAACGATACTTTTCATCAGGTGAGCAGTCAGCCTGTGTCTGATTCAGCCAATAAAAAAAGGTGATTAATGTATGCATTGGCTGACGGTGCGTGTCGGACTCGCCACTTGCTCCCCTCTCTCCTCATTCCTACCACTATAATGCAGGAAATATAATTGTTGCGGACAGAGAGCACCCCCCTAACCCGCCCGCCGGAGCCCAACTACTCTCCGCGCCCTCATAACGCCGACGCCCATAGCTCGCACAGTTAGCAGCTAGGCGTCGGACGGTCACAATTCTCATTGACGACTCTCTCGCACAATTTGTAATTACGTAACACTTTCATGTATATTTCTAATTTAATAAGAATAATCATACAGTCCATTATATCGAGTTTTAATCTCCAAACAACAAGCAACTGTCACCAATAATCAGAGCTGGATTTGGGTAAGCTGAAAACGATAGCATAATTTTTTTTTAAAGATATAGTACACTTTATTATTTTGAATTAAAAATACCAAAACTTTAAATCAACAGGAGTTTCCATAAAATTTGGTCTTCTTCCAACTTTATCAGTTCTTTAGCAATAAACAAACTCACTGTTCGAACAATCAGAATGTCAGAAGAAAAAGTATAATTCACGGGAACTCCCCGTAAATAGTTCATGGATAACGATTTATAATCTGTATTCTTCTTTCTTCAGTGATTACATCTCAATGAACTTTTTTTAAATGTTGCGTTAGCACCGAATGGTATTTAAATACTACTTATATTAGTTATATAGGTAGAGTATTGAAATTATAGTATTTTTCGTACTGTCGTTAGCTATGGATAGTATATAGTACGAAATGCAACCCTGCCAATGATGAGGCCGCCACTCACCCGGCTCCTGCTTGACGGCGGGCTCCTCCTTGACGGCGAGCAGGGCGGGCGAGGTGGGGGTGGTGGGCGTGGTGGGGGTGGCGGGGGGCGTGGGCGCCGCGTCCGGGGGCAGCGCGCCCGCCGCCTCGCCGCTGCTGTTCGAGCTGCACTCGGGGCTGTACGGCGCCATCTGGACCATATTTTATACCGATCGTAATCATCCCCCATTTCCAGAATGTGTCCGATACTCAATAGCAGCAGTGACGTTACGGATATAGATAGATAACACTTTAATGTACACCATTGCAGAAAACTCATGAACAAGTATTATTCTAATTGTGTATAAAGGGCGGTCTATTCCAGATAAACTGTAGGAAGAATATTACTGATTAGGAGTGGCTTGGTTGTATACATAATTATTGCACAATCACTTACATTTAATCATAAATATAGTATAGTATATATAAACAAATATAGTCTGTGCATTCATTTAATGACCTCGTCAAACAACACTATCTCAAATGGTAACTGAATAATTATGTTATTTAGTTGTGTGCTTGGGATGGTGTTATATTAAGACACACAACTTGTATATTTAGATAAATATATAATTTAGTAACATTTTCCTTATATACTAGTATATTATATCTATTGCATACCCACCCCCATCCATACTGAGTTTCTGTCCGTCTAAGGGTTGTCTTGAAGAAATCGCTCCCAGCGATAAGACCGTGCCTTGTACTTATCATTATGATTGTATGCATGAATTTACATTGTAACATTGTGTGCAACAAAGTATATTCTATTCTATTCTAAATATACAACTATATTATATATACAAATACACACATTTGTTTGAAAAAATAACATCTGTACTACACTAAACCTAATGTATTATACTCATAGTGTAATAATACTGTTATTATAAGCTACACAGCTTGACCTATGTAATTTAAACACAACCAATGGCTAATTTTCAGAACTAGCTTCCATACACGTTTTAATCATTGATGCTTTCAATTATAGAAATAAATACTATGTGATAAATATACATACATACATTCCAACAAACTTTCACGTAGTATGTAAAACTACATCAAATGCATGACTCGCCTAAGACTCCTACACAGCTAAGGCCTGACGTGTATCATATTAAAAAAAAAGATTATATCGCCTCTTTACTTTAATAACTTGCTATTTCCGACAAATGTTTTTTTTTATTTGACGATTTTATTTCACTAAAACACGTGATATCTTTTAGAATACAAAGAACGCGTTCAGTTATTAGCTCACAACGACCAAAATGCTCCGTGTCACCTGTTCATCGTTATTGTCGTGGCGAAAACGTCACAAAAGACGTCATCATTTTCGATCATACAGCGCTCACAACGACCCACGACAACAGGTGGGTCGAAGTGGGCGTTGACCACAGAGCATTAATTCCCTCTATCGATTGACATTGAAAAAGGCGCGATTTTCAAATCAACCAATGACATTCGTGTATTACGTCGTTTATGACAGCAACGCTCCATAATCCGTTCCACTAGAGTTTATGATTGTAACGTCCGCAAGCAAGTGGAACGGGAAAAATTGCGGTCGTGAACGTGGTCGCTGTGAGTCTCTTGGGGCGCCTAGCGATTGTAGGTTGACAGTTAAAGAGTTATTAGTTTTATTGGTGGTTGTATTATGAATTCTGGTTGCATTCGGAACTCAAAATATGTGTAATCTGTCACATGTCAATATATCGCAAAAAGAACTGCAGTAAATATCTGAGACTAACATCCTGTGTGCAATAATTTAATATATATACCTTCGGACAATACAACAATTCCAACAAGTTTGATACAATCACATTCGGAAAGTTTCTTCTAAAATTTCAACTTGCAAGATAACACATGATTGAAGCAAATAAGAGATATATAGATTTCAATCAGCAACCAGGTTCTCATGTTCCCTGAAGTTAAGACATTAGGATAAAAGAAAACACGTTATCTATCACCCTTGAATATATTAATGTCGAAACATCTCACCCGCAAGCTCCGCCTCCGCCTGGGCGTGACCTCGGCCATCTTGTAGCTGGTGTCCATCGCCCAGTACGAGCCCTTGCCGGGGTCGTCCTTACTCCGCGCCACCTTCATGAAGCATTTGTTCAGCGACAGGTTGTGTCGTATTGAGTTCTGAAGAAGCATACACATTTTTATAATAAGTTATTTATTCAATTCCCAAAGAGAGATGTCACGAATATTCGGCTACTATTCGGTATTCGGCCTATTCGTCCACTTTCTTGACTGTTCGGTATTCGGCCTATTCATCCACTTTCTCGACTATTCGGTATTCGGCCTATTCGGAAACTTTCTTGACTATTCGGTATTCGGCCGAAGACCGAATAGATAACAAATATTTAAAATATTATAATTAATAATAGCTTTAGAAATAAATTATTTTATACTTTTTAGTTTTTAAAGTCGGTTTTCTTAAACGAAGTTTTTTTATTATTATACACAAAGCGTATTGACAGTTCTTTAAACATACTTAACGGCAAATTTTGCGTTGTGCAAGACGCTAATTGTATTTAAGGATGTTAAATACGTTTTGTGTTTCTTAAATACATTTAAGCAAGCGGCCCAAGACTTCTGTATGAAATAACGTCACCTCTGGTGTTTTTAGTAAAGGCTCCATACGAATTTTCAAACCGCAAGGCTACCACCCTGTAAACTCTGCCATCAACCAGTACACCGTGCTACCAGCCCATATACTCTGCTACCCTGATTCCAGCCATTGCAGCCATACATATGCTGCCTATTCATGCTTCGAATTTAAAAATACAACTTACCATCCATCCCTTTCCAGCTTCTTTGTAGTATGGGAATGCATTGCATATATATGTGTAGATCTCGTTTAGGGTCATCTTGCCGTTTGGAGAACTGTTGATAGCCAACCTTATCATACTCGCATAACTGTGAAGCAGAAAATCAATAACTTTAACTTGAGTTAAGACATTAGCCATTATACAACACACAGACCGGATAATTGGAGTTTGAGGATCGTATTTTATTATTTATTATTGATTGAGTTCAGCAGACAGGTGCTATAAATGCGCTGCTGCTCTCTCAAAGGAGACTGGAACCTGGTCACTAATGCCGAACCACAGTCAAGGTTGTTATGGCGGCATACACTAGACCATGCAGGGGTGGTAGTAACCCAGACGGGCAAATATCACCTGGATATGGGTTGGTTTGTCTTTAGGTCAAAGCAAATTGTATTCTTTCTCCGTTCCTGCACGGCTAAACACGGATATTTAAAACATAGTTCATTCATGAACCTTTTTTATGAGAAACTAGCGACCCGCCCCGGCTTCGCACGGGTGCAATGCTGATACAAAATTAAATACACTACAGAAAAACTATGAACGTTGTATATAAAAACATAGCGGCCCGCTCCGACTTTGCACGGGCATCACTACATAGAAACCTCTAAAATTAGCAATGTTGCCTTAGTATATGATGCATGTATTATACATATAAACCTTCCTCTTGAATCACTCTATCTATTGGAAAAAACCACATCAAAATTCGATGGGTAGTTTTAAAGATTTAAGCGCACATAGGGATATAGGGACAGAAAAGGCGACTTTGTTTTATACTATGTGGTGATGTAGTGATAGTGATAAAGGGCGCTTTTGACCACAATCACACCAAATGTCAAACGATGATCCGGTCGAAAAAGGAGCACGCTTACCTAGATAATACCTACTTAAAACAATCTTGGTCTCATTGTCCGGATTGTACTTTTAGGAAAAGTACAAAAGATTAAGGGCTATTCATATATTGCGTGAGAGGTTAATCGACGAAGTGTAACATAGTGAGATAATGCCCTAAATTTCTTGACATCACAATTCAAAACTAGGCCGATTTCGATTCGGTTTGCGACTTATAAAATCTGCACTACTTCTTTATCCTGGGAATCCCGCGGGATATTTACACTGTTCGATAGCAAATTTATGTAATAAAATGTGGATCATTTTATATCCCGGGAATTTTCCCACGAGATGTTTGTATTTTTTCAGGTGCATCAAAATTAGCTTACTCCGTCAATTTCACTAGAACCATAAACATCCTAAAACGTTACAGTACTTCGTGTCCCTGGAATCCCGCGGGAATTTCAAGTCAAGAGTGGACGAAGTTGCGGGCCTAGTAAATAAAGAAATATTGTTACGACCGACAAAAACCAATTCACACCTGCAGTTTATAACCGTTTCGAAATTTGGACTTCTTTTGTTTACTTTGTGTTTAAAATTAGTAATCAGAAAAAATTGTATTGTAATGTTTTATGGTAGGCATTAGCCAGGTGTGATTCTGGGAAGTTATTGTTACGCGGTCGAGTATTGTGTCGAGACATATTGTATAGCTAGTATAAAGGAATGCCCGAACGGAGGGTGAGGCAGTCTAGCGATAGGCACAAGCGGGACAAGACGTGTGTACATTCGATAAGCTATATAGTGAGGGACTTTGCGCGTTTTATTGAATCGTACATCACGTTTGTACTCGTTGCGTCCAAATATATTTATACCTGTGTTATACGTCTTTGTATAGTTCTAATAAATTGTATAGTAATTCCAAGTGCATTTTAATTCGCGTCCCGCAACTCATAACAATATGTTGGCAGTCAGATGAGACGATGTAAAATATATTAAATCGATTTTTAAATATGTCAAATCGCTGAACACTCAAATAAGTAATAGTCTGCATCATACTTAATATATGTCATTACATAAATGAGTGATTTCATAAAAACATTTGGCACACAGACGATGCTAAACCGCAATATTGAATTATCATACACTACCAAGAAATGCACTCCAAAGGGTGACCTACGGCTGTGACTCATACTCACGTCACCAAGACTTAATGCTTTGCGAAAAATGTTTTTTATTACTCCACTAAAACTTTTCGTTTGGATTTCGTATCGAGACATTGACGTGTAAAGTCGTGCTGGTATCATTATCTTGATTGATACTACCCTCCCCCACAGGATATCGCCGTGAAACAGTTAGCCTTGAACTGATCTTATTTCATAGATGAGTCCAGGTGGCCCTATCCCCCCCCCCTCTCCCCGCCCCTATGAAGCAGGGGTCCCGCTATATCTCATTCCACCGGTCTTATCCCTCTACCCACCACCATGATCCCATACTAAAGGCTTGCAATCAATTGGCTTCACTCCTGGAGTTGCAATTGTCTACAAGCGAGAGCAACAACTGCCATATGTACATCCCTGTTCAAATTTAATTCTTCGAAGAGTAATGTGCGACATATTTCTGTATTTTGTATAGCCTGAAGTAGGCAAACAGGCAGATGGCCCATCTGATGGAAAATGGTTACCGTCGCCTATGGATGGTTGCAACACGAGAGGTGTAGCCAACGCGTTGCCGACCTTTAAGAAATTTTTAACGCCCTTCTTAAAGAGCGCCATGTTATAGCGCAAAGGGAAAAGCGCGGCAGGAAATTCCCTCCAGATCATTGTTGTACGCGGAATAAATGTTCTAGAGAACAGTTACGTAGTTGAGCGTGTGAGCTCAAGGAAATGGGGGTGAATATCCCGTCGCTGGCGAGCGGTGCGGTTGTAAAAGTGAGGCGTTGGCACTAGATCAAACAGTTCCGAGGAACGAACCCATGATCGTCCACGATACGAACGGCGCGACGCTGGATAGAGTCAAGGGGGTCAGTCTAGTAAGCGGGTGCTCCAACCCATAGATGTGACGAATGAAAAGAAAAAAGGTTGAGTTAATACATTTTTAGCTAGACGTGTTGCTGGGAAGTTTAAGAGCAATAACATGTTGGAAAGCGGTGTACGTAGAATAGGAAATAAAATTAAATTTTAACTTATATGTATGACCTTCAAAGTGTTCTCCAGTCAACTTATTTTGAATAACATCTTTTTGACTTTGAATTCAAATCATCAGTTATTGCATAAAACATGATACATAAAAAAGATGGTAGGAATATTCCATAAGATCACATGTTTTTGTTTCTCGAGCGCGCAAAAATTGTTATGTCCATTATTATAATTAATTACTAGAATATGCCCGCGACTTCGTCCATGCTTGACAAAATACAGCAGCATTTAAAAAAAAATTTAACCTGTCTTCCTAGTGAAAACTATGTACGGAATAAGTTAATTTTTACGCACCTGAACAGCTCCCAGGACAATTTCCCAGGATTCTGGGATAAAAAGTAGTGCAGATTTTAAGTCTAAAAATGTGATATATATATATATATTTTATTGCAGGAGTTCGGTAGACAGGCAGACGACCCATTTGATGGAAAGCACCACAAATTTGTGGTCAAATAAGGATAATTGAAACGAACATTAAACTGATACTTTCTCTCTCTAACTACATAGAATTTGCATTGGAGTAAAAGAGATGATATAATTCTCTTGGTTTTGGCGCGGCAATTTTGATGGCAGCTTTGTACAAAAAGAATAATAACTTTGTACCCTCAAAAGGGTTAACTTAAATAAAAGCAAAACAAATCCATGGCTTTTTTTGCTCAGTGTCCAGTTAGAGTTTTACAGTGTCAACTTGAGGAACCACATATTGCAAGTACAATATATTATTCACAATTATAAAATGCTCTGCAAAACTACAAATAAAAGATGTAAACCTGCTTCAAGTTCAAGCTAGCATCCATTACTAATGATATAAATCCAATTTAAAAGCAGAAACTCCTTTAGCAGTCTATAAAAACTAATTTATGGTCTTCAAAAAGATATAATTAAAGTGTATAAATCAATTTTAATCAACAGTTAAGTAGAAACGGGTTTTATTTCCTGTTTTAAATTGATTATTTTTTTGTAAAATATGTCTCTATTAATTGAAAGCTTCTTAAATGACAAGCACTAAGTTATAACCACTGCTTTACTTGAGGGTCAGTCTAAATATATGCTTGACCAAGATGGATTGATGACTTCAATTTTTTCTAACATCATCAACGCACTGTTCTTACTATCACTAACCCAGGGTCTGATGATTTAAAATCTCTTAGTAACAATAAAATAAAATATTAATAATATAAACTACAAATAAATAAATATAATAGAGTACTTATGTATTTAACAGTAAAAGTTTTAAAGATGGATATTTCTTACCCTTCCACACAAAAACTACTGAATAGATTTTGATAAAACTTTACTATTATACTTTTTTGCTTTTTATTTCGAAGCTGGCAAACAGGCAGGCAGCCCATCTGATGGAAAGTAGTTATCACTACACTAGGTTCCTATAGACGTTTGCAACATTAAGGGCAGGCCAATGCATTGCCAGCCTATAAATAGATGGGAGGGATGGATAATAGTGATGAGATAGAGAATGGGGTCATAGTCTATTAAAAAAATAAGATCAATGTACAAATGAAATATATAAATAAACTATTATTTAAAATATTATAATAATTTTGTAGCAAAGGGATCACAAGATTTAATACCTATAGTAGAATTATTTTGTCTGTGCAGTTTGGGTCATAAATCATAGCTCGGCCTCAGCCCCGGGCTAAGGCGGTGAGCATGTTGCTTGGGCGCAACGCCATTATCGATAAAAACTCCATCTTATCAAAGAAAGATTATCATTCTTATAAAAATCATTATTATCTATTTTGCTGATAATTTTAAATTTGAGATATATAAGTATTTATATTTATTTTTAATATAATTTTCATTACATTCCAAACTATTTAACTTATAGTTTGTCAATGCATAGATACCTGATTAATAATTTAAATCATTATTAATCTTGTTTTAATAAATACGTTGTTTTATTTATTTTTTCTTTAATTTTTATCACTAACCCAGAAAATAACAAAACTAAATACATTATCGATAACGCTTATCGACAACAATAATGCGCATCACTACGCCCGCATAAGGCCCGTGAGTGGAAGAGCGAGCGAAATACTCGCTTCACCGCTCCGATTATTTATGACCCAAACTGCACTGGACAAAATAATTCTACTGTAATTTTTTGTTATTGTGGGTTGCGACATGAAAATCTTTGAAAAACCATGGGATAGTGGGATAAGACAGAAGGATTGGGTTAGAGGGAATGGATTAAGGGGCTGGAATAGGGAGATGGGATGAGGGACAGTAAGCCCTCAAAACTCTTGCTCATCATAGAAAACACAATTAGCTGAAAGACAATCTTTTCATGCCAATATTCTGTGAGGACAGGACCTAAGAGCTGGATAATGATTCTAGCATGGTTCTACTACATCAAAATATAGTTTATACATCAGAATAATGTTGAGTTGTAGTCCGGCATTAATGGCTAGGTTCCAGAATCCCTTTAGCGTGTGGCAGCACCTTTGGTGTTATAAATCACCATCACTTACGGACGTAAGTGATGGTAACTGCTTTCCATCAGGTGGACTTCTGCCTGTCTACTATACTCATGAAACAAAAAAAGGCTACAATTTACAGAGATATTGTTAAAATTGGTCATTATATAAAGAAGATAATTATTATTCCTGCATGTACAAACTCACAGCCCCAGCTATGTAAAATCCCAGTTTACAGCAGTTAAATTAACAACTAATGAACAAACAGAATTACTTTAGTAGCATTTATATTTTACTAAACATGACATTTATGGCTGACTAATACATTATTTATTGACCTCTTTAACTATTAGCATAATCATATTTTATTATAAACTTCCATTTTTTTGTAATATACAATTTTCAATTTTATAATGCAAAATGTTACTAGTAGGTATTTTATGACTAATTAAATATGATAATATCTAGCTATAAAATTGTCCCAACTCATCAACTAAGGCATTAAAGTCTTGTTTGAATGACATGGGTTTGAATACTGAAAAAAGAACACACAAGCTATTTTTCTGACCTAATATTCATATTGCAACAATAATCCTCTATTTGGCTTTTGGAGGAAAACATTGTGAAGACACTTACATATTGATCATTGAAACCTATGAATCCACCTTGGACAAGTTTGAAAGTAAGAAAGAAAATAAATTTATTTAAGACAGTTTAACTAATGTAAAACTAAGTGTTGACAAAAATAGACTTAAAAAACAAACTTGTCCCAAAAGAGGCATCAGTCGCAGCATAATAATGCTAGTTCATCGACTAGCACTGATCTTCCGCTGAGCCCGTGCCAAAAGGTATCATCATAAAAAACTTTACACCATTACATAGCATAACAACAATATAATCGTATACAAATAGATATGCATTTAATAACATAAAATATAGTTTTAATAGTAAATATGTAATAGATATAAATGTAATAATGAATAGCAGTGTATTGAAGAGTTTCACCTAAAATTGACAGGCCCAGGCCGAGCAGTGAGACATTTATAGGATGATATTGTTTAATTAAAATCATACTTATATAACATATATTTATAGATATATATCATCACACTTATTATCACTTAGGGATTGGCAGATATAATGGATCTCCCAGTGCTATGATCTTGACATAAATCTTTTCAAATTCAAAATAATTTATTCAACATTTAATGTACAAGTATATAAGATATAATTATACATTAACCCTTTTAGGGTATAGTATATCATTTAATCATTTAACAAATATTATATTACCTATGAATTTATGTGTACATACATGTCTTTTATATTTTTATCTGTATTTAATTATTTTTAAACTTTATTCTTTTAAAGTCATATTCCATATTGTAAGTGACCTGCCTGGCATACTACATAACAATATAATATAACTAGCTGCGCCTGCGGTTTCACCTGTGTGGTGCTGAAAAATCATTATATGTTGGATAATCACACTATATCTTTATAAATTATAGCCTATGTGTTATATTATTCTGATATGTAAGCTATATTACTGTAAAGTTTCATCAAAATCTATTCAGCAGTTTTTGTGTGAAAGAGTAACAAACATACATACATACATACATTCTTACAAACTCACATTTATAATATTTATAGGATGTATTTACATTAGTAATACCTCTGGTGTAGCAAATATCCATAGACATAGATAAAAAATTGTAAAAATGGGTCACCACAGTTTGGGTATGTCCCCTAATACATATATGTAGCTATGTATAGATAATACTCTGTATTGTTTTTGTCCTAAATAAAATGTCTTTCTTTCTTTCTTTCATATACAAAAGGACTATGGCTGATTTATACACTTTTACAACTTAACTATATATATATAAGTTGTTTATATTTTTTTTTATTGCAGGATTTCAGCACATGGGCAGATATTTGATATTGATGCCAATATTATTATTGGTATATTACAAATATATGTATATTATGATAAGGTATAGCTGGCTCTTAAACTACTACTGATATTGACCATTTGTACAATATTTAAAATTGTAGTAATATTAAGGCACCAAAGAGGAAAAATAAGAAATATAACTGATAATGTAACACATAAGAGGAGATAAGTAAAAAAGGTTTTAGTGTGCATTAGCAACAAACCTGAATAAGTCATTAGATTCTAGTTTTATTCATATAAATGTAGCTTCATTTAGTTATAAGTATATACTTAATAAGGAAGCCTGAACCATACAGGAAAAAGAAATACCTATAGGCGGGCTTAGCGTGTTTTATCTTATTGGCATTCTCCTTGGCTTCCTCCTTGTTGTTATTCTCTTGAAGGGCCAAAGGTTGCACATCCTCGTACAGGAACCTCGGTATTGGCCCCAAAGGGCTGTGCCGTGGTGGACCCGGACTGTACGCGGGCAACCATTCCACTCCAGGCGACTCGTTCATTGTCCCATCAAACTCACTATTCCACAGTAAAAACAACTACATTCGATACGCAGAACACTTTTAACTCAAGGTTATTAAACACTCGTCACATAACACGCCGAGGACCCCCATTATTACACCAAGGTTCCTTGAGATGAACGTGAACATTGATGCAGCGAAATGACGACTTATTCATTCCACTATAGTTCCAAATTAATATGTCATTTCAGTTAAGTAATAATTTAAATCTAAAAAACTATGTAGCAAAATAATTTATCTTATGCACAAAGTCTTGAAAAAAATCTAAACTAAATGGTTAAATTTCCGTGTAAAATTGAAATTATTATGACATTTGAGGCACCTACAACAAGGAAAATGGCGGCGGTCCGGATTAATTCCAATTCACGCAGCATCCATATCTAAAGCTTTATTATCCATTTATATGATACATTTTTATTTCATTTAATTTAAGATTATTTCAGTGGAATAAACATGTCACTTACACAAACAAAGCTTTGTAGCACTTACCTGTTAATAATTTAATTTAAAGTAAACATTTTATCAAACCGGCCTCTCCTAAAGGCTTGTATTCAAGAAATTAATAAGAATGTAAAAAAAACTTGTGACATTAGCAACTTTGACATAGTTAGGGTTGCTTATAAAATATCGATATTGAGATAGATTGAACAGTGAAAATAGATCTGGAAAATATAATTTATAAATCGTCAAGAACATCGAATATTATATATTACATATATAGCCACTTGAATCCAATGTTTAAAAACACATTTTTAAATGACATTTAGAATATCGATTTTTATGAATGATGTATCCATATTTTTAAAATTTTATATTTGATTTCAGGAAAACATATCCCGTGATCATAATTCATCCAATCGCATTAGAACGATTACAAATCGTAAATCGTAAAACATACAATAATTTACATACATACACACCCGAGCTATTATAGAAAAATATTGGTTCAATAATTTTTTGGTTTAGAGATAAATAAAATTCTTATATTGTTAGTCAGGACGAAATATCATTAGAACAAACATTGATATTAGAATATCAATGTAAAAAAGCTGACATAAATATACGGTATCTACATTTCATATTAGGGAAAATAAATTGCTCAAGAGTGTGTTGAACCATTAGCGAAAGGTCATTGTAAATATTTTCTTAACTTTTCGCGACTTGTACACATAATAAAACTACGTTTTAACGGTTTTAAGCGCGGTAATTTATTTTATTTATCATTCATTGTAAAGTTCCATCGAGGCCGCTTTTTGTCATTTGGGTAAAAAACATTAACAAACGTATTTCATTCATCCTACGATTGCAGTAAGCAAGGGAAATTGCTTTAGTTTGCTGAATGACCTTGAAAATTTCAATTTATGATTGTAATAAAATAACGATTTCACATTGTTTCTAAGACATCGTTCAAAAACAACCTTCATAAAAAGCAATATATCATCGTTATTATGGAATGGCTTAAAGATTGATACTAGTAATAGATATCCATTTATGATATATCGATTTTTAGTGTAACCTACCCTAGACGTTTTGACATTTGCTACATTAAAAAAAACTGTCAGTTTTCTGGAAATGTTAAGCGAAGTGGTTGTGCTTCAAAATTTTAACTCTAACGGTTTGTTGATAAATTACAAATACACAGCCGTATTTATTTCGTAAACGTATGTGAACTTATTATCTATTGTGGATTTTATCAGTTAAAGTGTGAAAATGGCGACCCAGCCAGAGGTCGGTGTGTCCGACTTTGTTTTATTGGACAATTTGACTACGGATAACTTTATTGAAAATTTGCATTTGCGGTATGTTTATTTATTATTCAGCTTTGTAAACTTAACATATGCAAACATTACGAGTTTTTCTCTACAGAAATATATGTTGAAACAGTTCACATCTGTTTTGTATACTGTGTTCGTGAAGTTCATGTCACATCATACAGCAGTTTTAAAATTTCTGTACTCTGCCTTTATCTAATTTTCTTTGTTTTTATATATTACTCTTTTGAATGTCTATAATAAAGCATGAAATTTATACTGTGACATAAAGTTATTTATATCATTGTATAAATATACATATTTATATAGATCAATTTTTTTTACTTATTACAATAAAATGTACTTCACTTTTTTGAATTTGGATGAATGCACAAACACTGCTTGTTGTCAGCAGAAAATCTGGCTACTGGATATTTGCCATCCAGACATACAGCTCCTTTATATTAAGTATTTGGTGAAATCATAATGAAATTATTTGTTTTTCCCCACATTTTTTTTATTGTGGTAGAAAAGCCTATTGCCTGCTCACCTGTTTTCTTGCTAAAAGAAAGTGAAAAGGAAGAAAATGTTACACTCAGTTATGATCATTATGAGTTATTTTTCTCACAAATAATTTTTGTAGTAGGTAGATATTTAAGTATTCAATACTCAATATTATAATATGCAGACAAACACACATTCATATCCCCCAGCTAAGGAAATCTTGCTTGTGTTATGTGAAATATATAATGGAGAACTCTAGGGCTGAACCCAGACACCCAGCTCTCAATAAAAACTGAAAAATTGTTTAATAAATATACTATGCTAGGTATCAGACCTGGAACCCTTGTGTTTTAGTTATGTCCACTGGAGGAGGCTTTGCTCTCTCTACCACATTGGACATCAAACTGAATAAATACAAATATTGACTTGTTTTCTAAAATTATCATATACATATGTATCAAGTTATTTTATTTTTAAATTTTAATAGATCATATATTTTGTGTAATATACTATGAAAATTACGGCATCCATCAGTGTTGCCATATAATGTGGAAATGTGACCAGCATTTGGGAACACTCCACCAACAACCAACAGAGACTCGGAATACATTTTTTACCTGTAATTATGTTTACATTAGTTTTTGATGTATGACCTTAAATTTTGTTGTTGTCGGTATGAAAACTATTAAGTCTTCATACTAACTGATTATACCTACTAATTACTTACTTATTTATTACTTAACTTATTTACTAGAAATCTAAATTATTAGATTTCTAGTAAATAAGTAATATCTATGTAGAGTTTTATGAATGTTATGACTTAAACAGCTATTAGAATAGAGAAACAAACACATGTTCATTTCTCCTTTGCCAATGATTATAGCTAAGTTAAAAATAAATTAAGGAATTGAAAACTGAAGGCTTAATGTCTTAAATACTTGAATACAGATTAAGAGTACAATGATGTCATCAATGAATCACATCTGAGGCCTTTAGCTAATGGGTTATGTAGTGTTTACGGTTTATATTTTTGTATAATACTGTGGTATTTTGTCTAATGATGTTTTTGTATTTATAATCACTAGTGATGTGTAAAAATTCAAATAAAAACATATTTCAAAGGGTCTATTATCTAATTGCAGTTTTGTTTTAATATTATTCACATGTATATTTTGTTTTCCAAATCTTTTACATTTTTCTTATAAATATCTTATCTATACAACATATAATAAAATTGTAGAGGTCAAATTTCTGTACAATGAAAAAAATGCTAAAAACCAAGTCAGGGGGATGTAAGATGTGAAATAGAACTAATTTTTTTTATATTTTGTTTCTCTGTTTGTCTGTCTGTTTGAACCGGCTATTCTCTGACACGACTGAACCAATTTACATGAAATTTTTGTATAGTGATACCTTATATTCTTGTCAACATATAGGATACTTTTGATCCCGAAAAATTAAAGAGTTCCCGTGGGATAGTTAAAAAGCTTCAATTACTTAAACAGCTTATAACAGACTGAAAGTAATTTCTCTGCAATGTAACATAATAGAAGCAGAGATTTTGACAGGGTGTGGTATCGGTGAGAGAGTTTTATTTTATATACATAATATATAAAGCTGATAAGTTTGTTTCTTTGTTTGGTTGCTTGAACTTGAACTAGTAGTCTGATTTGAAATTTTGTTTGTTGTTAGATAGCCCATCTATCAAGGAAGGTTATAGGTTATATACCATTACGCTAAGAGCAATAGGAGCGGAGCACCAATGAAGAATGTTTTAAAATTGCAGGGTTTTTTAACTTACTTCTTTTAAACTATTCCACATGAACGAAGTCACGAGCAGAAGCTAGTAAAATCATATATATATATATATATATATATATACATTTATTTATTAAAAAATTAAAAAAAATATCTTCCCCAGCTACCGGTGGTTAATGCTCCGAACATAGGAATCTCCTCACAATATGAACCGTGTCCAACAGAGCTGCCTTCTGCATCCGACCCTTCAACCAGATACCAAGCGAAAGCCTTTCAAGGTGGCGTTCAAGGCTATTAGTCCATTCACATTATTATTATTTTTTGTGAAGCTGACAAACCATCTGATGGCCCAGTTGATGGAAAGTGGTTACTCACTACTGACAACACAACACCATATTGCATATTTTAATATCAGCCTATAAATTTCAATGACAGGGAGAACAGAGAGCATACCAGTACCACTGCAGGCAGGCAGGCAGATTGGGTGATTCAATATAATAATATAATATTTGAATATGTTTGCTGAAATATGTATAATAAAAAGTTCTTATTCAATGTAAGTTTTGATTAAAGAATAGTTTTAATGTTCTATATAAATTCTATTTTGTTTAATTCAAAAGATTTATTAAAATTAAGTTGCACTACATATACATACATACATAAAAGTTAAAACTAACTCTACTTAGTCTACTTCCTATTATATGTACTTTAAGAAGTATAAAGGAAAGACTCACCGACACATACCTGAAAAAATCTCGTACTTTTATGGTTGAGAAACAGATAAATAAAGGCAAAACATTCTTGATGAAACCATCTTTCATTGTCTAATTATACTTGTTTTATGCATCTTTAATTACCTACAAGTTTTTAAAAATAATTGTTACACAGCAATTGAATAAACAATGTTCACTACAAGGAAAATTATAAGGACATCCCCACGCCATAACCTTGAATGATAAGCATTAAGCTGACATCATAACTATACTTAGATCATACTTAAAGCATGCCATTGTGTTTTAACATGTCAGAAAGTATTATTTCTGGTTTGACTCGCTGGTAGAAAGTGGTCACTGGCTCTGCGGTCGTTTACAGTGCGAGAGGGTGTCCCCGACGCGTATCCGCGCTTCTATGACGTCATGATGCGCTATTAAACAACCCCATAACGTAGTGCACACAGTTAAAAAACTTAATGGGAAATTCCTGCCAATTTTTTATTTTAATTAGTAGCAGAGATTAACATTCCATGAATATGAGTATTTATCTATGTAAAAACTAGCGGCCCCGGCAGACATTGTCCTGGTCTGAAAACATAAAACTCTAGGATCCCGATTCCAGCGCCACATACCGGTTCTAATTGCATCTAAACTGAATCTAAACCATCTGGGAACAGACTCAAACACACAAACAAAATCGCTCCAGGTGTTTAGGAGGATTCTAGAACCTGATCTCAGCGCCACCTACCGGTTCCAACGGGATAAAAAGTATCCTATGTCCGTCGCCTGGTTCTAAGCTACCTCCCCACCAAATTTCGGCCAAATCGGTACAGCCGTTCTTGAGTTATAAATAGTGTAGTTAAGTTAGATATTTTGCATCTCTAGTAATCTTCATGCCTGTGACATAGCAAATTATAAGAGAGTCGCTTACGCTAATACAGCCATATTTTAGGCAAGTCTGCTAGTTATGTATGCATCCCCGTATTTAATATTTGTTTGATATTGAACTACACTTTAGTAATAGCTTTTTTAAAGAAAGTTTTAACGGTTTTAAGCGAGGTAATTTATTTGATTTTGGTTATTACGCCTCTTTTCAGTGGCCTCTGTCTTCCGTGATCTAAGCCTAGCGACACACCGTCGTCGTCGAACGTTCCGCAGGTGTGTCGCTATACTAAACGAGCAGGCCTATGGCGTTTATAAAGTTGCTAGGCAACCGACTGCAGCAAAGACCAACCGCAGTAAATTGAGCGTCATTCTTCAATAGGAGGTGCAACCGCAGTTCACTGCTGTACTGCACCCATTTTAGGTCATGAAACTCGTTTAGGCAAAACGTCTTCATTGTGTTGGCGTGCGGTTTTAACATAATCCGTGGTCCCGCTATTCTCTTATGATTATGTTTTCATTAAATTACGACTTTACCACACATATTACTCTTCGTCGTCATCGTCCTGTAGTGTAATACATAAACCCGGGCGCTTAGCCTGTTAAATATTACTAGACTCTGTGTGTACATTTTGATGTCTTGAAAGTAATTTTGTCGATTTCTGTATTCACAAGTCTTACGAATTTAGCTATTTCTAAAAATAGCTGAATAATTCATAAAACTGTGAGAATCAAATACTTTGGCATTTATTACTTGGAATAATACATCATCATCGATTACATTGTAAGTAAGATTCAGTATATTACCAATTATCAATTAAGAGAATCTATTTATTGTCTAAATTTTTAAAGTTCTGTTGCTGCGGAAATTAAGAACATATTTTTTGTGATAAAATTTGACTAAGAATTGAATCATTAAGCCTTTAACCATATGAAATTAACTTAATTGATAACTTATTCCTTACCCTACAAATCTCTGTCCAAACGATAATAAAGAGTTAACTTGTCAGTTACGTAAAATAACTCCCTTCTTAACTAACGTAAATTTAATGTAAATCAGTCTTTATTGACTAAAAATTTCCTAACAAATTGTGTTATCACTTTTTTATACTTAACAAAGTAGATTGTTACATATTTATTATATTATTACATATTTCGCAAAGTAAGCTAGCAACAATCGGAAATTGCCTGTAAATTATTATGTTGTGGGCTGTCGACATGCCAAGATTAGTACATCAACATACCCGTAATGTTTGCCCAACCCATAAAGGAAACTATTATAAGTATAGGTCTTAAGTACGACATGTATGTTGTAAGATGACCTGTATAGTCAGTTTCAAATCATAAAACTTCTTGGGTCGTCACCTGATCTTATGATTGCTTGAGGTTTGTTTTACTTCTACGGCGTTTGTGGGATAATAACGCGCTTGCAAGTGACAGATTTCGAAATTAATCGAATTTAAATTAGTCGTCCTATCCATTAATTCAAGTGCCGAGACGGCGTCGCACAGGGTATTACATCTTTTCCCATCTCTCATAAACGTGATAACAATGTAATAGATGTGGGTGAGACAACACGTCACAGGTCAGGGCATGTTGTGGAATAAGCTTCCTTCTGCAGTTTTCTCAACTAAATATTATGGAGTCTATGCAGACTACTAACTACTTACTATCAGCTGGACCGATTGCCAGTTTGTTTATCGGCAAACGTAGCGTTGACTTTTTTTTTTGTTTTGAGGCGAGGGAAAATGCTTAACCGATTTGCGCACACTCTGGGCCGCCGCTAGGAAGCGGCACGCATCGATCGGGGGCAATAACACTAGCAGTAGTATGCTATATTTGTGCTCCGTCCGCGATGGATGACACAGAGTAGTGTAGAGACTCCGAGCGATGCCGCAAGAGCGAGCAACCTCAATACCCACTAAAAACCCCCTCTTCCCTTTACGACCCTGCGCTTTTGTTTGTGATGGAAAGACTGAGATATAGAACATAGTTACGCAACAGTCGATCCAGCGCAATAAAGTGCCTGGAGTGTGCCCCGGGAGAACACACCCCACTTCGAGACGGGGGCAGATGAATCCCTTGCTTTACCTAGCAGCTAAGGGCCCCCCGTAACGGAACCAAACTCAGGGAGGGAAGTAATGTGCGTACCTGCCTCTCCGGATGCCAGCTGAAGGCCGGCTACCTCGAGAAGAGACCGTAGTACGCGCCGAAAGACTTCGCTCCCTATCCCTTTCTGCGGCCTCTTTGAGAGACATTACTGCCTCGCAAAAAGTAACCGCAGCATCCCAGCGGTCGTCGATCCGCAACATGGCCGTTACCAAGTCGCGGAGCGATCCGACGGCTCCTACGTGCGACGTAGCGTTGACTTATCCATAGTCTCGTCAACTTTAATTTAATGACTGAAGGTAAACCTAGTTATTTTAGTTGGTTTTTGGCATCTCAAGTCTTATATTATTTCCTTTGTTTGACCTACTACAATGGTGTAGATTTGTTTTATTTAGAAGCTGGCAAACAGGCAAACAGACTATCTAATGGAAAACGGTTAATGTGGCCTATAGACTTTTGCAACACCAGGAGCGAAACCAACGCGTTGCTAGCCTTTAAGAGGGGATAGGGGGGATGGAAAACAGGTGATGGTATAGATAGAGCGATCAGAGAGGAGGAATAGGTTAGAGGGGATGAGCTATGGGATTGAAGTAAGGGGGTGGGATGGCAAGATTGGATAGGGAGGAGGGGGAGAAGTGGAACTCATCGCACGAAACTCAATTAAGCACAATGCTAACCGTTTCATGTCGATATTCTTTGAGAGAGCTGATATTTTGTCTATCGCTCCTGCTCTGCGTACCGCTGTAGTAGGAAAGGCAGCTATATGCCAAATAATTATTACCTATACCACGATAAAACGACCACGTTCGCCGGAAATTTCGATAAGATGCAACAATTCGAAGGCATCGTTAACTCTTTATTAATGATATTTTGTTATACGTTTTAAAGTTAATTGGGTATTGGTATAAACACAGATCGCATGATCTTAATTATTTTGGATAGACGTGTTTGTACCATTCGTCGCGTCTTCACTCGATCACATCAAAAAATTCAAAACCTTTCAAAATTTCGGTTATAGCGACTACTATGTACGTGTACTGAGGACATTTTAATATCCACAAAATCAAAGCTTGGATTTTCAAGCCGGTCGTGTGCTCTTCATCGTCGTCGTTAGCCAACTGTTGTCCCACGGCGCCGATCTTCGGTCCATCCAGCTGCATCCTTCAAAGTGTTATCCCTATATTGAACAAAAAAATCGACAACCAATTCCCCAGCATCACGTTTATCTAAGTTCAAAATTGTATTTTATAAAAATACTTTGCGATGCCGGTATATTTTCACGGCCTGATTCATTCGAAAAGGTCTTCAGGCGCTAAGTGGGTCGAACGAGCGACGTATTTCTGGAACGAAGGCCCTTCCAGAATATAAACCATTCCCAAAATGTCTCGTTGACGGTTGATATCATCCACTTGCTGTAATATTCGTACACGTAATAAACAAAGCTACAATCTGTTTGTGATTTCATTTTTTTTTGTTTGCATGCTAAAATCATCATGTCAACTTTAACTCTTTGGGCGGTCTCTAGCGGTGACATACCACACTCTCATAGAATATCGGCGTGAAACGGGTAGACTCGAGCTAATGGTTTTGAGACTTCCTATGTTCCACTTCCCCATCAAATCGTGTCTTAAATTCTTTATTTTTAAGTTCATAGTCTACTAATATCTAGATTTATCTATTTCCGGGTAGGTACTTATTTTATTAGGTAAGACTTATTTTATCAAAACCTTACGGTATTTGATAAGTGTCGTTGTCTTGAGATATCGAGTACGCGATTGTTTTATCGTTTTCCATGGTGATTAATATTTTGTTATCTATAGTCGATTTAGACAGGCGTCTATTTTCAATAGGTAAAATAAATACAGACATACTTCTTGATCTTAAGTGGCAATTCCCAGCAAACATCTCCGTGCATTTAATCAAAAAATATTAAATCAATAAAAAATAAACATTACACACACTGCCATGTATTTGATTTACACGCATATATACTGTTTTGTTTATTGTTAAAGTATATCAGTGTAGACTTGGCGAAATCTGTGATTATAGTATAGCCTTTGACAGCAAATTATTATGGTCGAATTTCGATCACAGGCGACCACTAGTATTATTAATTTCAGTTAACCAGGAGGCTAGAAGCTCTACGTTTCAATGAAATAGATGGGCACTCTTAACCTAATAGATCAGTGAGATGCTTCAAACAAAGGACAGTCATAGATGTAGATAGATACATCCGTACGTAACGATGCGTAAGAGGATGTGATAATACCTGTGGTAAAGACAGCGAACTGTCACATCCCGCCCACGCAAATGGTTCCTCAATGGATATAGAGACGTTCAAGACGAGAACAGAGCGTAACGCAAATTGCACAGTGCCGGCTCACACGACCCACGTGTCCGGTTTAATAGAACAAATGATGGAGGCATTAGTGGGGTCGCCGACCGGACGTCTTGCGGGTCAAGCAGGGTTGGCACTTTTTATTTTTTTAGTGCAGGAGTTCAGCAGACAGGTATACGGCCCGCTTGATGGAAAGCGGTTACCATCGCCTATGGACATTTGCAACACCAAAGATGCTACAAAGGCGCTGCTCACTAATGCCGGAACACTACTCAAGGTTGTTATGGCAACTTACTTTAGACCAGGGTTGGTAGCCATCCGGTCGGGCAAATGCCCTAACCATTTGCCTGTAGATCGTTTTCTCGCCTCTTACGACAGGCCACCCGGCCGCAGGAAATTGTATTCTTTCTCCATTCCTGTACAGATAGAACTGCAAATTACATGGCACTGTGACACTGATGGTATAGTAATAATAATCGGCAGACAAACACACAAATGTGCATATAGTACGGACCATTCTGGGGCCGTTCCTAGACACAGACAGCATAGTAAATAATGGAAAGTTCATTTACGAAACTTACTGCCAGGAAACGAACCTAGATCCTCTGCGTCCAGTGAGCTTCGCGGCAAAGGCGTAATCCGCTTAAATACAACGGCCGTCACAGACGTTGCATAAACATTTTTTGTTAATTTTCGCGACACAAATCTGCATAGATTTACCATAAACTCCACTCTTATAAGAGGGCTTAAATTATTTTTAAATTGTGTTAAAAAATATTTCTTATGTTACACTAGCGGTCTCGGCAGCGCCACCTACTGGATCTGGTTGTGAATGTAAACCAACCAGGGACACTCAAACACGCGTAAAATTTCATCAAAATCGAACCGAATCGAACCCGATTCCAGCGCCAATTATTTTCTTTAGATTGATGGGTTCAAGTTTTAGTAGTGATCGATTAGTAGCATTCGAATGGTCAGCGTGGGCGTAACTACGTTCAAGTCTCACGCTCTTCCTGCCATAAGCGCGGGGCATATTGGAGGAGGGTGGGTTTAGTGGAATATTGAGTATTCCAGTCTCCACACAAGTCGGCGATTTGACTCTGATGCCCATTCGTGGTCTCACCTCTCGTCGCTTTGGTATAATCCCTAGTAAAGGACCTGGTAGTGTGCGAAAGGCGTTTCCCCCGCCTTAAAAAAAAGATTTCGAACGATGAAAGAGTTTTTTATATCGATTCAGTAGTTTTTGAGTTTATACGTTATAAATGTACAAAAATACAATTTTTTCCTCCTTATAATATTAGTATACATTAAAGCATTGTTTAACAAAGATATTTTAAACATATTTTTCGTTTATCCTCGTGTAAAACGCTACATTATCCGACTCTTCAATAAAGGCGTAAATAGATGTACAATTTGTCGATTATCGAAATCTACGTTTGAGACGTTAGTGTCCGACGATATTGACGAGATTATCATAGCAGAATTGCGACCCTGGATCGTTACCGGCTTATAACATGTGACAACCCTAATAGAAAGAATTCCGCATCAAGAAATGCGTGGACACACACGTCGCTATTGTTTCACATTGTTGACTTGGACTGCATCAAATTGACCTTATACGAAAATTATTGAGTTTTAATAACGTTGTAGATAATTATTTACTTGTGAGAATAGTTGATAATTATCTTAAATGGCAGTTTTTGGTTCATGTGGTCCGCGCCAAGCAGTATTAATCTCTCCAGTTTAACTGCAGAAGGTTTGTTGGATATTTGATGTATAATAAAATGACAAACAGGAAAGAGATTTGTATGTTTGTAACGAATAAACTGAAAACTTTTGGACCGATCAAAAAAATTCTTTCACCATTAGAATCCCTTTTTTTTGAGGCGGGAGAAATGCATTTCGCACACTACCGGGTCCTTTACTAGACGAAAGCGACGAGAGGTGACACCAGGAATGGGCACCAGAGTCAAATCGCCAGCTTGTGTGGAGACTCGAAAACTCAATACTCCACTAAAACCACCCTCCTCCCATGTGCCCCGCGCTTATGGCAGGAAGAGCGTGAGACTTAGAACGTAGTTACGCCCACGCTGATCTTAACGCATCAGTGCTTGTGAATGCCCCGGGAAGCAGTGCAAACTCACTTCGTCAACAGGGGTGATGACTCCTCTGCTCCCTAGATGCTAGAGGACCCCTGCAGCAGTATTACGGAACACCATTAGAATGCTGCAGTATCCCTGAGTATGTATTTATTACTAGAGATTTGGGATATCAATGAATACAATATAATTAAGATTTCTTCTATTGTTATTAGATTATTTGTTGTATTTAGCTTTACTTGATTTATAATTATTATTCGCATGAATTAAAGGTGTAATTGCATTTAAACAAAGATTAATATTACGCAGCTCTGCACTTGGCTCTCCCACGAAGTTCCGTATAAAAATAACAGTATTTCTTTATCGCGATTGTAGAAAAACGCCATGGGTTTTGATGAAACTTGTCATAGCAGTTATTGCTGTACGCACCTGAGAAGCATCTTAGCGTAACTCCAAAATGTTTGTTTTGTTATTGTGTTAGAAATGCTGATTAAAAGTAATTGCGTAGTGATATTTTTTACAAAAAATTTTAGAGCAATGTTTATATAAAGGTGTAGCTTTTCAAGTACTAAAGTTACCTCTAAAATACATATTTTCGAGTTACACTAATGTGTTTCTCAGATACAAATGTTATATTTATTCTAATAGATTGGCTCTTATTTTGCTGGCATTTATTTCTTTGTTTCTTAAAGCTTCAGATATACTAGGGGTCTGTATTATGATTGAGAGGTAAATCGTGCATTACGTTTCGACTGGTTGTGTTCAGTTATATTTGTACCTGTGCCATACGTGTTTGTATAGTTCTAATAAACTCTATAGTAATTCTAACGGCATTTTAATTCGAGTCCTGCAACTCGTAACAATACTTACAAACTTTACAATTATTTACGAAATCATAAATATACCCATGTTGAAATGATATCCAGAAATAGCAACTAGTAGGCGTAGTAAACGGTACAAAAATATATTCTCTCCTCACCGATGTCTTGAAGAGCAATGACGTCGTGAGATATGGTCATGTTTTTCTTTAAACTTGAGTCAGACAGGTGCACAAAGTTTGCTAAGAGAATATATTAGTCATTATTTACAATTGTAGCGTCATTTTGGTTTTTAATAGAATAGTGTATCATTTGAGTTTGTTTCATTGGACGCTCTGTTGTCCGCTGGACGCTTTGCCCCTGAGGCCGTACACTAAGTCCTTCACCATTGTCGTTGGTTGGGGAACATTTTCAAAAGTTTTATATTGCACTAGCTGACCCGGCGAACTTCGTACCGCCATATTTTCTGAATTCCTAAGGGACTTTGTTTCATGACATAAAACCACCAAAATAGGTCCAGGTGATTAAGATCTCATCGCCATCTACCGGTTCTAATTGTGAATCTAACGCTTCCTGCGACCCACTCAAAAACACAAAAACAAAATCACCAAAATCGGTCCAGGTGATAGGATTCTAGAACCCGGTCTCAACGCCACCTACCGCTTCCAATTGTGACTGTAACCCACCCCGGGACCCACTCAAACACACACACATAATTTTATCAAAATCGGATCTATAGCTTACGATTCTATAAAGGACATACAGACAGACATTCATTTTTATGTAACACGAAGATTGTGCCACTTGTACGTTCCCCAAATAAACACCACCGACTGGGCCTTGTGATGAATCCACAAGTTTTTTGGTAACGTCTCCATAAAGCTTCTGACCCACGCCAACGGTTTGAAACGTATTAAACGTCATAAATATCTTCGCTACATCAAGAATAATATTATTGTTAGTGACTGTTTCACTATGGGTATTAAACCCAACGCCTATACCTGCGTGTATAGCGTGGTTTGTGATGCGACATTGTTATTAATTTTCATTAATGACGTTAAACATTGACACAACGTATGCGTCTGTACATTGTTTTTCCATACAAGATCATTTTCATCCATTACAAACCAATGGTTGCAAAGAATTACACTATTTAATGAAGTTTAAATGTCTTAGACAACTTAAGCCATGACTAAAGTTAGATATTACATTAGCAAATGTGTTATGTTAATCCACTAAAGACACAATTTAACTAAAATTGTACCCATTAATTTACTTTGTAAAAAAAACCAATGTATACACTAATACAGGTGTAGGAGCGAGAGGTGGGGATTAATTGATACTTCAGATGGCAGAGAGTAGTATTCACTGTCGAGTGCTAATGTGAACTTATTAATTTTGGAAACTGTTACAGTTTCCAAAATTAATAAGTTCAAGTACAAATATTAACAAGTCGTACAGCTAGTGCATTATATAGCTCAATGTATGAGCGGGACGGATAATGCGCGAGCGAGATAGAGCAACTATTAATATGTGCGTTCCCGCGTAGCGCTAGCCAGTAGTTCGTTGTCCACAGCGATGACTAGACGTATGCAGCTCCCATACAGCCAATCATTAACGGAGCTTTTTTTTAACGCTTTAACGCTAGACGAGCGTTTGTCCACAGTCACTAATATTATCCCAGATGGAGCAAGGGAGATTAGGAAAAGAAGCGGCAACGTACTCTTCAGTAACACGTCTGGCCAAGTCTCCTAATTCTTGGTCTTGTAACTCCAAATGCTGGAACTTGGCTTTTGAACATAAAATGGAATGATCCCGCCGTAGTCATAGCAACCAGTGTTAAAATTAAAACGGCCTACCGAAATGGCACATCGTGTGAATGGCTTTTATTTATAGCTTTATATTATTACGACATCGGCTCTCGCCCACTGGAGATTTGATGTTTTAGTGTTATTATCGTATGACTAACTTAGCTGTTATTAGTCTGGTCATTTCTGTCGTTCAATTTGAGTGAAATAACCAAAGTGATCCGGAACATATATTCGAATCGTCCAATGTCATTGAATCCTATCCTTTCAGTTATGTGCTTTTCAACCAAATATTCAGTATGGTTGATTCTTATTTTTTTAATTATACTAATTCTTGCGACCGGGCGGCCTGTCGTAACAGGCGACTGACTAAACAACCCACAGCCAGTTGGTAGGGTATTTCCCCGTCTGGGTGCCTACCACCCCTGGTCTAAAGTGCGCCGGCATTACAACCTTCAGTTGTGTTCCGGCATAAGTGGCCAGGTTCCAGCCTCCCTTTAGAGAGCAGCATTTTGTTGTTGTTAATGTCCATAGTCTGCTGAACTCACGCAATTTTTTTTGTCACGTGTACTTCATCCCTCCTCGCTACATGTCCATGCCACCTCAGTCTTCTTGCTCTCAATTTTCATGTACTCATTTCTCACATCCATTCTTGTATTACCGCACATCTGCAAATTCTCATCTCAGTTAAGTGGAGACTTTTGGTTTCGTACTTTAATGGCCCAACATTCTAACCAGTATAACATGACCGGTCATATTACAAGTTTAAATATCTGACCTTTTAATAAGACTATAATATAATATTAGTTTCTTTTCTTGTAGATAATCCATATCATGAAGACACTACACATACTTGACACTTTAATATTATAAACAAAACTTTCACCCAACATATTCTAAGCACAGAATACTGTTGAACCGTGAATGTCCACTCATCGGCTTCGACTGTACGCTTTAAGCAAACTTGACACAGTCACACACACACGCAGTCATGCACGACACGTGCAACCTACATTTGAGGTGATAGGCATGAAGATTATTGACGTAGACAACTGTTCAACTCGTGACGTTACCACAATAATCTATACCTTAAACAAATAAAATTTAGTACCAGATTCCAGCGCCACCTATCGGGTCGGATTGTTAATCTAACCATCCCGGGATACACTTAAACACACAAAAAAAATCATCAACATCGGTCCAATCGTTTACGAGTTCAGTGACATACACGCTGAATATAAATATTTATATGTAAAGAAGAGATGAGATAATTACTTCACCTCACTGACTGACTCGACAATGCATAGCCCAGACTACTGCGGATGCATGATGGTTCTGTCGCATCATCAAAGAATTTTTGAAAATTCAACCCCTAAAGATGTGAAATAGTCGAAATCAGTTTGTGTGAAAATCCGTAATTTTCAAAAAGAGAGTTTTATACCTGACTCTGGTTAGAAACAAATGTACACATTTTATCTGTGCAGGAACGGAGAAAGAATACAATTTCCTGCATATGGGCGGCCTGTCGTAAGAGGCGACAAAACAGCCCATAACCAGGTGGTAGGGTATTTGCTCGCGTGGATGACGACCACCCGCGGCCTAAAGTATGCCGCTTTAACAACCTTGTGTTGTGTTCCGGCGTTAGTGGCTAGGTTCCAGTCTCTCTCAAGAGAGCAGCAGCGTATTTGTAATGCAAGCAAATGTCCATAGGCGATGGTAACCGCTTTCCATCAAGTAGGCCGTCTGCCTCTCTGCTGAACTCATACAATAAAAAAAACTATATGTTTGTATCGAGCGGCGTGTTTGTAAAGTTAGACGATGTCAATCTGCATATTGTTACACGTGCAATAGGTAGGTGAATGAAAGCATCACGGAGAAAACATCGAGACTAAAGATTATGTGAATCTTGCCAATCCGCTTTGGAGTAGTGGGGATATTATAAAGTTCGTCACTCTAATATGAGAATCTCCAGACCCAGCACTTTGATGTTTATGAGTATTAATAATTTATTTGGAAATGTCTCAAATAAAGATAACTCAAAATATAACAGCTAAGGAAATTCGCTTTCCATCACACGGAAATGTGTGTCGTGCGGTTGGTTGCATGTCATTTCCGTCGTACAGCCAACCTTTCCGTCCGAGGAAAAAGATCGATTTGTTGAGGAAGTAGTTTTATTTTGCCTGTTTGTCATATGTATGTATGTATGTACATAATGCTCATATTTGCTTTAATGTTTAAAGCGTGTTTTAATTATCATATTCACAACATCAATAATTTATTTTTGTATATTGTCAGTAGTATTCATACATACATACATACATAACTTCACGCCAGGTCCCTTGCGGGGTAGGCACGAACAACAGCGCCATTTAGGCTTATTCTTACACACCTCACTTTCTTCTTTGACATTCATAGTTCTTGTCATGCAAGCTCGTCTGTTCTTAAGGCTCCTGACATCACCTTCTGCTAGTACACGATCAGTTTGATCATGGAAGGTGTGTCGTGGCCTTCCGCGATTTCTGCATCCATCCACTTTTGCATTGTATATCTGTTTAGTCATTCTTTCATCATACATTCTGTAGTATTCATACGTATTAAATTCTGCAGGAGAATTATTCAAAAAATTTACGCTAACGGATCAGAATGAAATATACTATAAAAACTCATTACTATTCGAAGGGACTCATTACGATTCGAGTATAGGATATTTTCTGGAAAGCTTTAATAGTTTGCACGTGTTAATAATGTCGCAAGGTAAGTCATGACCAATACCTTAGTCGTGGTTTTACTGATACAGTAAAACCTCCATAAGTCGAACTTGCAGGTAGACGCCGAAAAATGCGAGTTGTAGAGTCTTCAACTCATCAAGGATTTCGACTTGAGCGAATTTTGTAAGGAAGCATTCGTACTTGTAGGGGTAAAGATTTATATAATACTAGCTGTCCCGGCAGACGTCGTCCTGTCCTGAAAAGCGTCAATCGATATGCCGACAGCAGCCCCACCTACCGGGTCCAATTATGAACCAACTCAGAAACCTTCTTTGGCTCATGCACAACAACTTTGCTAAAGATCATCACAAGACAAACTTTCATTTTTATATATAAGAAAGATTTATAGAGTCTGTAAAATCAAATATTGCTATGTTCATGATACAGAGGTCCAATTTATTTTTTCGAATTATTGAGGGAAAATAAGTACTGAATTTTCTTACTCACTAATCTCACTCATTATATCGACTTATTCTCATAGTTTAAGTGAGTTGTAAAAAATCTTTTAAGATCCTCTTTATCTACTAATTTCTCACCTTATCCATTCTTGTAACACCACACATCCATCTCAACATTCTCATCTCAGTTCAGTAGAGACGTTTGTGCTCTATCATTTTAGTGGCCCAACATTCGGACCCGTATAACATAAACTTTATACAAAAGTTTTCCTTTCAAAGCTATGCAAGCGTGTAGAAAAAGTTTAATTGTCCATAAATATGTATCTAGGCGTTGTAGAAAACGAAAACATTAATTATCATCGTCCAGTCATCGCGGTTGCGTCAGCGCAGCGAGAATGTGGTCCACACACTCATAAATTTACATAATAAAGCCGATGTCCGAACGCATATGTACACAGGCGAGTATCACTTCCTTAATCACTACCGTATTCGGGCAGTTTTCTTTCCTGCAATCCTAGTTAGTAACTCTTAGTTATCAAGATCGGTCTACGCCAGACAAGTCGAGCATAAGCCGCGCACAAATTTATGTAACAGCCTAGTCACGACCCTGTTTTATTAGCGATAGCTAAACGCGACGCGCGACAAATATCAAGACAAAAGACAACACAAACAATATCAAGATGTATGAAGTATGATACAAGTCGCATTCAGCCGCAACGTGAGATCTTTGTGACCCGCGGGGCGTTTGGAACAAATATAGGGATAAAGACAACGGCCTTTTTATGTATTGCATGAGTGCCTCAGACAAGCAGACGACCTACCTGATGGAAAGCACTCACCATCGTCTATGGACATTTGTAACACAAACTACCAATGTGCTGCCACTGTCTGAAGGGGGACTGGAACCTTGACATTAATGCCGGAACAAAACTCAAGGTGTTATGGCGGCATACTCTAAACCAGGGGTGGTAGCTATCCAGATGGGCAAACACCCCACCACCTGGCTGTGGGTTGTTTCGTCGCCTCTTACGACAGGCCGCAGGAAATTGAAAGAAAATCTCTGTTCTTGCACGGATAATGGCCTGAATACGTCTACTTTAGTTGTTTCTGTTCTATTGGGGAAGTGGGCGTACGTGGCATATGTGGACAGTTGGACACGGCTCTGTCGCTAAGCTCAAGGTCGTGGTTAGACCATAACGTATACGAATTTGGAAGTCTGGAACAGCCTGTCTCGTGCGTATAGTTCACATTGAAGTACTTCTCAGCAACTGTGATCAGATTTTTTTGAAACAAAAGTATTTTTATAAGGCTGCATCTACGCTAGGCAAGTCGTAAACAAGCATACTACGATATTTCATATTATAAAGAAAAGTAGGAGCCTCGAATGAGTCTGTGTCAAACGTTTGGCTTGCGAATGCCTAACATATCTGAAATCTAGTTGTAATAACTAATATTGCATAGAAAGCGAAGTTTGCGATAAAAATCAGTATTATGTCAGCAATAGCGTTCGTCGAGTGTTAGAACCTATATAAACCATTACTTGAAAGTATAGAAAAAATGTTTTTATTTCTATTGAAAATTGAACTGTAGACAAAAGACGAGACTTTGTATTGTATTTAAAAAATAATCTTTCATACCTGCGTCAGACTCGCTTGTGATTATTTGTTTGTATACAAAAGCAATATCTCGGTAGCGTTACGCAGCTAATCTGGCGATCAAAATACTAGTTAGGGATGGAAGATATCGCTTTGAGCGATAAGGTCGCCCTTTGTTCATCATTTATTGTATCTAGTTTTTTAAGAATGTAGTTTTAATTTTGGTGAACAATAAAGTGTTTTCATTCATTCATTCATTAGCCTAAAGCCAAAGTTATAACAGGACACTACGCCGATGACGATGGTATGACGTAATTAATTATATATTAAATATTATTTGCACATGTTGTATTATTCACTGCTGGTAGGGCTTGAGTCAATATTGTTTGGTCTTATGGTCAGAACAGCTGCGTCTCCGTTTATGCCAAGGTCGTTTAAACATTTGAAATAAATGAAATTTATTAGCGGCCCCGGTAGACGTTGTCCTGCTCTGAAAAAATAAAAATCTAGGACCCGATCCCAGCGCCACCTACTAGTTCTAATTAATCCAATAAGCTATCCTATCTTTCAAATTGGATCAAACTGCACACGGTGTGCAAATTTGATTAAAATCGGTTAAGTAGTTTAGGAGTCCATCCCGGACAAACAACGTGACACGTAATTTCCTTTATGATGGTCGTTAGCTAGATGTGATTCTTGGAAAATTCAGTCCACGCGGTCGAGTATTGTATTGTCTAGTTTAGTATAAAACAATGCCCAAACGGAGGGGTCAGTCTGTCTAGCGAGAACCACGGTCAAGGCGAGACTTATGTACATTCGATAAGCTATATAGTGACGGAATTTGTGCATGTTATTGAATCACGCATTACGTTTGTACTGGTTGTATCCAGTTATATTTGTACCTGTGTTTGTATAGTTCTAATAAATTCTATAGTAATTCCAACGGCATTTTTAATCGAATCACGCACTCGTAACAATATCTTAATTATCTTAAAACACCTAGGTGTTCCGTCTATCGCCCTTGTGTCAGGGCCACAAGTATTTGACCTACACATACCGTAGGCCCTGGCACATAACTTGTATGTATGTATGTATATTTATTTATGGAAAACCTACAGCTAAATAAATTTGATTAGATAACTATGATTAACAAAAGAATGCCAATGATAGGTCTTCACGCATAAGCTATTGGTTAAAAGTAACATGCATATGTCTGTAAATTTTTAGGATATCCCTGCAATTATTTAATTCTGTCTCATACTTCTATCCTTTTCCTTTAATCATGCAAGTATTTTGAACTCACGACATTTTTTTTAATATATTAAAATTTACACCAGCTGTTCTTCAATTTCGAAGTCCTCATCAGAAATATAATAAACTTTTACTGATTGTAAACGTCTTACAACGCGACCATAAACAGCAACGCCGCCGACCAGTCTTCCAGCCCTGGTGACCTCGGTGCTCGTTGACTAATGTACCGTCGCACGTCTCGCCGACGGGTCTTGCATGCGGAATGTGTCGTTTATGCCGTATGGGGAAAGTTTGATGGTCACGCATTACAGTCGCCCATGGCCTGCAAGACCACACGTGTGCAATAACCGTAGATGGTTCGACAAAACAGAAGTTAGTTATGCATTGTAGTAATAATCACTACGTTAATGATTATTGTTACAACGTAGCCCCCCGACAAAGACAGGTGCCACGAAGCACATTTTATTACCTGTCGGCATTTGAACTAATTGTAATCCTTTTATGATCGTCTTCTTTTGTTTGCTTATTTGTTGGCATACGTTTCTAGAGAACAGCCCATTGATTTATTGTATTAATTTTAGGCCGACTCATTCGCCAGGTGTTCCGGATTATGCCGACTGCATTTGTGCAGTATAAAATGATGGCCTGATTGAGATCAGTCAAGTGACGATTACGATACCGGCGTGACGTGTGTGCAAGCGGTAATCTTATAGTGACGGACTTTGCTCGTTTTATATTGCGACTTTTGGCATTACGTTTGGATTTGTTGTGTTCAGTTATGTTTGTACCTGTGTTATAAGTGTTTGTAGAGTTCTAATAAACTCTATAATAATTCCAACGGCATTATAATTCAAGTCCCGCTAAACTCGTAACATTATGTTTTAAATTGCTGTAATAAATACAGCTGCTGCTCCAATCTCCCTTTAAGAGAGCAGCAGCGCATTTGTAGTATACCTTTAGTGTTGCAAATGTTCAAAGGCGACGGTAATCGCTTTCCATCAAGTGGGCCGCCTGCCTGTCTGCTGAACTAACGCAATAAAAAAGAACGTACTTGTGCTTTGTACAACATTAACAGCTATCTCGATATGATGTACCGTTTCACCTTCGAGAGTATGCCCAGTTTCTGTGACCCTACTGGATGTAAAAACCAAGTTCGTAGATGTCAAGGAGACGCCAAGAAGTTGAAGCTCATCGGTTACCGGGTATTCCTGATGGGAAGTATTTACCTCTCTCTCTCTCTTTTCTTTCACCTTTTACCAATTATTTGGGGTCAATTTGGTTTAAAGTACGGTGCACTTTAAACTCTATGTAACGATACTGATTCGTAATACGAAACTGCGAAAGCGACCGCTTTAGGCACTTAGAGTTGAATAAACAAGATGTTTACTGTCTGCGGTATTGTCAGTAGTGTAAATATGTATTTATAAGTTTACATAATCATGTGCGTAAAAAAAACCTTTTGGTCAATAAAATGTTTAGTACCTATCGACATGTTTAACCGCATAGTTATCAAAAGCATTCGGCTTATCTACAGATAAAACAATAGGATCTGATAAATAGTGATAACCAGGTAACCATTTTGTCAATAGTAGGAGTCAGTTTCTGATAGCGGCACACCTGTATGATGAGTGAAAAATGTACACATCGCGGTGATGATGACTCAGCAGTAGTCATATAAGATGATTAAAATCATTAAAGAAGATTATTTTAGTTTTAGTCATCATATCATATTAGTCGCAGCCAGGTGGTAGGGTCTTTGCACGTCTGGATGGCTTCCACCTCTGGTCTAGAGCATGCCGTCATAACAAGCTTGTGTTCCGGCATTAGTGGCACTTTTGGTGTTACAAATGTCCATAGGCTATGGTGACCGCCTTCCGTCAGGTGAGCCGTCCTTGAAACAAGTCGTACCGGCCTATACTATGGTGCACCACCGCCAGCTGTCCCATTTTTCAGTGACAGGTATATCAATCACTAATTAGTGTGTAAAGCATAATATATATGTATTTCCACAAATCATATGCCGCAAGTGATGTCAACATGAAAATGACTCATAAAACTATGTATATTGACTATCGATATTATGAGTCATTAAAATACCTCTATTACTTCATGATATATTACTACCAGTGCCTGCGAAATACGTTCGTGTTGCCTTGACGAATTGTTTGTTGGTAAATAGCAAAGGCAGCGCCGAATTAAAGACGATTGCAACGCCATCGTTTTGTGGCACTCGTCCTTGTTTTTTTATTGCGAAGTTGTCAAAGAGACAGACGTCTCATCTAAAGGAAAGTGGTCACCGCCGCCTATGGACAATCGCGACCCCGAGTTCAAAGCCTTTGATGATGAGATAGGGCGGTTGGAGTAAGAGAGATGGGTAAAAGGGACAATGGAATTTTTTGAGGCCCATTCTGGAAGTGACGAGTCACCGTCTGTCCATTTTTCCTTGTTCCCTGAACATTGCGACGGTCATACGCCATAGTCGCCATATGCCTAGACCACTAGCAGCCCGGTGCATTTTGTTCTCATATCCCACAATAGTCCTACACTGACCGAGGCTTGTCCTTAGGTGCATTTTTATATGGTGTAGACAGGGACAATCTCCGGTTAGTGTTACGGCACATTTAGATTAAATTTGTCAAGGGGCCTCTGCGTGTTGGCCTTCCCATAGCCCCACGCATGCACTCCAAAAGTTCGGGCTATTTTTATGGACCGAGTTCTGCAGAGATACAATATTAATACGAGTTGCGAGACTTGAATTAAAATGGCGTTGGAATTATTATAGAGTTTATTAGAACTATACAAACACGTAAACCACAGGTACAAATATAACCGAACACAACAAATCCAAACGTAATGCAGGTGGTCGTAATTCAATAAAACGCGCAAGTCCGTCATTAATAGATTCCCGAATATACACACGTCTCGCCTTGATCGTGGTTCTCGCTCGACTACCCCTCTCCCCATCAGGCCGTCGTTTTATACCTCACAAATACAAATGTGCTCGTATCGTAGTCGACGTAATCCGTAACACCTGGCTAATGATTCGGTCACAAGCGGTAATAAACGACTATAATAAAACAATGGGCTGTGCTCTTATGCCAATAAATAAGTAAACAAAAGAAGACGATCATAAAAGAATTACAATTAGTTCAAATGCCGACAAGTAAAAGAATGTGCTTCGTGGAATTTGTCTTTGTCGGGGAGCTAAGTTGTAACAATATTATAATCATATTTATACAAGGAGGTTGCCAACAATATTATAGATTACCCTATTTCACTATATGTGAATACTGGAATTATTTGTTTCAACAAATATTTAATTTATTAATCCGGTTTGATCAGTAAATTGGTGTTTTATAAACATTAACAGAAGGCTGGCCGCGGTTGACCTCGAATTTTGATCTTGAACTACAAACCGGCCGGTGAGGCGCGATCATGACGTCACCGTGCGCGCGCGCAGCCTTTGACGCTGTTTTGCAATGGCGAAAAGGCATCGGACGAAATTATATTGATATAAATAGAGCCACTGGTTTTGCAAGTCGATGACCTAAGGGACGATTAATAACATCTTTCTTATGAAACTAAATATTAAATTTTTTGTAACTTGTACTTATAGTCAAAGGTCGATATTCAGGCTAGACTAGATAGACTTTTTTTTTTGAGGCGAGGGAAAATGACTAACCGATTTACGCACTCTCTGGGCCGTCACTAGGAAACGGCACGAATCCACAGGGGGCGGTAACGCTAGCAATTGTATGCTTTATTTGCGTTCCGTCCGCGATGGATTACACAGAGGAGTGTGGAGACTCCGATTGATGCCGCACGGGCGAGCAACCTCAATACCCACTAAAAACCCCCTCCTCCCTGACGACCCTGCGCTTTTGTTTGTGATGGAGAGACTGAGATATAGAACATAGTTACGCAACAGTCGATCCAGCGCAAACTAGATAGACTAAGCCAGACTCGGTCAAACGTCGATTTGTACTGCACTTGTTACATGTTTGATGACTGTATAAATTAGTCTCTCCTCAGTTAGACAACAAATCGTAAGTCAAAGGCAGAAAAACGTCATTTATTTGGGGCAGACCTTAGGTTTGACTAGTCAAACCGAGGAGCACCAGAGCTTCGATGTTTGACTATAACATATATACGGTAACTTATAGGTATAGCGGTGTAATGCCACTATACTATGCACTATACTAAGGAATGTTTCATTACTCATTAAGTAATGAAACACCCCTTTATGTGGACTTTATTTATTTATAGGTGCTTACAAGGCAATAGGTATGATCAGCACTACTGCACTAAACGGCACGTTCAAGTCAATCAACACAAGTTAGCACTAGATCCCGGTTGTTCCATTGAACACTGATAGCACTAATTGTATCGATTTCACTGATCAATACTAGTTGCACTAATCAAACACACTGTTATGATCCACGAAAGTCACGGTGAGAGTCCAAATGGCTATAGTCTTCCGAATTTTCCGGGTATTCCGGGTCTTCCTTTTCTTCTCTTGTGTACATAGCCGGAGGCTTGCATTGCATTCGCTAAGATACTAATTTTAAGGAGACGCTTAGCTGCTAATCAAGCTAGCTACATATTCGCGGTAAGCAGGGCCTGGAGGTCGGAGTTCCGGGGAAGAGGTCAGGGGGGATTGTGCCGCAACAGCAACATTCTTACAGAATTTTGGCCTGAAATGTTCAGCCTGTTCTAGCCTGGTTTCGCACTGTACGCGAGAGTTCCAGTGGTCCATTTCTCCCTCTACGCATCCTATCTACCTGTCCCATACCCCCAAATCCACGCCTCCAATCTCATCCTTTCTATGCTATCCCCCTTATTCCATCTGCTTTATCCCGTTCTTCCCTTTTCATTCCCTCTGCCCCATCCTAGAGGTAGGCAACGTGTTAGCATGACCGCCGGTCTTGCTAACGTACATAGGCAACTGTAACCATTTCATGTCTAATGAGCCTATCGAGAAAAAAAATATAATATGTATATGTATGTAGGTATTTCCTAATTCTCTTATTACAAGATATCAAATTTTAATGTGGGTAGGAAACCATGTATTATGGACTTCTAATAATAATGAAGCCTTGTATGTCAATGAAGACTACGTGCCAAAAGAATGGCCTGGACTTTTGGAGGGATTGCATCTGGGCATGCGAAGGCCAACAGGTAGAGGACCCTTGACAAATTAAATGTAAATGTGGCGTGACACTGACCGGCGATTATCCCTGTCTACACAAGCCTCAGCCAGTAGGACTATTGTGGGAAATGGGAACAAAATGTACCGGGCTATTGGGGTGAACTGCTCGTGGTACTAGGGGTCTGGGAATATGAGGACTATGGCGTCTGCTCGTCGCAATGTTCCGGGAACGCCACTCTCTGTATGGACCCATGCAACATGGGTGTGATTGGCTAAGGGGTGTCCAGAGGTGGGTTGCAGGTTCATCGAAGCTAATGAAGTCTATAACATTATAACAAGTTTTAAATATGTCTGTTAAACCTTTCAAACAGTTGTTTTATCGACGATTTCACATAACACTCGACAACAATAGCGTTTTATGACTGAGGAATAATATTTTGCTGGCTGTGTATCATTTGGACACGGACGAGCAGGAGGCCAATGACCTGACGAGGTTATGGGCTTTGGGCACGCGATGCTTTTGCATATCGAACGCGAGACGCCCAAACTGTGTCAAGTTGGGTAATTTCGCATCTTATGTGTCGGCAATCCTTTTGTTGCGGCATATTCTATGGGAACGAAATTATCTTTTTTATATTGCATGAGTCAGCAGGCAGACAAACGGCCTACTTGATGGAATGCTGTTACCGCCCGGCCGCAGGAAATTGTTGTATTCTTTTCCCGTTCTTGCACGGATAAAAAGCAGTGCAGGTGCAGTAGTGCAGGAAAAGGCAATAGATACATAAATACTCAAACTAATTTAAGAAAGAAATATACAAATACATACATATATACATAGTCATAAATATACATATATACAATAATATATTTCGATTCGTTTATAATTTTGCTTTTGACTTTATTTTAAACATTCGTTTAATTTTTTTATTTCTACAATCTGCAGAGGCTTATCAATGGCTTGTCCTTGTTTATATACGTATATGTACCCTAGTTTTAAAGGTAACAGCTTAGAACCCCCCAAATACATTTTTTAAAAATTGAAACAGAATACTACTAGAAGAAAGTAGTGGATCCCTTTATCTGCACCTAAGCCGTGATCTCCCATTGCATTTATATCTATAGCCGCTGTTCTGTCCAGATGGGCAAAAGAACTTGTAACTCATAAAATCTGCTTAAAATGACGCTATAACAGAAATAACAGTGTGCAAATTTGATTTTTATGTTTTCCCAAACGTCAGAGTAAATATAAAAGATCAAACACCCAGTTAATTCCGCTATACCATGGTTTTAATATTTCTACAGCTATAAAAGCATGGGAGAGTATTATTTAACGGTATTTAACAACAATATGCTGTCTTTCCACCATATACGATTACTACATACTCGAATTGTAGTATTAGCTACAGACAACGGATTAATTCAAGGTAAAAGTCGAAGAGTTCCTAAAATCACTTGGATATATAGAATTCCCATATTACTACTCTATGATTGTGAGATCAAACACAATTAACAGAGCTATAAGAGCAATAAAACGTGAAACGAAGTACTGAACGAATATAATTTTATTGTCTGCTATAATTCTTTGAACGAAGCGTGCCATGATTTAATCGAGCGAATCGACTGTGTGCAATTTGATATTTTCCGATTTAACACTTGAATTGTTTAAGATCACATTGACAGATTGTGTTAACATCTCTGTTTTTGGATCCGGTTGTTTCGATTTTGGTTTAATTTCTGAGGTTACGTTCAATTGACATAGTTTACGGCGATATTCAAATTGATGCAGTGTTGTTTTTATTTTGTTGTTTGTTAATAATACGTAATGTAAATGTGGGGGTTTATATAATATTTTGTCGATAAATCCTTTAAGACTATAAGTAGTATATTGAGCCTAGGTTATCGAAGTCAACGGGTAAGGTGTCCGGAAGGCTAGCTAGATCGCCTGTTTATCCTGAGGCTGAGATAGACAGATATGAATATAGATGTGAGTCGTTTTACTGGGGAGTTTATTGCCGCGTCTTCTTCATGAACATAGGAAGTACATTTAAATTTTGACTTGTTTAACCTTCGAAAAATTGTCTCGAGTGGAGTTCATTTTTGAGTGCAGTGAAGTTTATTTTTAACCGACATCGAGAAAAGGAGGAAGTTCTCAATTCGCCGGGATCTTTTTTTATGATCCGATTTACGTGATTCTGTTTTCGTTCGACGCGGAATAGCTTCCAATTGGTCCCCTAAATTTTACATAGTTTGGCCCAGTAGTTTTTATTTTATGAACATTTTTTATGAATAAAATTTCTTTTTCGTTCCATATGTACACCGATTACTCTGAGATTTATGATTCGATTTACGTGATCCTTTTTTCTTCGACGCGGAATAGCTGCCATGTGGTCCCCTAAAAATTTGACATTTTGTTCCCGTTTCTTGGGACCTATATTTTTTAAGAAGCGCGGCACCATTCGTAGGTCCACCCATACATAGCTAGACACTAAAAAGTAACAAATAAAAAATTAAAACTTCGTTTAAAAAAACCGACTTCAAAAACTAAAAATCTAAAATGTATAAAATAACTTATTTCTAAAACTATTATTATTAATATATATTATCTAAAACATCTTAAGTTCCATTAACAGAGGTGGAATCTAGCTCGCTAATCACGTTTTATATTTGCAAGATTATATTCCATTCTTGAGTTGGTGGTATAAATCTCGCGCTTTCAAAGAATCGCTTAGTGAAAATGACGTGTCTAGTAAGTGTAAGATTCCTCTTTAGATAGCTAAAATATCATATTTCTTGTTCCCAGGTTTCAACATAACAAAATTTACACATACATCGGCGAGGTGCTAGTCTCGGTGAATCCTTACAAGACATTGGACATCTATGGCACCCAACACATGGCCCAGTATAGGGGTAGGGAGATGTTCGAGGTCACACCACATGTGTACGCTGTTGCGGACGCGTGTCAGAGGGTCTTGAGGCAGCAGGTATATTCCTCAAGTATTTTAATGGTAGCAACTTTAATTTCAGCAGAAATATTTGTCACAAAGCAAGTGTTCTCTGCTTTATGGTAGGTGATTATCGAAGGTCAAAAGTGTTTGCAGGACTGAGGCATCAACCCTTTTTACAAAGCTCGTTGGTAGATACCAAAAATCAGTTGTGATACTATAGCTAGTATCACACCTGTAACCTGTGGTTAGCACCAGAGGTTACATTTACAAAAACATTAACATTGTTACATGCCTACTAAAATTAAATGAACATCTGCCTGCCATAAACCTGGTTTATTACCTTTTCCACCTTTGGACTTCTTTTGTTTACTTTGTGTTTAAAATTTGTAATTAAGAAAAAAATTATATTGTTATTGTACTTGTTTTATGGCAGTCATTAGGCAGGTGTGTCAAATTAATTATTCTTGTTATTGTTTTGCTTCGAGGCATAAGCATATTGTATTCGTACAGAATAAAAGGTATGCCCGAACGGAGGGGTGAGGCAGTCAAGGGAAGATTACGATATAAGCAAGACGCGTGTAGTACATTCGATAAGCGATATAGTGACGAACTTTGCGCGTGTTATTGAATCGTACCGTTTGTACCGGTTGTATCCAGTTATATTTGTACCTGTGTTATACAGTTTGTACAGTTCTAATAAATTCTATAGTAATTCCAATGGCATTTTAATTCGAGTCCTGTAGCTCGTAATAATATCTTAAGAACTATAAATTTTCTTGATATAGGGGTTGCAGAAGGGGTAAGTATGCCTCCACACCCTCCCCCTCAACCCCCCTACACACCTCTCATTACTTAAAATAAAGGTGCCCTATATCTATACCGCCCTACTGTTGGGTATATATACATATAATAAAAATAAACAGTTTCGTGTTTACCTTGTGTGACGGTTTGCTAGCAGTCTAGAGGAGCTGACTAGCTTAAAGAAAATTGTGAGTCCAACTTAAACTCTTGCCCTTCCAGAAGGTGTAATTCGTTGACACTTTCGTTTCCAGGGTAGGGACACATGTGTCCTCATATCGGGCGAATCCGGCGCAGGCAAGACGGAGGCGTCCAAATTTATAATGAAGTATATAGCGGCTAACACAACACAAGTGCATAGGGAATACATAGACAGGTGAACTTTGATATTTTCCATCTTTCAACTTAGACACAGGAATGTTTAGAAGGTTTTATGAAACTCGGTAAAAATAAAAGATTAAATTAATTTATTTGTGAAGTGTTACTCATCCTTGCACATCTGAGTCGTGTGTAGCCTTAGAGGTTTTTAGGAGCAAAACTTACTGGATTATGGCCGGACTATTAAAGCCTTCGGAATAAATATTTTCTAGTAAAAAAGATAAGGACTTCAAAACAAACGACAAAGCAAATAAAAAGTTTCTACATCTTGAGGTCGGTGCGGTTTTTTTTAAGTCGATTAAAGCCAATGTGGGTTTATTTTATTTTTATTGGAACAACAAACAGCTACATTATTAAAATTAAATACAAAGTTGCAACTTATAATAATAAGTAATAATGCAGCCCACGCTTTCCAGAAGTTAAAATAGAAATATATTATTAAAGGCATTTTGTGACTACGTGTAATCGCTAGGTTTAATATTAAATATATATTTTATAGAAGGAAGGGAAAGAAAGTAAATAAATAAAAGAAGAGCAAGGAGAAAATGGAAATAGAATTCTTACTAAAATGTATGGGACCTGCATGCGTCTAGTCATCGCAGCGGACAGAGAACTACTGGCTAGAGCAATGCGAGAGCGCACATATTAATAGTAGTTCTATCCCGCTCGCTCATCCTCCATCCCGCTCACACATTGTGCTATGTATTGCATTAGCAGTACAACTTGTTAATATTTGTGCTTAAGGCCACCGTTTCCGAAATAAATCAGTTCACATCAGCACTCGACAGTGAGTACTACTCTCTGCCATCTGAAATATCATTTAACCTGTCCCACTCGCTGCTACAAATGTATGTTCATTTTCCAGGGTTAAAAACGTACTTATACAATCGAACTCAATATTAGAGACGTTCGGCAACGCGAAGACGAATCGCAACGACAATTCGTCGAGATTCGGCAAGTATATGGACATCCATTTCGACTATAAGGGCGACCCGGTCGGCGGACACATAAGCAATTATTTGTTGGAGAAGAGCAGGGTTGTGAGCTTGCAGCCCGGGGAGAGGAATTTCCATGCGTTCTATCAGGTAATCCCCTTTATACTATACCTCATGTCTGCTCCTTCTGCCTCATCACCCTCTCCATCCCACGTATGTATGATGTACTCAGCTTTTGGCCCAGGGGAGTGCAGTTGAGATTTTTTTTTAACCGTCTCCCCCGTGCTTGTTTTGTCCTACACACAATACGAAACACCGAACACACGAAAAAGCGTGGACAAAATCTCTGGTATATCCTAGTAATATTATAGAATTGTAAAGGTGTAGTCTTGTCTTTTAGATTTTTTGTATTTCTCTGTTTGTTCGGGATTCACGTAAAAACTACTGGGCCGATTTCGATGCGGTTTTCGTTGATCGATAGCACATTCGTTTACTTAAAATCTGCGGTACTTTATATTCCGGGAAGACCACGGGATTGTTTTTGGGCACGATTTAACTTGGCCAGGTTGAAAAGAAATTCGGATCCCGATGTAATATTTTCACTGATCGATAGCAAATTCTCTGTCATAAAATGTGTGATACTTATAGATTATATCCCGGGAATCCCGCGAGGTATTTCCCGGGAGTGATTTCAAGTTGTTAGGGCACTTATAAATTAGCTTCAATGTGGACGAAGTCCCGGCTCAATCCTATTATTCAATAACATTTTAGCTATTGAATAAACATATGCAATAATTCCTAGTGCAAATAACAAAGACCGATGTTTAAACATTGTCCTTTCAATAAATCAATATACATACATACATTGACGTTAATGTAATAGTGCAATATAACAAACATGCTCATTACAATAGTTCGTGTCGGCATGTTTACAAACACGCCTCTTTATGTTACACGTGACACAATGCGGATTATCATAATTGCTCTAATAGTTATCTAGTGTTGATTTTGTCAACAAACAATTGTCCGATTCTTGTTCTTTGTTACGCTTTGTACGTACTACGTATTGCAGGGGTTCTAACAAATACCGTTTGAAAAATGACACACTTTATTCACAGCACTAAAAATCCAAATCGTTCGCAACGAATCGATATTGTTAATCTCGTATTCGTTATAATCGATTTAACCCTCAATTCACTTAGCAATGCTTTGTCTCGCGCTTAAGACACAACTGACCTCCACTCTCCGAGCTGGTCTCAGTTATCCAAACAATATATGAATAGAATCACCTACATTATAAATCTGTGAAGATAACAAGTCGTGGAAGCGTAATAGCTAATGCAAGCGTCCCTAACTCAAAGGTCGCGGGTTCGATCCTAACCGGAACGCATGCACTACTTAGTCAGTTTTCTGACCTAATGTGCATATTGTTACAATTACCACGTGCTAACAAGGGTGAAGGAAAACATCGTTATGCAGCTTGCACATCGAGATAACAGATGCGTCCAACCCGCCAAGCCGCCTTGGACCAGCGTAGCGGGTATACTGTCCATTCCCCTATAGTGGGAGGCTCGAGCCTAGCAGTGGGAAGTTTATTGGCTGTTATTAATAAAGATTCGCAATGATAATTTCCCGAATGCCACCTATACGCTGTAACAACAGAGCTAGTCAAACAAATATAATCCTCGTGGCGGCATTGTAAAGAATTTAATGTACATAATTAATTAACAATGACTCGTAAAAAGCTATATTGCACGAGGCGTGCACGTGTGCTTTTCGGTGCAAGGTATGTTGTATTAATTGTCATCTATATGGGTATATACTCGTACAGTAGAACCTCTTTAAGTCGAATGTCGATAAGTCGAAAACATCCCAAACTCGAAAAAAAATCTGTCCCCTTCCCATTAAAAGCCCCTAAACCTGGGTTGCTTAAAATCTGAACTCTCTGTAAGTCGAAATAATTAATAAGTCCCAATAAGCATAAATATAATAACATAGCAATATTTTAAATTCGTTACAGTCGAAATCCTCCGTAAGTCGAAAACTCTATGACTTGATTTTTCGCGTCCCCTTTCAAGTTCGACTTACAGAGGTTTTACTGTAATTATATCAGCTTTTAACAGCCCCCCACTGCTGGGATCCGCTACGCTTGGCCATGGATTCATATTCTTGACGTGCAGTAACCTGCATACTGCACTTCGTGATGTTTTCCTTTCGAAATTTGCCTTTTTATTTTGATCTGTCTCGCATGACTCGAGTGCGTTATGTATTCATATAACTAATTTAAAATTAAATATGTTTTTCCCTTTCAGCTACTAAGCACTAGTAATTCTCAGACGAAGAAGTTCGGCCTTTCATCAAGTTCGGCTTATAAGATATTGGGTAGCGAACGATCGACTGCGCAGGACTCCAAACTGTACTCGGTCACAAACAGCGCTTTCAACGCTTTGGGATTCTCGTCACAAGTCCTCGAAGATATTTGGAATATCGTTGCTGGTGTTGTGCTATTGGTAAGTTTGACATTTTTGGTATCTTTTATTACAAAAATTGGTATATAAACACACATCCGAATTAATATTATGATAAAAAGTAACTCTTTACTTACCCTTTCATGAAAAAATAACTGGAATTATTTGGCTGAAACTCAGATGATATTTCAATACTGAAAATAGACATAGAATATTTTTTTATCTCGACAAAGGGATAGTTTCCGGGATAAAAGTATATTTTTGTTTTTTTTTTGTAATACTTTCACGGAAAAACTATTGTAACGATTTGGCTGAAACTTGCTATATATGTAAGTTCAATATCTAGGATGGGACATACGATAATTTTCATCCCGAAAATGGGATAGATTTATGTAAAAGTTACCCCAGATAGTTTTGATTTTTTTGTGATACATTTTGATAATTTTGGTAGTTTTGGTCATTTTTCATGCTTGCTCTTTTAAACTGATGAGCGGTTTGATTTGGTGCCTACGTCGCCATTCTACCATCGCACCGATCGCCGGCGATTGGGAGTTCATCCACACTTCCTGCACACTTGGAAGTCCTCCACGGCACGTGGCGGACGCTCCTTCATGCCATATGTGTCCGGATTATGGAATGACTGCAATATGGGGCTCTTCAAAAAGGGCGTGACCAGATACCTAAAGTCTCAACGAGGTAGGCAACGCATCGGCTCCCCTTGGGTTGCAGATGTCCATGGGCGAAGGTAGCCACCTACCACCAGGTGGTCCGTTTGCCAATTTGCCTACTAGCAAACAAAAAAAAACTAGAGGCACGCACTAGGTTTTGACCCGCGCGCCGCGGGAAAACTCTACATAGATACATAGCTTCACGCCAGGTCCCTTGCGGGGTAGGCACGAACAACAGAGCGACATTCAGGCCTATTCTTACACACCTCATTTGCTTCTCCGACATTCATAGCTCTTGTCATGCACGCTCGTCTGTTCTTAAGGCTCCTGACAAACTGAAAAACTCTAGTTGTGTGTACATATCCAAGTCTGTTTTTGTCATGTGGTAGGGCACCTTTGTGGCTCGATGACAACCAATCCTGATCTAGAGTTTTCCCCCTATACTAACCTTGAGTTGTATCCCGGCAACAGTGGACAAGTAAGACTCGGAACTCTGAGGCTGGCAGCATACTGGTAGTGCCTTTGGTGTTGCAAATGTCCATAAGCGACTGTGACCACTTTCCATCAGGAGGGTCGTCAGTCTGCCTTCTGTGCTGTTCCACTGTTGTCACTGTTTAGTATTTATCCAATTCGTCACCGCTTTCCAGGGTGAGCTCACCTTCACAGAGACCCCGGACGGGCAGCTGAGCATCGGTGGTCCGTTGAAGCAGTGCGTGACGGCCCTGGGGGTAGCCGAGGCCGCCCTGAGGTCCGCCATGGCCGGGAGGGTGCTCTCGGCTGGCGGGGAGCTGGTCAGCAAGGAGCATTCGCTGATCGACGCCAATTACACGAGGCTGGCGCTCGCCAAGGCTGCCTACGACAGGTTGTTCAGTTGGATTGTACAACAGGTATGTATCATAGAACCTCGTCTCCTTTAACAGCAACGAAATTTTTCGAAATGGTGATAGAAGAATGGAATTAGTAATTTTGATATCAATCTATTCACTTTCATATAGTAATCATTATTTATGAAGTTTATATGAAAATAACAGAAGACAGTAAAAGAGAAGTCTACATGCAGCAGTGCACAATGGGCTGATGATGACAAGAATTGTGTTGGCGTAGAAATTTTCAGCTGTTTAATGAAATCTGACAGAATTATATGGATCTAGTCTTATTTGTCTTTCTCTCGTTCGTCTTCCACGTAGTTCATATTTGTTTGTATAATATTTTTAAATTTCTTTAACTGGCCGGATGAACAAACAGTATTTAGCCATATTTGGCTTTAATTTTTAAAACCTGAAGATTACCTTAGAACAGTGAATCCCAAACTTATTTGTATACCGCCCACTTTGAGAATAAATTATTTTTTAGCGCCCCCATTGTTTTCACCTACTTAAAAACCACTATAACGTCAAATTAAATTAATTGATTATTGAGAGCTACATTAGACGCTCAATCGTACTCAACATGTAGGAACAAGCATTCTATTAACTAGCCGATTGATACAGTAATGCACAAATCAGGTTATTTAACAAAAATTTGTTAAAACATGATTGCCCGCGATCTATTATTTACGAAAATTACCTATCTAGGAATACTTATGACTATTAAAATGCGAAAGTGTCTGTTATTTTGTGGTTGACTACTTTCATTTCGAAACGGAGCAACCGATTGCCATCATTTTTATTTCATTTATTCAATAAAACAGGACAAATAAATCTACGCTGAGAGAAATTTCGAACCAAGTTTGAGCAATCTCTTTATTTTATTTTATTTTACAATTTTAGGATGACTATCAGCTATTCAGAATTATAATAGTAACACATTAGTGATATCGAGCTATTAATAAGTCACCACAGATAGTAACAAATTAAGATTTGATCTAATCAGTGATCAGAAAACCAAAAACATAGAAAAAAAAAGAAATGATAATTTAAACATAAAAAAAGAAATATGTAACTTAATAAGAAAACCTGTTCATTAAACACTAAAGTTCACTAAAGTTCAAAATATAAATTATTTAGTTTATTCCTAAAACTAGACACCGAGGTACCCGTTATATCCAAATCATAGCTGCGAATTAATTATTAATTAATTAATTAATTATTATTATTAATTAATTATTAATATTAGTTGATGTTCACAAGTTGTAAACGAGAGTCGAGAGTTCAGTCGGTGTCTAAGAGTCTTCATACTTAGATGAAATTACAAATCGCCCCCAAGCTTCTACACAACGTCCACATTCTTTTTCTGGGTCTCTTACCGCCCCCTTTTAGGCCTGTAGCGCCCACAAGGGGGCGTTATCGCCCACTATGGGAACCACTGCCTTAGAATTTTACTGAAAAATATATTTTTGTGCCATCTTCAGCTGTTCCATACGAAAATTGTTAACAGATCAACAAAGCGATCGAAGTACCGCACGGCACCTACAAGAGCACGCTCATCGGAGTGCTGGACATCTACGGTTTCGAGATCTTCGAGACGAACAGCTTCGAGCAGTTCTGCATCAACTACTGCAACGAGAAGTTGCAACAGCTCTTCATAGGTAAGTTGGATACCTGAGATACAGTACGAGCAAAACTTTAATGCGTCTCTGAATTTCGTACATGTCATTGCACAGAACATGAATGTAGTGTTTATGAAGTGTTAACAGATAGAGCTGCGAGGGGAATGTTGCGGTCTCACTCGCTCGTTATTCCAACTCGCACGCCATCTCTTTCGCACTACACAGTGTCAGGTGTAATAAACTGCGTAAGCACATGTAGCTAACTGCATTCGAGACGCATTTAAGTTTCGCGCTTACTTTACCTCTTGATCGTTTTAACCGCAACGAGTGTCAGCGTTTATTGCCCAATGCACAATTTATTTATTTCCCTTTATTGCTGAATTGTAAACTTAATTCAAATTACACTTTTTTCTATGTTACTATTTTATTAACCATTTTAGTATTTTCACTGTGTCTTTAGGCTTGTTAAGCCTTCTCCAACATTTTCTAGGATAAGAAGTTATCCTTCCTATGTTACTCGATGTAACCCATGCTAGTTATCTTATGGCGTCTTCTCATCTTCTGTGTTACCATCTTCTCCTCCTCTTTCCATCCATGGGTTGCCATTCTCAGTATTTTTGTTCATTTCCTTTTTTTTTATTCATTTCGAGGCGGATTGGCTACTTTCACATATCGCTTAATCTTTTTTTCAAAGGATGTATAAGTTTTCGTTTGACCATTGTCTCACCTGATAATGAGTGATGACGCTGTCTAGGGTGGAGCGCGCTTACCTAGAAGATACCTACATACTTTCACTTGTGACTCGAAGACTTCAAAATCGTATTTGTCAGGAGAAACAGACTCCGACAAATTGTTTCACTCTTGGGCGGTGCACACCAGAAAAGGTGAAGCGAAACGCTTGGTCCTGATTGGTGGTGTTTCCACCATGTAACGGTGCGTCTGGTAAGATGGGGATGTAGTAATCAGCTCGTGCAATTCTAAGGAACACTCCGGGAAATGTAGCTGATAGAAGACAGCTAACCCCGCGACCTTGTGTCTATGCTCGAGACTTTGAAGTCGAGCATAAAGAAGATGGTCATTGCTGACCAGCTTCCTGGCTCTTTTCTCAATTGATTCTAATGCCTCCAACTGATACTTGGCTGAGCCGTCCCAAAGACAAGAACAGTACCCAATGTGCACGCTGCACATTGAGATAGCGAAGCGGGTTTGCAAGTAGATGAAAGCGTTCGCTTGTTCTAGAGCTGGTCCTGAAGCAAGAGCAGGAGGAGTACGCGCGCGAGGGCATCCAGTGGACGCCGATCAAGTACTTCAACAACCGGATCATCTGCGAGCTGATCGACGCCCCCCACCAGGGCCTCATCGCCATCATGGACGAGGCCTGTTTGAACCCCACCAAGGTCAGCCGAATTTCATCGAAATCTATCTTATACTAATATACAAAGCTGAAGAGTTTGTTTGTTTGCTTAAACACGCTAATTTCAGGAACTGGTCTGATTTGAAAAAATCTTTCAGTGTTAGATAGCCCATTTATCGACGAAGGCTTATAGGCTATATATCATCACGCTAAGACCAACAGGGGCGAAGCACCAATGTATGGACTTTCGATGATTGGGTTGTATGTAGGATATGATACCAATTTTTAAAAATATGACCTGCACAGATATCGGACACGCAGCTGCTGGAGGCCATGGACAAGAGGCTGAACGGGCACAAGCACTACACGTCGCGGCAACTGGCGCCCGCCGACAAGAGGCTGAAGCACGGCGTCCACTTCAGGATCACGTGAGCATCGCGCGTTCAATACTCACACGCACCAACTTCACGCTGTATTCGAGCACATAGTTTCCCCTCAGTCACTATTTTATCGCGTTACGCAGGACTCGAATTAAAATGCCGTTGGAATTACTATAGAGTTTATTAGAACTACACAAACACGTATAACATAAGCACAAATATAACTAAACAAACTGCACGGTTCAATAACACGCGCAAAGTTCGTCACTATATCGCTTATTGAATGTACTACACACGCCTTGCTAGTATCGTAATCGTTGCTTGACTGTCCCCTCCGCATTGGGCCATTGCTTTATGATGCACCGATGCCACACTTGGCAAGCTTCGGCGCAATACATTAACAACAAGGATTAGTTCGACACTAATGACGGCCATAAAACAAGTACAATAACAATATAATGTTTTTATTATTTTCAAATTCTAAACAGAAAGTAAACAAAAGAATTCCTAAATCCGGGAAGGTAATAAACTGCGCTTTACGACAGGCAGCTGTGGGTTTCACCTTTGTCGGCATGTAACAATACTTACTATACTTACAAACCTACAGCGAAAAAGTACCTTTTAAGTTGCTAAAATTAGTAAAAGCTGCGCAGCTGTTTTAAATCGCTTTATTATCCTAGCTTGTAATAAACTCGACTGTTGCCATCATGCATACCGAAATGTCTAAGAAATTCAGAAATTTCTAAGTACTTCCTTTATCATAAAAATTCCTCTATATCGCAAGATATGAATAAGTAAAAAAAAATACAACAAAATTACTGGTGCAGCAAAAGACGTTAGACAAAAATAACAGACTTCTCTCCATTTAACGTCATAAAATTCACAGACCCGTCAGTGTCGTTATATAGAGTTTATTTTTTATATTCTATGAGTTCAAGTTAAAAACCGTAATGACCATAAATATGAAAAACTAGCTGATCCGCGCCCACTTCGCTGGGCATCAGGAAAAAAATCACAATCAAATATACACTATGTATCTCAGGAATAATGTAGCTTTCCACTGGTAAAAGAATTTCCAAAATCGGTTTAGTAGATCCAGAGATTACTCCGTACAACGTCACAAACTTTACCTTTACATAATATTAGTATAGATAAGGTGAGGTGTTGCAAGGTTGAAAAATTGAGTAACTATCTAGCTATAGCGGCTGTAACTCTACTTCACCATCCGGTTTTGGTTCAATCGTCAACCGACTAAACGGGTGGGTTTAATGGTTAAATGTATTTGATAGATGAATTGTTTTGAAGGCATTACGCCGGTGACGTGACGTACGCCATCACAGGGTTCATGGACAAGAACAAGGACTCCCTTTGGCAGGACCTGAAGCGGCTGTTGCATTCGTCGAGCAACGCGTCCCTCGCCGACATGTGGCCGGAAGGTGGCACCAACATACAAAAGGTGAGAAGTCACTTCTTATTTTAATTCAATTCGGTAGTTGAAAATTTTTGAGAAACAAGTTTATTTTGAGCCTTATGGTATATTTTAGCCAAAATATTAATATTTCTGCAAAAAAATAACATTAACATAATTAATTTAGCAATTTTATAAATATTTTGATATTTCGTTACAAAAACGCCTCAAGGGTCATGGCGTCTCGCATGACGTCACAGTGTGCAAAACAAACATCTGTTTCGTTGAAGTGTCATCTGAGAAGTCATTGATAACTTGTTGTGTTTCGCACACTGTGACGTCACGCGCTCTGATCGGCGTTCATTGTCACGTGGCTAATGGCTGCAATATAACAAATCAAATCAAATCATTTATTTGCTTAAAAACATGGTTAGTATTATATAAATATTCGATGACAATATATTGTGTAATGTTTCACATGTTTTTGCCTTTTCAGGCATGCAAATAGCAATTAAATTGAAAATCAACTAATTAACAAAAACAGTGTAGTCCACTCAATCTACAGACATTAGTTTACTTATTTTTTCAAAATTATATAGTAATCATAGATAGTATGTCGAGTTTGAGTTATTAAATGGGTTATGTAAATACAATGTCAAAAAATCTTCATAATTATCTCTCATTCAAATATTCTTGTACGCTATAATAGGATTTTTTTGTCAACCACTCGAATAATTTTTGTTTAAACATATTAATATTAACGATTTTATTTCTCAAAAATATCAATTAATATTTAATATTTTAGTTAATACAATTTATTTATTTATATATATTTATATATTTATTTTTTACTTAGATCGTAATCTACAATATATACTAAAATCAGCCTATATTTTTCATACTGTTTTTCATATTTTCTTCAGTTTTAAAGATAATATTTTTCGCGACTAATATCTCTTCTCTATCTCTATAAATATTATAAACGCGAAAATTTGTAAGAATGGATGTAAAGATGTATGGATTTATGTTTGATACTCTTTCACGCTATCACTACTGAATGTATTTTGATGAAACTTTACAGTAATATAGCTTACATACATCAAAGTAACACATAGGCTATAATTTATAAACATTTATGTAAATTATCCAAAATATAACGGTTTTTCACCACCACTCGGGTGAAACCGCGGATGCAGCGAGAACATAATAAAACTACGTGTCACATTTAGGCGCGGTAAGTTATTTGTTTTTCATTATTCCGACGTTTCGGCCACTTTTCAGTAAGGAAGACAAAGATGTCTAGTGTCGTCACTTGAGCGTCCCTTGACATTTTTGTATTAAAATAAATTTACCGCGCTGAAAACCGTTAAAACATATGTTTAAAGATGCTTTTATACTGTTATCTTTTAACTTTGAAAAACTCCTAAATCCTGTATGGGTTAATGAGAGAGTCCTATATTTTATGCATTTCCTTGCCTTCCCATTGGTAGAAGTCTGACATTATAGAGCCATGTCAAACTTGAATGGTAAGTGTACGCGCCATTCACCCATTCATTTGCTTTATCCTATTTCTTATTTAAAATCTCGCCCCCTACGCCCCCATTCCGTTTCAAAAAAAAGAAACTTTCGCAACTCGACCGCTAAGGACGCCTATGAAGTTTCACTTGAAATAATTAAAATAGAAAACCTGAAAGTGTCTCACTGGTGCTTATAGCAAGCCCTTAAAGGCAAAACTGAAGATTGGTCCAAAGTGCGTGCTCTTTTATCTCGCAGGTAGGCAAATGAATTGTCGGTGAGATTAATGTATTTCTACCGGTTTACATTATGCCGTTTTTATAGAACAGAATATTCTTTATTGCACACGAGAAAATAATACACATGTGCTAACAATCATTAAATTAGTACAATTGGCAGTCTTGAGATAACTTTCTGGAGATAATTCTACATTTCTAATAATGTAATAATAATTTCTTATATACTAGTATATAAACTGTAGACAAATAAATAGTAATTTATAATATAGATTCTAAAATTATAATATAATTTTCTTATAAATACAATCTGTTAGCCGAATTTTTTTCGAGAAAGGTCAATATTTGAGCGTGTTGGTGTTGGGGGTGGTTGGTTTTGGTTGGCTTATGTTGGAAATGAAAGGGTTTAGGCGGGGAGCGGCGTTTTTGCGTAGTTGAAGGGTGGGCGACGTTAGGTTACGTTCGTTGCGCGTGCGTTGCTAACGGGGTGCGGGGTGTCGGGGTGCGCAGACGTCGAAGCGGCCGCCGTCGGCGGCGTCGCTGTTCCGCAGCTCGATGGCGGCGCTGGTGGCGGGGCTGCACTCCAAGGAGCCCTTCTACGTGCGCTGCGTCAAGCCCAACCCGGTGCAGGCGCCCAACATCTGGGACGACCAGCTGGTGAGACCTCCACTTTTCAATATTATCTTATAAATACATATACTATTATACTTAAAAAGATATTAAAAATACTTTAAATTCATTTAAAAAAAATATGGGGGATAGAGAAAATTTACGTTGCAAAAAAAAATCACAATGAACATAAATGCTATACAATGACTAAACAAACGAATTAAATTAACACAAATGATTCCTCATTCTCACTTTGAATGAGTACGAAATGTATGGGTTTAAAGATTATTATTTCAATAGAATTATTTCAATATCGTTTAATATTATTGTTTCATAAGTACTTGCCAATAAAAATATATAAAAAGTAAAAACAAAAAAAATAATTATTATTTAGTTTTCCCGTTACAAGTGTTTATTGATTAGAGAGATTTATATTTCTGTTTTTTTTTCTAAATAATAAATATCCATTTGTATAAATGTATTATACAGCCAGCAGTTGCTTGCGATACCAAATTGTTTCTGTACATTATGTTAATGGTTTCGAAGGTCTTTAATTTATGGAAATGCTGTGGGATACTTTAAAAAATATATATGGCCTAACAATTGTCTATGTATACTTCTTGGAATAATATACATACCACCATCTTTAGGACAATTGAATCACTCTATCGTAACTTTAAGCAAGCACTCAAAAACTGCTTTTAGACGAGTAACGGAAGGTTGAAAAGATCAATATCAATTTTCTTATATATTATGATTTTGTCTTCTAGCATCACAACACAATTCTGTTTATAAACATGTATTATGCATTTCGTATAATATAATATTATAAAATTCTTCCTGAATGTTTTACCAGTATCTTCACAATATTTGTTTCCAATTTACTCAGTACCTGATTATTACTATGTTTATAATAATTCTATGTATTATGTGTAATTCATTCATTCGGAATACCTTCAAAATATTTCCAAACCTATGTGCAATAGTGTTTAAATTCCTAAAAAAATATTTAAATGGAAATAGTATTAGTTAACGGAACTGCTGTTTAAATTTAATCATTTCTGGATACAAAATTGTATGCATATGTGATGTCGCACTATGGAGGGAGGAGTCTCACGACTGTGCCCAATTGTGACAAGAATGGGGAGCCCCTAAGGCTGCCCGTCCATTGAATCGTAGCGAGGTTGTGAAGCGTAAAAACGGAGAAATATTATGCAATAGGATTGCATAAAAATTACTTCAATGCAAAAGGCAGCGAATCGTATTGGTTGATATTTCTCCGTTACTCCGCCCCGCGGCCTCGCTCCGCTTCAATGGACAGGCAGCCTAAGTGTCTAAACACACTATGCCGAAAATACGAGACCGAAGTTCCGTGGCTGATTTTACGTTTCGTCGTATTCGGCTGACATGACACACGGAGCCGAAATTACGCTGCAGAAATTCAGTTCCGTAACTTTGTGTGGGTATTCAGTGTCTCGAGCGTTGTCGTGGTTTCGTGTCGTGTTATCTTCACAGTAAGACAGACGCAAAACAAAGTGATCTTGTTAAGGTTCCGTTGTTAATTTTGAGGTGCGAAACCCGAAAAATGGACTATTTTACATTACCGAACCAAACTTAGGTCGCGTATAATGTGTTGCTATATAAAACGTTGCCGCCGAATCGCTGCCGACCGAAGTTCGGCTAGACGCTATAACGCGACGTAATTTCGTTATGGTCTGTCATCAGTAATTTAAAACACATTGCAGGCGTAGTCACGCCGAAACTGGGCCGCGTATTTTCGGCGTAGTGTGTTTAGTCCCTAGTAAGGAGGCTTGTGCGCGCGCGCAGGTGCGGCACCAGGTGGCGTACCTGGGCCTGGTGGAGAACGTGCGCGTGCGCCGCGCGGGCTTCGCGGCGCGGCAGCGCTACGACCGCTTCCTGAAGCGGTACAAGATGCTCAGCCAATACACGTGGCCCAACTTCCGCGGCGGCGCCGATAGGGACGCCGTCGCGGTGCTGCTGCGCGACCTCCACGTCAGCGACGTGCAGTTCGGACACACGAAGCTCTTCGTCAGGTAACTATGGTTTGGCAGCTAGGCCCTTGAGCCAGATCTTAGATTACAATATAGTTTCTACATTTTCTTAAGCCTATGTATAGCTCAGCAGAATTGACGTCATTCAACGGAGGACTCGAAAGGACACATTTGACTATACAGTTCACATTTCTCACGAAAACATAATTACTGTTCAAAAACTATCAATATCCTACAACTATTAATTTTATAGAATACTAGCCGTTCCCGTCCGCTTCGCCTGGCGAATGACAAAGAAACAAACAAACAAATTGAGAAAACATGGAAAAATATATAGTATAGCCTATAACCATCTACGATTAATTCCGCGTCGAATGGTTGTGGTTTCATGCTGATCGGTCCAGTAGTTTTCGAGTTTACCTCGGACAAAGAAAACAAACTTTGCTCATATATATATATATATATATATATATATATATATATATATATATATATATATAAAGATAAAACGACACAGCACATCTCCTTTCAGTTCCCGCCAAAAACTCCTTCGCGACAGGTCGACATTTCAATTGTGTAGTGATGTGTTGTCACTCTTCCAAGTAGTCGATATCGATAATTTTTGATAATGCTACATAAATGAAAGTAATATTATTAGCACATTTGTATTCCTTGGCATATTTTCAAATGACCATATCCAATTTCTGATAAAAAATATTTTTCAACTCTTATCATAATTTATTAATGTTTTTCTGGCTAATTCTCGTATTGAAAATGGATTTTGTGCTTTGTTTTATTTTAACAAGTGACAAAGAGGCAACCGAAGTCATTTCCAATACACAATCGTTATACAAGCGACATCCTGAGCGAAATAGATATCGATAATTTTAGTCGATGCGGTCTCGGCAGCACTAAAACTAAGATAGTGCGAGCGCTGGATATGCGCCCCTCCCTCCACAACTCGCCTCATAGCCATGTCGACATGACCCAAATTATAGTGTCAAATTTCATGATATTGAAAGTTTTAGAATAATCTTCAAGCAAAAAGTCTCAGCCAAAATAGGTCCTTTGACTGAGGCCTAAAGTTCTTGTGGTAGCTCGAATAGACGCATTTCAGTAAATATTTCATGCAACAACATCCGTTTTTAGTTTTTAAATAGATGTTTCGTAAGCCGCCATTATGTTCTTATTTTTACTAAACAGTAATTTATAAACATTTAGTGCAAAATATTTATTTTTTTGTTTTCTATTAAAAATCTGTTCTATATCTAGTTATGTTATAAAAATATATTGTACATATTTCAGGAGTGCAAAAACGCTTCATAGTTTGGAGGCAGCGAGGGCGGAACTGATACCCTCCATAGTGATCCTGCTGCAGAAGCTGTGGCGCGGCACAGTCGCCAGGATGCGCTACCGAAAGATGAAGGCAGCACTCCTCATATTCAACGCTTGGAAGTGAGTTTTTTCATTGTCGCACAGAGAACTCCAACATTAATATTACAGCGAGCTAAAATCATTTATACATATATAAGTCATTCCATATAACACAATTTCACTTTAACTATTAACTAAGCTAAGCTAAGAATGTTGCGCTCTCGCTCTGATGCTATATGGATACGCGTGCCATCTCTTTCGCACTACATACTATTAACAGCTATGAATTTTGAAACTTGGCTGGATTTGCACAAATTCAGAGATATAACTTCAGATTTCACTCGAGTTGCATCTAAGTTCTAACAAGAATGTTGAAGGTCTTGCAAAGTAAAGTGTAGTAAATGTAAAGATTCATAAATGTCAAACAAAAAAGGGGAAAACAGTTAAAAGAACTCTGATCCATATTGATCAGAACGTGATAACCGGGATAACTTAGCACAATAGTTTGTTCCAACTTGTCATGTAATGAGAAGTTTGGTCAAATCAATAAAAATTATTAATAATTAAGAAGTATCAATTATTTGCTACGGTCTGGGTGTCTGAGATCGGCCTCAGAGATGTCTGTTACACAAGCATATTTTGTATAGTTTGAGGACGAACAATGTTTGTTTGTCTACCGATTGTTATCTGTATATATAAAAACTCGGGTTTCGTATGTTAGTCGCTGAATTACAAAGGTGGTTATGGGTTGATTTTAAACTCTTCCCATTATGTTGCATTTTTAGCAGTGTTCTTATATATTTTTTGTAACGAAATTTCCACTGGAACAGGTAATTCTAAGCATATTTAAGGAAGAAACAAAGAAAAAAATTCTTTGTTAGGAAAGCGATACGGTGATAAAGAAATATATCTATATTTTTTATGATAACATTATATTATATTACGAGGTTTAGGTAAAACAATTTGAAAATACAAGACTACCACAATTAATTGATGTTTGAATATATGTGGTTTCGTCGTGCAGACGGTACCGCTGCCGCCGCTACATATGCGAGATCCAGAAGGAGCTGGAGCGCAACCGCGGCCTGGTCAAGCAGTGGCCGGCGCCGCCCAGGAGGGTGAACTACGCCCTCATCCAGGGGGCGTACCGGCGCTGGAGGGCCTTCCTCACCCTCAAGCCCATCCCCCGGGAGCAGTGGCCGCAGCTCAAGATGAAGATCTGCGCCGCCAGCGCCCTCCGGCGGCGAAGGGCGGAGTGGGGCGCCGGCAGGCTCTGGAGGGGGGACTACTTGGCCGACAACAAATATAATCCCAAGGCTGGTGAGTTTTGTATAATGTATTGGAAATATCATGTTTACACACTAAACACTTTTGTGAAACGAAAGAAACATTTTGTTTATGTTATACAAAAATTTTGGTTTGAGCTCAAACTGGGTTGATAATTGTATATTTACTCCTAAACTCTAGGTGTGTATGGATATTTAATATATAAAGTTGAAAAGTTTGTTTGTTTGAACGCACTTATCTCAGGAAGGTCTAATTTGAAAAATTCTTTCAGTGTTTGATGCCCATTTAACGAGGAAGGTTAAAGGCTATAATTATATCATTATGCTCAGACCAATAGGAGCGGAGCACTAATGAAGAATGTTTCAAAATCGGGGGGGTTTTTTCATCTTACTTTTTTTTTAACTATTCCACAGTCGCAGGCAGAAGCTAGTGTAATGAAAAATATTCACTTGCTCCTGAAAATTAGTAAAAACTAAGGATTTTCACTACCTTTTTATTGATATGTATTTTTGTTAATATCGTCATGTATAGGGGAGGCATTTTAATATATCTGTGAAATATATTTTGTGGTCTGGCAGCGGTGTACCAATCGCAGATGGCCAGCCTGCAGAAGTCGCACCAGATCTCGAGGCCGCTGTTCTCGTGCAAAGTGCACAAGTTCAACCGGTTCAATAAGATGGCGGAGCGCTGCCTGCTCGTAACAGAGTCCGCCCTCCTCAAGCTGGACGCCAACACCTTCAAGCCCCTGAAGAAGCCCACGCCCATCACGGACGTGAGTCAATTTTCGAATCAACTTTCAAAAGATTTTACGCAATCAAAAATTTAAAAAATATATTCAAATAAGTTCCACACCAAAAAGACGTGATAGCTTAGCGACTAGCGCATGCATCCCAAACTCAAAGGATGTGGGTTCGAATCCTAGCCGGAACACGTGCAGTACAGGGGTAGCTTTCTGACCTAATGTGGATATTGCTACAATTACCACGTCCTAACAACGGTGAAGGAAAATATCGTGATGCAATCTGCACATCGAGATAATCGATGTGTGAAACCTAGGAAGCCGCTTTAGACAAGCGTGACGGCTCCCCGACAACCCAACAAATAAAGATTTTCATTTCATTTCCTGGGAGTTATCTAAAAGTAGGGGAATTATCTAAAAGTTATTTCTAATAAATCCAAAATATATAAATGTTATATCTTTCGTATCCTCTCGTCTTTAGATGAGGAGCCTTGTCCCCTGCATTCTTCAAAATCAACTGACATTTCGTAAGTCAAGTCAATGTCAAAATCAACTGACATTTCGTAAGTCAAGTCAATGTCAAAATCAACTGACATTTCGTAAGTCAAGTCAATGTCAAAATCAACTGAAATTTCGTAAGTCAAGTCAATGTCAAAATCAACTGACATTTCGTAAGTCAAGTCAATGTCAAAATCAACTGACATTTCGTAAGTAGTCAATGTCAAAATCAACTGAAATTTCGTAAGTCAAGTCAATGTCAAAATCAACTGACATTTTAATATGTCAAGTGAAAAGATATTCTAGGCGTGATAATTACCAGTTTAGATAAACCCATATCGAACATTACTTAAGGGATTTTTAACAATTATATCTTCAATATTGAACATGTGCAGGAAACAGCGACCTATGTATAATGCGAAAGTTTGGATGAGTATTTGTTACTTATTCATGGTAAAACAAATCCTGGACGAAATTTGGCACAAGCATAGATTAATGGCCTGGAATATCACATGGGCAACTTTTTATTCCCGAAAGTGTACGGTTCCCGAAATGTAGTTGTTTTTCGATTTTCGGATATCAATTTATAACACTCTCAATAAATGAAAATATAAAAAAGCAGAAAATCGTAATAAAATTGATCGCGTAAAGTATTATAAGATACTCGTTCCGAAATTGTACTAGGTAACCCCTCGATCGCAGTTGAAACTCAACTAATTCAATATCGATGGACAGACTTTACATATTTGTAAAATAAACATGGTACTCTAGTAACATGCCCATTACTCCTTAGAATTTTTAACTTGTTATTGGTTCCAAAAATGTGCATGAAATGCAAACAATACAAAGGAAGGATTTATGACGTCTTTCCGGGAGGCACAACAAGAGAAATAAAACACCTGCAAAGGATTAGTATCGGTTCGCAATATTAATTTAATTTTAGCCTAATATTGTAAAAAATAAATGAATCATCTAAGAATGTGTCCTGTGGTTGTGGGTGCAGATCGGCGCGGTGAGGATCATGAGCAGCGACGTCCAGCTGGTGGTGGTGAGCGTCCCGTCGGCCAAGAACGACCTGGTGGTGGGGCTGGTGGCCCCCCAGGCCGCCGCGCCGGGCCCCAACGACCTGGTCGGCGAGCTGGTCGGAGTCCTGGCCAACAGGTTCCACATGTGAGTATGCGTAAACTACATAAAGAAAATATTACCAGATTATCTCGAAAGTGAGGGAAAAAATATATAGTCAAATAATTTTTTCTTAAGTTTTCGCAACTTGTGTACAAAGTAAAACTACGTTTAAACGGTTTTAAGCGCATTAATTTATTTGATTTATATTATTCCGACGTTTCGGCCACTTTTCAGTAGCCGTGATCACGAAAGTCTAACATGTCAAAGCGCTCTCGGGAAAATTCCCGCGAGATTCCCGGGATAAAAAAATATGAAACATTTTATTGTATTAAACTTTAAACGATTAGTAAAAAAAATCGCATTGAAATTCGATTTTTTTTAATCTGGCCTTTTTAAATAGTTCCCAGCAAAAATCCCGCGGGATTTCCGGGATAAAAAGAAGCGCAGATTTTAAGTCTTAAGAATTTACTGTCGATTACCAAAAATCGCATCGCAATCGCCCCAACAGTTTTTATGTGAATCCCCAACACACAGACAAGAAATCTAAAAAAAAAGCATCGTGTTCTTCATAGTTTCTTCTTATTTCTTTCTTTCTATATATAAAATTCTCGTGTCACAATGGCCGTTCCCATACTCCTCTAAAACGGCTTGACCGATTCACATGAAATTTTGTGTGCAGTGTGTGTGGGTAGGTCTGAGAATCGGACAACATCTATTTTTCATCCCCTTAAATGCATAAAAGGGTAGTCCACTCCTAAATATTTTTTTTAAAGTTTTAGATATGTTTTTATTTTTTAATGATATAGCATTTAAAAATACATACAACCCTAAATTTTTAACCCTCTACGATCAACCTTATTTTGTAATAGCGATATTAGTATTTTTATAATTTTCTACTGGGATGATTCAGATTTTAATTTAAACCAGGTAGATGGCGCTGCAACCGGGTACCAGAATTTATATGTTTTTTTGTTGTTGTTGTATGTGTTGAAGTTTGTCCCGGAATGGTTTAAATGAACGGTTTGACCCAGTAGGTGGCGCCGCGATACTACCACTCCTAAAAGGTGGGCCTGATTTTGGTGAACTAACCCTGTTTTTAACTATTGATCTTGTTACGTTCAGGTTGACGAGTTCGGAGTTGAGCGTGGAGGTGGAGAGCGGGGTGACCACGCGCTGCACGCTCGGCGGCAAGACGCGCGCGCTGCAGCTGCCCTCCACGCCCCCCTCCACCCCCTCCGCCCCCGCCCCCGCCGCGCCCTTCACGCACGCGCACAACGTCATCACCTACCACCCCGCCTCGGCGAGGGCGTGAGCCCGTCCATTCACTCACTCATTCGTTCATTCGTTCGTTCGTGCTATACATTGAAATGAAGGTAGTTTCGAGCGAAGTTAGTCTGTAACGGCTAATGCGTGCGAGCTACATTTATCGTGTCGTGAGTATTTCAACAATCTGGATATAATATCAAAGGATGTCTTAATAATTAACTCACAGATGGAAAACCACCATTCATTCATTCAGTGTAGCATTCGTTCATTGGGTGAGGTTATATCGTAATGACAGTCTACAAGTAAGGAAACGTAACAAAAGTTGGCGCTTTTGAACTTTAAAATTATTTTTTTTTATTAAAACTGAAATCTTTTTTTCTAATTACAGTCACCAAAATGACATTTTGCAAATGTCAAACTTACCGTAATAAGTTTCTTTTCAGTTTTATGATTGAATCGTAGAGGTCGTTACTTACGGATTATAATTCTTGATACTTTGCTTCATTAGTACTGTTAAGATTAGATAGTGTCTACAAAAATTTCCAAATTACACAAGTAAACTGACACAACGTAGAAAATTATTTGCCTTTAATGGTTGAATGTATATTTGAAATAATATTGAGCTAAAAAATTAAACTGAGAGAATTACGGTATTAAAATATTATGATATTGTTATTTGCTAAAAAAAAATATGCCATAAGTAATATAACATCCAGATCGTTGTCGTTGTTAAATGCATTTTAGTGTTTAACACGAATTTTATATAATAAATAATAATTATTTTTGGAAAAAAATCCCCAATCTGGATACCCTGATTGTGTGTGTAATACATATTGCCATTATTTTTCGTCAATTTTTTTTTGAGTACGATTTTTTTTAATTACAAATGATAATTGTACTGTAAAGAAGTAAACCACAAGCAGCAACGCCCACTAAATAACAAATAACGTAACTTTGAACAGCTCCCAAAAGATACGTAACTAACTGGCGCCATGGCCCATCCCTATATCCTTTCCTAACGGCTTATTATTTAAAACACTTTGAAGGCCAATAATTAAAATTTTGACAGAATCGGTTAAAAAAACATAATAATAAATATAAATAATAGTCAAAAACCGTGAGAAATATTACGCGTGGCGCCATCTAGTTGTGTGGGATTTCGTAGGAGCTGTAGACTTTAAATTTTTATTGGAGGAATGGAGGTTATAGGAGTTTACTCCTACCTACCCCTACCTTATGGGAGTTTACTCCTTAAAAATCTGATTTTATGAGGAGTGAAAGTAATACATACAGGCTCTTAAGTTTTTAGTATACTATTTCGTACTTTAATGCAAACAAATGAAATGTAACATAATATCCATCAATGTAAGGTTACGGTTTTTGGAAATTAGGTCTTGTATCGATCGTACTTAAGGAGTAAACTCCAGTCGTGCTTCGGAGTTGACACATGGAGCTTCTTATTTTTCTTCAATGGTCCGCAAAGGGTTGCCAATCATACTTTTTAGTAACGTATCGTACATTTTTACTAAATCTTTTTTATACTTTTGCATAAAAAATGAAGTATGTGAAAATACTGCAATTCCAACTCTGATGCGTAAAATGAAATACTTAATGGATAACTACTAAACTATTATCGATCCAGCTTTTACTGAAAGAGTTTATTCAGTAATGAATTTAAAATGGCGAGAAGAAAGGAAGAGGACATCTAAAAATGTAATGAAAAAATGAATTGTTTGTTTATTTAAATTTAAATTGAAAGATTGTAAAGATAGTTTCCAAAATTTTAAAGACAATGGAAAGTTCTTAGTGTGTATTAGAAGCACAGAAAAATGGTATCTCCAAGAGAAGAAATAAAAAATATTTGAAAAATATTTTTTTTTCCAATTTTATTTTTCTCAAAAGTAGTTGGCAACCCTAGGTTCTCGACCCTTGGCACAATTCTATGGCCCTCTGAAGCCTAGTTTTCGTGTCTAGTTGGTATGAAAATCCGTCTACCACGGTGCCATCTATTTTTAATTAAGAGACGCCATAAATGCTGTTTGGGACTATATTTGGGGGCTTATATATATATAATTTTTTTAACAATTAAAAAGATAGAAAAAGACATCACATATAAATTATATTTTTTTATGATTTTATTTACCATTAATTGATTGTGATGAAGTAATTATAACATAATAATGCTAGTGTTTTTTTTTCTTTGTTGTAATGTATTTTATATTCAGTGTCCGGAATTTGTTAGTGAAACAATAAATAAACAAAAATCTATGTGCATAAAACCCAATTAATTATTACTTAATTATTTGGCCTGAAATAATTGTGATGCGGCACTTGTTTAAATGTGATATAATGTATAATAAACGTACAAACAGTAATTTTTATTTGTTAATGTATTTATTATAAGTTAGTATTTAAGGAATCGTCCAATATTTAAAATGATTTTAAATGATCACCAGTGGACTTAACTATGTTTCATCTGATACACTTAACTTCAAGAAGACTACACTTAGTTATTTTTTATTGCAGGAGTTCAGCAGACAGGCATACTGCCCACTTGATGGAAAGCGGTTACCATCGCCTATGGACATTTGCAACTACAAATGCGCTGCTGCTCTCTTAAGGGAGATGAACTAATGTCGAAATACAACACAAGGTTGTTATGGCGACATAAATTTAGACCAGGGGTGGTAGCCATCCAGACGGGCAAACACCCTACCACCTGGCTGTGGGTTGTTTTGTTACCTATTAAGACAGGCCGCCCGAACGCAGGAAATTGTATTCTTTCTCCGCTCGTGCATGGATAGAAACACACTTAGCATCTATATGTAATAAATTCACTCATAATTAATAAAGAATTTTTATGAACACAAAATAAATATTATACTATCAGTTATTTTGACTTATATCAATAACTCATTTCCGGGACTCGAACCTACGTATTTTAAACAAAGTAATAAATGAATCCTAATGTAAACATTTTCTTGAAATTAAGTGTATTGATTATGTATTAGAAGTAACTGGAAGATTTACGGCACGACTTCCACTTCGCAAAATTCAATAAATTATGAACGTTAATAATTATTGATTTATATGGTTGACCAAACACAGTAACTATAATTATTTCAACGAATAGCGTTATATATTATACTAGCCGTTATGTATATAGTTGTTTAAGTTATTTTCGAGTGTGATTCTGAAGTGCCTTTATGTGGTGCCATGAGATTTTATTGTATTTAATAAAAAATTACATCCATTATTGTGTCTTATTAATTATAATAACGAATGATAATCCTATATACAACATGAACTTATATCTTTAAGTTAGCACTAAGCAAGTTTCTCTAACATTTATTAAGCTTACAACACTATCTGGGGCCCAATTGTGTTTTGTTAAAATCGCCGGATACTATTGTCTCAATTGTAGCTTGCTTGATTTTGGTATTCTGTTAATTTTAACGGCGTACTCGTGGCAAGCTTTATTTTTAGAAATTTAATGATATTGAGAAAAATCGCGAAACAAATCTTTAGTTTTTTATTGAAAACAATATTTATTTCGGCAACGCCACTTCTGATAATGGTAATACCATTTTCTTTTATTACTCTGCCGCGACGATGTCAAGAAATTGTTATATAGATTTAAATAAAGACTTGGGGCCCTTGCTTTTGAGCTACATCCTACAATCGTGTAGGAATGCTCTTTTACTGGGGTCATAATGGTTCTTATAAAAAAGCTAAGTCTAGATTGAACGTTGGAACGTGCTCCCTAAAAAAATTAGTTGGGTCAAAATATTTTGGGAGTAGGTGCAAAATTTTGGTCTCTTACATGTAAAAAATCGAGCCAAGTACTAAAATGTACATTTTAGTGCTTGACTAATAATGTCTAAAATCTGCATCTTATGGACTTTTGGCATAATAAATTCAGCAAATTGGGGATATTTCCAAAACTCAACCCGGAGACCCTGTACAAAAATAGACATAACAGTTTCATTTTAACGCCAATAATCGACCATTTCGACACTAATGCAATAGTGGAACTTCTCGCCGAAATTTTTCCCCTACGCTATGGCATGGGGTTATTTAATGTCGTAAATATACCTAATTATCTGCACCACCTACATCGCTAGATTAGGTTAAATTATTCCTTAATTAAGGTTGCCTGGAAGATACTGTTTTAAGCGATAAGGCCGCCTATTGTTTCTACCATGACAATATTGTAATTGTGTATTTTTGGTGAGCAATAAAGTGCTACCTATCCATCCAAATTATTTTCGATTAGTACAAAATTGAAGTGGTATTAGGAAAGTGTAATAAAACCATAGTATCGAAATATCAACAACTTTAATGATTGAATATATACAAGAACAATATGGATACACGTGAAAACAAATACCCTCCGATGAGAGACTTACAAGTCGAACGTACATTACAATCCGCCGACTTCACAACTAGGGCGTCTAATTATGGCATCCTCTTTCTAGAGCTGTTTTTCACTTAATGTTTGCTTAATTCATCGTACAGAGAAGTTCATTGAGAGTTAAACCGACACCAAACAGAAATACACGAAAGGAAAAGTTCAGTTTGTAGTCTTGTAACACCGTTGGTATAAATGACATTTGAGCGAACAATCGAATGGGACCTTGTCAAAGTATGCCAATAAGTTTTGTATGTAGTGGAATACTTACAAGCCAATAGATGACGCTGTGCAATAATTGAAGTCGCAAACGATTCCAGAAACGTAGAAACATAATATATACAAATTTCCAATAGTGACATACGGGTAGCGATGGGCGTTTTCGTTAAATTTTGTCATCCGATGCGCATCGTTATTTCAGGCATCGATACGATTTGTCAAAATTAGTTGCCGGCTAAAGTATCTCTGCAATATCAACTCTGCGTATAACATTGGATGCCTGTTGTCTAGTAGTTATGTAAATTATTTAGATACGATATTCAACATTACGACTTCTACTGGCATATTGTTTTAAAAGTGTGGAAGTTAAAAATAAACATAAGCTAATTAATATTAGTCTTTATTTTTAACAAAAATAGAGTTTACACTAAGAAAAACGAATTTTTCTAATTTGGAACTTGTAAGATGAGTTCTTCGTTAAATAAAATAAATAAATTATACCCGGCTTTGGAGAATATCTGTTCGCATGGCGCAGAAGTTATGATAATACTGCACCTCGAACGGTATATTTATGCAAAGTCGAGTATATTTTGGAATGACGAAGCCACCATTCAGTGGGATTGTTAAAAAATACATGAGATACTTAAAAAAATAAGTAAGTACCTATATTATTATAAAATTTTCTAACAGTTACGCACGCTCTTAGTGTTGTATTACGTTGATTGTTTGCCTTGCCCAACCATCGATCGTACCGAGAGCACCCGAGAGTGAGCGAGCGAGCGATACGTCGAGTCTTCGGTTTGTCATCGTTGCGTTTTCCGTGGCATGGTCAACGGTGCCTTTCGCTCGCTCGCGTTCGGTGAAGTTCGCATCGGATATTGCGGGCATCCGTTTTTCAATATATCGGCATCGGATGCCGGCATCGTCTACTGGTATCGTTGCTCAAAAACGTTTTTACAAAAACGACCATCTCTACATACGGGCCTAAGCGCGCTTCGCTTGGACGCTTTCGATTTCAGTCAATCTGATGGCATGATTGTAACATGACATTCACCAACCTACATAATGTAATACAAAAATCAGCTAAAGCTAAAATGTTCAAAAACAACTATATGATATTGTTTCAGTACGTAAATTAGTCCAATTTTTATTAAAGAATATAATATTTTTTAATGTACTTATATACAAAAGTGATAATACAATTCTCCATGTGCCGTTTTCAGACCCCAAATGACTAGCACATTTATGATAGAAAATGAAGTTTGCGTAGCGTTCTGCTACAATCGTTTCGGAATGTTCGATCACATGTGTCATAATGCAACCACTATGGCATCATTATGACAATAGTGAACTATTCCAATACGAATTTAATATTTAATTTGCTTTCAAAGTTGAGACAAATAGTTAGGCACAGGGTTATAGAGGTCTAGATACTGCTCGTACCCGCATAGTAGATGGAAAATCTTTATATTCTGATATGCCTGATATTCTGATTTGTAAGCTATATTACTGTAAAGTTTCATCAAAATCCATTCATAGTTTACGTGAAAATAGTAACAAACATACATCCTTTCAAACTTCCCCGTTTATAATATTAGTGCGAAGTAGATTAGGTTTATGAGAAGTACTTTCTTTAGAATAAACCTAGTTGCTTTTAACTTCGTGTAAAACAGCTCTAAAGAGAAAACCAACGTGGGATTAACTAATATTATTTCCATTAGATTTATAAAAGTCAACAAATAATTTTATTGACGGTCTAGAATTAGGGCGCATTCCCACTATGCCGCGACGACAGATAGTGACGTGTAGTTTTAAGTGTCGTGGTGGAGTGTTCACATATAGAATGACACGACTTACTGTCGTCTACGACAGTTTTTGCAGTGACGACAGATTGTCATGACAGTGGGAACGGCTAGCACGACAGTCGTGAAACGATAAAAGACCGTTAAATATTTTCAACGACAAACAGTCGTTATAATGGGAAGACCTAGAAGCGACAGTCGTCCAACGATGAATTAATCGTTACGACATAGCGGGAACGCGCCCTTAGTGTTATTTTTCTTCCACTTATAATTTTCCATTGCGTGACGTACAGACAACGGTACGCACTCTCAATGGTTCATCTAAACAAGCCTAACGCTAATTATTGCTGATTTCACCAAACATTGTGACCGCTCGTCTTTAGAAATATTGCAATATTGCTCTATAGATGACTTGGGACGAACAACAACTGCGAGTTTTCCACGCAAAAGAACTTATGAGATTTCCTCTTATAATACGACTAAAAGAAAGCTTATTTATTTATCGTCGTAACTTTAACAAAGAAATTCGTGTCGTTTCAATATTGAAGCAATATTTAATAAAAAATGTCAATATATGCAGGTTTTTAAAATCGCCTGCACGAGTTGTTTGACGATAATATCGAGGGCTTCATAATAAATAGGCGTGCAGACAAAACTGCAGTTTTACACTAAAGGGACAAAATTGGGAATAAATGGCTGACATTTGGATTATCCTCCTTTTTAAGTACACTTGCATACTGGTAAGATTTTCTAAATTGTAACATTGGCAATTTTGCGTATACGCCCATTTGCTATGAAACCCTCGATATACATGTCTTTGTATAAACCAATTCCTGTAAACAAAACCGATGTCTTGTAAAACTAATTATTCGTTGCGTTAATTACATAAGTTTTTTTTATAAACAAACACACGATTTAAACACGCCTACTCTTGCGAAGTATTCATTATATATTTGTAAACATTACCTAAATTTCATAGCAACAACATTCTCTGTCAAAGGCACCTACCATTTGTATCATCTTTTACTATATTGGAAACAGCTACATAGGTACTGGAACATATCTCCTAGGAGTTAAGTTAAAAACTCAAAAGAATCCATACAAAAAATAGTCAAATTTTTAAAAAATAACTAAAGCACTTTACAACTAGTGAATTTCATAATTTTAACACAGTTACTTTTTACATTTAACTATAGTTAATTTTATTCGTTTATTACTATTGTCTCGCAGCATATATATTATGATTATTAGCCGCCCGTACACCTGCAAGTTTTTCCCTAGTAAGTATTTTCAAAGAGAAAGTAACTTTATTGTTCTAAAATTACATTTTTTACATTATTGACATTGTACATGGAATAATTTTGCCTTTGACATATTGTTATTAACTAATTGATTTTCAACTAAATTACTATTCGAATGCCTGAAAGGGCAAAAACATGTGAAACATATTGTACTTCTAATGTTTCTACTTACCATGTTTTTAAGCAAATAAATGACTTGACAAGCGTCTAAGGCTAAGCGTGCACTGTGATTCACCAAAACACGAATCCGTTGTGAAGCGACGAGTCCAGTATTGACAGTCGCAATGCGCGCTCAGCCTTAGAGATTTACGCGAAAAAAACTTACAGGTGTAAGGCGAGGCTTACAATTGTACTTTTTATAACTACATAGAATTTTTATTGCAAAAATTATATATTCTGGATAGATATGATACAAGACGAAAAATGTGAGTATGCTGTAAAATAATTACAACAACTACTTAGCATATTATAACGCTACTCTCAATTTCGCCTTTTTATTCCTACGTTTCGGCAGTTTTCCAATATCATATTCCAAAATAAAGGTTTCTATCTAATTTTATACACTAAGGCTGTGCATAGATAGACATTTAAACCTCCCTATTCGATAGAATTAAGTGTTTCTGTCTCATAATAAGGACCTAATACCAGTTTGACTGAATTATTAAGTTAAATAGTATATACCCATTTCATACAAATCCTATGCAAACAGAGTGAGACAACAACAATAAATCGTTTCATTTTAAATTCAACCAAAAATTAGTGCTAAACGGGAATACCGAGGTTAAAATCAAATAATTGGTAAAACTATATGGCTAAAACGCGATTATTTTATTTTCACCATTGCTTAAATGTCTATGTATATCAGCCTGAACTGTTCAAAGAGCTTTCTTATCTGGTCAATTTCGATCAGAAACAAGTAGTTAAAATTGTTATACGCAGCGAAAAAAAAATTAAGAGAATACATCAAACAACTATAAACATAACCTAAAAGCAATATTTCCAATCGCCAAATTATTATTTAAAAGTAAATTATATATAAAAAAAACAAGAAATCGTTAATCCTAATTCCTAATCGTAGAAATAAAGAAAGAGTAAATAAAAGAAAAAAATGTACATATTCACAGCCCTAGCAACACTCTTCGGACACAACCGTCGGTCGTATTTACATCTTTTATTTCTTTAATATTTTTATCGTTGTCAATGTCGAAATAATGAAAAATGTGACAATAGGGTAGTTGACGCCAAACAATTGAGATACTTTTCTCAAATTACAAAACACCGAAACCACCTACATTTTGTACGAGGGTAGCAAACTAAGACGCCATTTCTAAAGAGTCAAATAGCGTACTAATTATATTTAAACAGCAATTTAAATTATTTTATCAACTGCCTTATACACTTGGTCCGTATTCTGGAAAGATCCATAAGTCAACTGACACAAGGGAATAATTTATGTTAATATGTTTAAATTAAAAAGTCAAACAAATCAAATTCACAATCGCGAGACATTTACAATACGAACAAAAATTATATGCGTTCCTGAAGTTTGAACAGATCATTTCCCAGACAAAGTGATTTCCGTGCAGAGCAGACGCTATCTCACTCACTCTCGCTAGGTCGATATACTATTTAGCAAGTCATCTCTTTCACACTACACGCTATCAGATGTAATAAGCTATTATTGAGGCGCATTTAAATTTTGCGCTTATTGTAAATGTTACCAGTAATTAAAACCGTCTTTAACCATCAGTATTGTCCCAGAATACGGCCCTAAGTATGAAATGTAAAGGGCATTTTCACCATAGACCTAATTGTATGAAAGTACTGCGTCACAGCGGTAAGCAATAAAAAAACAGATAGAGGAAGTGTGAACCACATTTAGTTATGCTAAGCAATAACCGTCTTACTTATTCCTTTTTATTATTAGATGAGACTGAATTCCACGGAAGTCATCGAATTAGACTAGTTTAAAACGTCACTCAGTTCAATTTTAAGGCCGTAAATTTATGTCAATATAATGTATTAGTCTGATTCCTTATATGCTAATTTGTTATATACTGCGCATACAAATGCATATTGTCTCGCAACTTCAATTTACTTCACAATAGGTGCAGTGAAAACGTCCCTTTAAACGTTACGGAAGTCGTTTTTTTTAAGTCATAATTCAATTTTAAACCAAAGAGGCTTAAAGTAATCCGGGCCAATTGAAAAGTCCCTAAAACGTAAGAATGACAAAAATACTAACTTTGTCATCTAACTAAATATAAAATTGAAATTAAGCAAACACCTCTATTTATTGGACAAAAAAGTATAACAAATTTCCAATATATTCAAGTAAATCACTTTTGTCAACTACTAATATACAGTACGCACAAAACTTATATGCCTCTTTGAAGTTCGTACACGTCGTTGCGACGAACAAAATTACAATGGTCACAGACAGCTGAGAGGAGTGTAGCGCTCTCGCTCGGCCGCTATTCGGATGCGCATGCCATCTCTCTCACACAACACACAGTAGCAAGCATTAGCAACACAGTGGACGTGCTGCTACTGCACTCGAAGCGCATTAAAGTTTTGCACATACTATATTTTTGCTCAACACTTTTGCATACTAAAGACTCAAATAATTTATATAATTCATATTTTTGCTGATCAAAATAGAAGAATAAACAGTTTCTAAGAGCGCTTTACCTACATATATACCTTCAAACAATAAAGCACTTCGACAAATTAAGTAATGATTTAACGCCTCTGCTAGAGCTGGGATTAGTGTTAGTGACTGTATCACGAAGATAGCCAAGGGTTTAATGAGTTATATGAAATGCGACATTGTTAATGACGTTAAGCATTAACACTCGTGAATACATAAAAGTGCAGTTAAAAAATTAACGGCGTTATTTTTTTATTATAACAAGTCGCATTTGGTCACAGCCGATAACACTAACGCAGATGGAGCAGGGCATAACAGAAACAACATAGATATTGTATAATTCATAGGTCGATGAATGTTTTTGATGATAATTGTTAGATGGAAATGAATGTTTAATTTGCGTTAAGCATACTTAATTTGATAAAACACGCCCTAGCATTAGAGATCAAACAAAATTAATGTAATTGACTATAAATAGTATAACTGGAATTGTAGTATAATGATCAAGATATAAACTATTTTTTATTAAATCTTAATATTTACAGCGATTTTAATCTGCCATCACTAAGCTGTTATTATTATTAGATTTAGTTAATTATTATTATTAGGTAATAAGCAATTGAAGCTTGATTTTTATTCTTTATCGTCGTGTCGTAGCCGGCTGGCAAGTCATTAACGGTACAAATAATTTCCAAACAAAAATTTGAAACAAACTTCAGACCTTTATGGATATGACAAAATAATCTCGTCTCAAAAATTATCTTCAGTCCGAACTTAAATTAAATTATAGTAAAACCGATGAAGCACAACACAATTTTTAAGACCACAATCTTCTTGCATTGTGAATATTTGACAAATTAAGAGCCTGTTATACGTCGGTCGCGTCAATTTTAATTTTTAAATTACGGTCTCGAACCAAAGACCTTAATCCAAGTCTCATTTGAAGTTCAATTTGGTTTTATCCTCGCAATCCGATAAAAGCCCAGCCCAAACTATATTAGTAAGCTTTTAGAGGCAACTCGAAAAGTCACATTTCACTAAACATTTGAGATTTTACACACAACGTACAACTATTCACATTGTTTTATCAAAATATATATTTGACCTCAAATATGCAGTAAAATATTTCCGAAATTGTTTACTCAAAAAACAACTACATTTCCAAAATTAATTTACCCTAATGAATAAATAAACATGTAGTTAATAAAAACGGTCTAAGACGCAAGACTAAATCATGTATATGATTTTTAATTTCCTGGACCTAAATGACAGCTGCGCTCGACATTTTTTTTATTCCTAAGCGAGTTGTACGAATTGAATCAACAACTCACCACTGTGAATACTTGTTGAAACTATACAATTTCGATAATAGAAATTTTATAGAAAAATTATATACGACTTGTTCTATAGAATTTCTATACAATTATATGCAGGTCGTTTTTGTCACTAAATTTTTGGGGGCACGCTAATTCCAGTAAGTTATTCACAATTTCTTTGTTGTTGTTTAATTATTTCCCTTTTCATGGCAATTTTTTCGATATTTCAGAAATTTCTTTCAAGAGCACTGTGTGCAAAAAAGGCCCTGACTATATATATACATAATCTCTATAGGATTCAATACAGTGGTGAGCTGTTTCAAGCTTGCATATGAAAAACTCAACTGTCATTTTAGTCCAGGTAATTAAAAATCAGTGTACAATATGGGAAGAGATTTCAACCTTTCACTTAACCCCCTCGCTGGTTACATTGCAGAATCATATTACGAATCTGTCAATGTTAAATATAGTTTGGTATAATATTAACCGTCGCACTCAGAAAATGATAATGGTCCGTTAACATTATGGTGAAATTTAACTTTATTTTATTATCTTTTTTGGAACTGTACTTTATTACAATTGCGTTTTAATTGTTTTAAGTGCGGCATTTGTTCGATGTTCATTTTGATTTCGACGTTTAATGGAGTAAAAAAAAAACAAATGCCGCGCTTAAAACCGTTAAAACGTAGTTGTAATTATTTATTTATTTTTAAATAACAATGATTTTTAACCAAAATATGATGATAAATAGTATTTTGTGATTATTAAAAAAAATATTGGTTATTAGTTTTAATGGGTTAAAGCCTTTTGAACCAGTGGATCGATATTTTGAACATTAGTTAAATCCAACATTATTCAAATTTTACATTTGTACTCATCATATTTATAATCGTCAAAAATTATAATTAAAATAAATTTAAAAATTCACTTGAAAACAACTATTTTTAAATTATAAATTCAAATTATATTATTATTTTTAATCGTTCGTAAACCTCAGAGTGCGACTAGTAGATAACAGAACGTCAAAAAATATATATACTTGGGGTGTTGAGTAGTATGGTTCTGCAGTGGTTTTTTGGAGTGGACCAGTGGCCATTGTGAGTTGGCCTTCGCTCAGAGGGAGTCGCGGTGCCAGACCCAGGTCCTCTTGGTGTGGTCGAACCTGTGCGCCAGCCACTGGGCCTGGAGCAGCTCGAGCCTGTCCTGACTCAGGTACAGTGGCTTGCCACGTCTGCAATACAACAATACAATACGTAAACAACTTGTTTTTAATAGTAGAAAATCAATACATGCTAAATTTGAGCGATCTATTGTTCGCGTAAATTAAGAATTCAAAGGAGTGGTGGGCGCCATGTTGCTAGGAGGCTATAATCTACAAATGGATAATGTCGGTCAGTCGAGGGAGCAGTCAGTGGTGTTCTGACTGCGAACAAAGCGTTACGTAGTGGGATCCTCGCTGTTAACATCGCGAACGATGTGCAGTTCAGGGGCCATCTTGAAGGCAAGGCAAAACTTGCCTCCAAGAAGCTGGGAGTACTAAGTCGGTCCAAGCAGTACTTCACACCGCGGCAACGTCTTGTGCTTTATCAAGCCCAGATGATGCGCATATGGAGTACTGCTCACACCTGAGCACCTGGCGACCAGCTTAATCCCCTGGACTGTATTCAACGTCGAGCCGTTCGCGTTATTGATGATGCCTACTTACAGCGGTCTAGATACGCTTGGTTTTCGTAGAGACTTCACGACTCTGCGTATTCTACTGAGGAACTGTTTAGAATGGTGCCTCCGTCCTCTTTTTACCATCGAACTTTTTCCACAGCGCTACGAGCTGTGCTGGGGCGAGGGTAGCAGCTCTGTGAAAGTGCGCACTCACTTGAGGTCCCTGTCCTCCTCGTCGTAGTCGTCGAGGTAGAGGCTGCCCCAGAGGCAGGCGCGGCGGCCACGGATCACGATGATGTACGTGGACGTCACCACCAGGAAGATGCCCGTGCCGCCGCCACACTCGTTCGCGTGCTGCAACCAGCGTGTCGCAAAATTATAACAAAGTGGTGGCCAAGAGGATTATCGAAGAAAAGAGGGAGACGAACCGTAGAGAAATTGCAATGAATGGAATGAAATGTGCAATGATCTGTACGAACTTCAGAGACGCATTTAAGTTTTGTTCGTAACATGCGATGCCAACCAACCTGAACAGCTTCAGCGACCTGCTGCTGCCTGCAGCAGGGCTGCTTGAGGCAGACGAGGGTCCCGCAGAGCAGGCAGACGGAGGCCTCTTGGGCACGGCCACGCACTTAAGGCAGACGCGCTCGTGGTAGTACGTGAACAGGCGGTCGTAGTCGCGTGGCAGCGCCAGCAGCGCCGGCTGCGACCACTCCACGTGCAGTGAACGGAGCAGCCGCCGAACCTGCACGGCTCCAATAGTCAATCCCCAGATGCAGTGTATTTTAGTAAAAATATTTATATATTTATAAAAATACTAGGATATGTCTGCGACTTTGCCCACGCTTCACTTGAAATTGTCGCGGGATTACCGGGGCACAAAGAATCAAGTAAAAAATATTCTATGCTATCGTTTTAATGAAAATTGTCGGAGTAATGTAATTTTTGTGCACCCGAATTTCTTCAACCACTCCCGCGAGATTCCTGCGATTAATACTATCACACATTTTATTACATTAAAATTGCTATCAATCAATGAAAACAATCACATTCGTATTCAATTCCTTTTGATGTAGCCATTTTAAATAATTCCAGAAAAATCCTTGGGATTCTCAGGATTAAAAGTAGAGCATATTTCAATCTAAAAATTTGCTGTCGAACAGCGAGAGTCAAATCGAAATATTTTCTAAATTCTGTTGTTGTAGTAGTGCATATAGGAATGTTTATTTTTTACTTGGCACCGAGCTGCAAGATATTGTCCAAAATATGTATGTACACTCACCGCCAGCTGGCCCCTGCTGGCCGCGGCGCCCAGCTGCCGCGCCCAGCGGCGCGCGCTGGCGTCGGCGCCGGGCGGCAGCGCCCTGGCCGCCGACCACTCGCTCCACTCCATGCCGTCGGTGACCAGCTCCAGGTAGTACGCCAGCCGGACGAACTCCTGCCGCGGCGTCTGCACCTCGGGCAGCTCGCACCCGTACAGGTGGTGCCGTAGCAGCGCCGCGATGCGCACGAACGGCAGCAGCAGCTCCTGGAGCTACGCGGGGGACATTCACAGGAACAAAATTAAAATGGTGTGATGAGTAAGAGTTCCAATTTGAACACTTACAAACCAATAGATGGCGCTGTGCAATTATTGAGGTCGCAAACGATTCCCGACACATCCAACAATAACAGAGGGCCCTAGCTCTGCGGGGCATATCATTAGACAGATCTTCGTTTGAGATGGAGCAGCATTGAGCATTCCATCCCGCTCCTCCACCTAGTCGGGCCATCCCCAAAGCCCAAAGTAGAGATGAGTCGTACTCGTTAAAACGCGTACTGTACTGAGAGTCTTATGAGTACGATTAAGTGTAAATACTGGTTTCAAAGACTAGCTCCACGAGTATTTAGAAGTACGTCCATTGTCCATTGTCACTGAGTACTGAGTAGAAACTTGTTAAAATAGTAACTAGTACCGTGTCTTCATTGGAATTATATATCAATATTTAGGTTAGTGATGTGAGCCGATTACAATATTTGACACCGACGACACCTGTTCCAGGATATACGCCTCACCACTACCCCAAAGCCCACTTCCGCCTTTCCCGTCCCATCTTCTCTATCCTGTTCCTACTGTTTGATCCCTTATCTAATCCCCTTTCTACCCCACCCTAACGGCTGACAACGCGTGGACTTTGCTCCAGATTTTACAAACACCTACAGCCGACAACATCCACTTTCCAACCCCTGGAGTGGTTTTTTTAACGCACAAAATGAAGAAATCCATAAAAAATTCACAGAACATGTAACCAATAGCAAAATTCGGTATTTCGCCGTAGCCCAACAGTGGGCACGCAACATGAGGGTAGCTAAAAAATTCACGACACGCAAAGGTGATTCATTGAAATTGAAATTTGCAGGTTTTTGAAGGGACGCCTTGTCAGCTTCACGATAGGAAAATATAGATATTATAAAATAAAAACATTATAAAAGATCAATGACTTATACTATTTGCAAGCGTTTATTTAGATTTTGACATTAGCACATCTATCGAGTTGCATCTTGACAGTGAGACACAGACAGCTCATATGAAACAAATGACATAATTGTCATACTTCATGTTGTGGGTAACGTAATAGTGATGTCCGTGAGTCACGTAGCGCATATACTATTAACCCATCGACACCATTGCGTAAGTATTTGATAATAAAAAAAAATCTACTTTGGAAAGAAATAACCGCAATTATATTAGAAAAAGGGTATAAAGCAGTTTAACAATAACAGAAACCTGTTTCTCCATGAGCTGTATGTCGGGCTGGTGGTGAGTCGAGGTCGAGGCCGGTGGGCCGTCCTCCGTGAACAGCTCGGAGCCTGCCAGCGCGTGGAGCAGCAACCTCGTGGCCTGGCGGAGGCCCAGGGGCTCCCCGGGCCGGGGCGCGGACGCCAGCGCGGCCCTGCCCTCGGCGCTGGCTTTCGCACAGAACTGGCACACCACTTGGTAGTACGTCAGGGCATACAGGGCACGCACTATGCACGTGAAATCCTCTGCGAAGAAAACAGTCGCCATTATACAAATGAATGAAAATTCATAACTGTGTTCTGCGCAATGACGTGTACGAACTTCAAGAGCGTATATAAGTTTTGCTCGTAATTTAAGTTGTACACTTTAGGTACGTGTATTTTTAGCATTTTGCCACACTAAGAGTAGCTTAATGTTTTTTCCACATCTACGAGTATAAAGAATATTTGGAAGTGACTATTTGGACCACATTTTAGCTGACCCCAGCTAAAATCTGGTCAATATGTTCGAGTAAAAATGAAAAGGGTAATTCCTTTAGGTCTGATAAACCGGTGATAAGTCGTTCATTGTTGTTTTATTAGGGAAGTTTGTAAATAATTCTGGGTGCTTTTGGTTTTTGTTGTAGGGGACATTTGTGAGAGTTGGTATCACTACGAGTCAAGTTACCGTGGACGTATGTATAAGTGCAAACTTACGCATATCCAGATACGGGGGGTCCTGGGGCGCCAACAGCAGGAAGTGTATGAGCAGCGCCAGGGGATCCCTGAGCAACAGGGGCACCGGCCTGGCGGTGTTGGGCGCGGTGGGAACGGGTAAATGGAGGTCACCCTCCGTGGTCGGCGGGGTCGCGGGGGGCGTCAGCGCCCGCCACGCTTCCGCAGCACCCAGACCGGCTCCGGCGGCGCTCAGCACCCGAGTGTGTGCGCCCGCTACCACCAACAGTGGAACTAGGGAAATCAAATGTCAAAATTAGTAAATCAAGAATTATAATTGTATGCATGTGAAAGTCACTTTATATCGCTCCAGGGAAAATTCCCGCGGGATTCCCGGAATAAAAAGTAACGCAGATTTAAAGTCTAAGAATTTGCTGTCGATAAGCAAAAAACTGCATCGAAATCGACCCAGTAGTTTTCACGTAAGTTGTTCGGGATTCACGTGAAAACAGGTAGCACAATACATAGCACGATGTGTGAGCGGGACGGATGGTGTGCGAGCGAAATAGAGCAACTATTGGTGTTGGCGCTCCCGCGTTGCACTAAATTCTTGTCCATCAAGATGACTAGATGTATGCACCTCCCATAGCATGTTTTGAATTTTTATACACAGTGTAATAAACTCTATATAACGACACCGAAGGGACTGTATTTGTAGCGTAATAGAGAGTTGTCTTTAAATGGACGGAAGTTTGTTAGTTTTGTCTGACGTGTTTTGCTGCACCAGCCATTTTGTTGTATTTTATTCATATTGCAATATTAAAGCATCTTGATGATAATGGAAGTACTTAGAAATTTCGGTATGCATGATGCCGATAGTCTAGTTTATTATGGATTAAGATAGTAAAGCGACAAAGAACGTATTCAGCTGCGCAAGTTGAAAGGTGTTTTGTTATACTGAATTGTTGTCGTTAGACCGAGTGACGTTAGATGGAGGTGACCTCTCAAGGTTACCGATGCACTCGTTGCGCGGCTTGTACCGCGGCGCGGCGCCCGTCTGCAGCGTGCCGCCGCGCTGCACCAGCTCGCACTCGAGGTTGGTGCGCACCAGCGACGCCACGAACGTGAAGATGGCGCCCGGCGACGAGCCGTAGCGCTGCTTCAGCTTGCCGCCCGCCGTCGCCGTCATGTCCTCCATCGCCTTGCCCATCGCCTCCGAGAGCCGGCTGGCCGCCTGCGCGAACGACAAACACCACTCACTTCACATTTCTTTCATTACCACATTTTGCCTTCTGGCAGCGGACGTTGTGCTATGCAATTTTACATACATACATAACTTCACGCCAGGTCCCTTGTGGGGTAGGCACGAACAACAGAGCGCCATTTAGGCTTATTCTTACACACCTCACTTGCTTCTTTGACATTCATAGTTCTTGTCATGCATGCTCGTCTGTTCTTAAGGCTCCTGATATCACCTTCTGCTAATACACGATCAATTTGATCATGGAAGGTGTGTCGTGGCCTTCCGCGACTTCTGCATCCATCCACTTTTGCATTGTATATCTGATTACTCATTCTTTCATCATACATTCTTTCCACATGCCCGAACCACCGGAGCATTCCTTTCCTTACCTTCACCCCGACACTCTCTTTCGGACCAACTCTCTTTCTTACTTCGGTATTACGAACGCGGTCATATGCAATTCTATTTTCTAAAAATGTGGTAAAATTACTCTAAAATGCACAATAATTGTAGGATATTGAAAGTTTTTGAGTAGTAATTGTGTGTTTTTGTTAAATGATGGAAGATGACTCCCGTACACCCTTTTTTTTGACCAGGGGAATTCCGTTTGAGGACTAAACCGGGACATGCACAGAAGCCTGGGGGGGATAATTTGCGACCCGTGAGTGTGGAATTCGCCAGATCGGGGATGGCACTAGTATGCCCAGTCAGAATGGGCGCTACGCTAGTGACACTCCCCAGTTACGGATACCCATTAAAACCCCTGAGTGTTCCGGGTAATAGGTAAGTGGGCCTCCCGACTCCCGTACACCCTCTTTTACCCCCTGAACACCTCTACCCTCAGATTCAGGATACGCAGTCCCAAATTCAACCCTATAAAATTAGTTGTTATGATCTCCAACTGATTAATATTGAAAAAACGTAAAAAATATGGATCCATAGGCAATAAAATAACGTAAGTGTTAACGAAAAATAAAAAACGAATTATCAAAAAGTTGCGTCGTTAATATTAAGTCGCTATTATTAAATAAGATTAGACGTCCATAGAGTAATAATAACCATAAACAAAATTAAAACTAAATAATTAAAATGAACAAGTTTTGAGGTAGATAGTAGGCTAAATACAATTTTAACAATACTCATTGACACGTGATCACAGCTAAAGAAAAATGGCCGAAACGTCGGAATAATTAAAACCAAACGATTTAGCGCACTTAAAATCGTTAAAGCGTAGTTTTATTATGTTGCTATTTAGTATTCTTGTATTGTATGAACATCTGTCCGCATTTTCACTGTAGCCAATGCGGTGGGGGAGTATACTGACCGGCTCCGGGTGGTGGGCGTCGAGCATCTCCTGGATGACTTGGGTCCTGGGCCTCTGCGCCTGGAACTGCTGGGCTCGCGGCCTGCTGTGCGGGGCCAAGGGGAGCACCGTGTTGGCCAGCTGCCGGCACAGCGGGCACAGGAACTCACCTCTGTCCACCTGATAGATAGACGATCATACTTTAGGGGGCTTCGAACAATTTTTTAATATTGACTTTATGGGAGCTGGATACGTCCAGTCCACGCAGCAGACAGCGAATAACTAGCTGAGGCAACACGGAAGCGCACTAGTGATGCAAATTACATCTACAATTAATATATCGATCACTGTCGTGAAGTTATTTCATTATGTCACTGCTATTTCACCGGTGAAAAATCACCAGCCGTTATTTTAGAACCGACGATGAAATAACAGTACCGAGTCGTGTCACGGTGATGGCTGCAAGTGATTATTGGAACTGTGAAAAGAAAAAATACATTGCACTCTCAACGATACTTTACGGCGTTACAAATAACTCAAGCAAACGAATGCCCAATGTCAATTTTACTCAAATAAGTTCGCTCGTCTGTCGTTTTGACTCTCTACTTAGCTATTTTGTACTACGTTCAACGGTTTGTCTCACGTGAAATTTAACGGCCGTTTCCTATTCTATTATTAACTAGAGTGATATGAAAATTATAACAATTTTTAATGGAACAGTCTGTTCTGTGACTTATCTTGCATAGGATTGCAGATAACCTCGTGATGTTACACGTAGAGTTTGACAAAAAAATATATAAATAGTTGTTGCAATATTTTCTATTGTATATACTTTATTTACATAAGTGTACACAATAAAAGCAAGTAATCATCGGCAAACCTTACCCGCTTATAGTTTGAAAAGGTGCCACGTGAAATGAATCAATTTGCAAAGTGGCGAACGTTTTGCCCCCGCGACTGTACACCGGCCGTACCTGCAGGTTGTGCGGCCTCTGGGGCGCGGAGAGCGCCTTGAGGTAGGCGGACAGGCAGCGCAGGTGCAGGTGGTGGCCGCACGACTGCACGTGCACGCCGCCCTCCCAGCCCACGTTCACGCTCAGCAGCCACGACTCCTGCACGAACAGACACCACCACCACTTTCCATCATATCAACACGAAACTATAGCACGGCTCTTGTGTAAAGCCAGATCAACCCATTTGAAAAGGAAGAGAAGGGAGGGGTGTGAGATTTAAGGGTGAAGAACGGTTTATTTTGATTTCCGGCAAAACTGCAAGTCCCATAGAAAAAAGTTGAATGGCAAAGTTGAAGCTAATAAAAAGATCTACAACTCATGTATTTACACTTTTTTCACATAACCACAAAATTTGTGTGAAAATTTCAAATAACCGAGATTTAGTTTTTAATTTTTATCTTTTACAAAAAAAAATCTCGAAATTTGGTGATAACTTACCTTTGTATGTCCCAAACACAATGTAATTTTTTTATATAAATATTTATCTTTTTACCTTATTATGACTTAATATCGAAAAATCACCCTAATTTTCAATCGATAATTCTCGCGTCAAAATATCAGCTTTTTTAAAAAAGTCGGTGGGCCTTTTTGTTCCTTGTAAATATGTATTACGATGGTAAATGTTCTCAGAAAATGCAAAGAAACGACAGGTGGTAAGGCCTAAACCCTCGCTTCCCTATGAAATACCTCTTGTTGGGTTTGACGGCGCCGGTGGCGCTGGCCTCACCTGGTCGAAGTGCTGGTGCAGGTCGTCGTGCTGGCGGTAGTGGTGCGCGGCGGCGGTGCCGTCGTGCTGCGCCTGCAGCCGCTCGCGCTCCGCCTCCGACAGCGCCAGCCGCGCGCACCCGCCGCCCGCGCGCCGCCGGTGACCAAGCACCGACGTCGACTTCCGACAACGTCACAGTTAGTGTGATAACACATGACCTTAGTGTCAAGAAGACAAAAAAAAACAACAAAATAGAAAATGTTTATTTTTTACTTTTGAGTATAAAGTCGATTTTGTTTTTGTTAGAAAAAAACTACTCTTTAGTTACTATAGAAATAATATATTATGCGCCTGTACAAATTACACTAATGGCACGCGTATACAAGTTTTGCCTTTCGAAGCGTGTGCATAGCGCTCTTCAGCGAGGGTTGCTCTCAATTTCCCTGGGACCCATACATCAAATATTGTCCTGGTGACAATAGGATCATTACATCTTTCGAATAAAAAACAGATTTTGAAAATCGGTCTACAATTGATGGAGAAATCACGTAACAAACATACAACCGAGTTGAAAACATAGTTATTTTGGAAGTCGATTGAAAATTGTTTCACTTGTAGAATATCTTGGAGTATAAAACCAATTAAAAATAAGTTTTTACAGAACTTCATGACAATGTTCTACACAGCGACGTGTACGAACTTCAGAGATGCATTTAAATTTTGTTCGTATTACATTGCCATGACTAATCTTGTCACTAGATTCCGTGCTAAATTTATAACTAAAAAATCAAGTATAGCACATTCTTTTGTTTAATCTAAAAATACCAATTTGGTTATAGATTTTTTTTAAATTACCTGTAACAAGACGACCAATCCGATGGGATCCTGGGGTGTGGTCGGCGCAGTGGTGTTGCATATGACACAGTCGTAGTCCCTCTCGACGGGGTCTTCCTCCCACTCCATGGGCGCCTCGCCGCCCTCCATGTTCTCCATGGCGTTCATGAACTGCTGCTGTCGGCGCGCAAACTCGCGCATCAGCTGCTGTTGACGCTCGCGGGCGCGCCTCGATCGCTCCTCTTTCTCTCTTCTTTCCCTGTTTTTATGGATTGCCACATTATAAAAGCGTCTAAACACGGTTATTATCGAACCAATTATCGTTCAATTATATTATTTATTTATTATATGAACTTCCTTAAGACTACTTGTAAATGTAGTGTAGTAATGTTTATACAGTTTGTGTCTTATTCGTTACATATAATGTTGTTGTCAGCCTGAATTTATCTTGTTTGATTTCTTTTAATAGCATCTTTCGCTATTTTCAAGCAATACCGTTCCAGGAGTAGTCTGGCCTGTTTATCCCTTAACATTAGACTTGGAATCTGCTCCAATATTTCCATTTTTGTTGCTGTTTCCATATCACTTCTGAAGAGGTAATCTTCGGTTATTGGAAGACAAGGTACCGTATGGTCTCATCCCCACCCGTGTTACATGAACATATAGCGGAATTTTCACATTTAAATCTGATCAGATAGGTAGAGAACAGAGTTTATTATATTTAGTACTTACGCAAAAATTTCTTGTTACTTTACTTTTATTCATTATTAGCTGAACTTTTTTTAAATCATGGTTGCAATGCCACGTGCCGCCTCATAATCAATAAATAAAAACGTCGATTTCTAAACGAGGGGACGAACCACAAACGTTTGACATTCAAAACCAGAAATAAAGAAAAAATAAACTTCATTTCTAAATATAAATTGATTTCTGAACGAATTTTAAAATTAATCGATTTCTAAACGACGGCACGAACATCAAATGTTTGACAGGTAGCAATAGTTTCCAAGGGAAAGCGAAATTGTTTGTTTTACTAGAAGATCCCAAGCATTTTTTCTTATTTACTCAACTTTAAAACCTTCCCTGAACTTCCACAAAACCAACCAAAATCAGCCAAACCAGTCCATCCGTTTTCTAGTGTTAGCGATAGATATATATATATATATATATATATATATATATATATATATAATGTGTTTTACTTTTTATATATAAATTAAAAAACTAATGGTTGCTCTAAAAAGAGAAACAACATTTAATGCTACTAATTCACAATTTCAATCAATCTATTATCTTTTAACAATTTTAAAATAGCACTTCATTTGTTTATATTTTCCAACTGCTAAAACTCTGACAAGTGTGTTGTACAAGTGACATAACACTGACACTTGACGTATACAATGACCATGCGCGCCAAATTCAAACTAAATGAAGTTACTCTTCATTTACATATATATATATATATATATATATATATATCTGTCGGAGGGAAAATATAAATCGGACAATTGTTGATTGGGTTTATAACGCACAATATTATTTGTTTACATTTTAACTACTTTTAAAATACTTAATTCTATTTTATTTGGTTTGTTAAATGTTTCTATAACTTAAAGATCGTTCTAACCTAATAAAAGTTATGAATATTGTAATTTAATAAACGACCAATCAGAGCAGAGCATATGGCTCGGAGTGGAGTCAGACGCCCACTATTAGACTTGAGTAGTATCTACTTCGGTAGACTGAGGAGTTTTTGTGACACATTTGGTTGGTGGCAACAGGTCGAGTTGGACCATGGAGTATTTTAAAGATAGTATTGAAGTTGCAAGTATGAGCGGTGCCCTGAATCCGCTGCTCGGTCTAAACTATGTTAAAATGTTTTTTAAATCTAAATTAAAAGTGTATGAACCGGGGCCATTGCGTTTTTATGCTCGCATTTTATCCTGATGACGCCCACTAAACCTGCAATAACTAAAGGAGATGTCGTGAGAACGAGGCTTTCTCCGACATATATATATATACAGCGTGTTTCAGATCTTACTACAATAAATCAGACCACGTTTTCGTCATGACGCACTCTACCCAAATACAAAAACGAATCAAGGTAGCTTCTTTGGTTTAGCTACAGGACCTCATTTTTCATTTCAGAATTTTACAACAACATGTATCTGTTATTGAGACTAAATCGGTAGGTTAGTGACCAAATGTATCATGTTGCCGGCACGTCTCTTCATCATTAAACGCGGAAGATGTTCATTCTTACCAAGGTCAGTGAACCAATATTTACAAGATGTTCTGTTTTTTTTGTCTTTTTATCGTAATTAATTTGTGCGAAAATTGGTTTTTTTTAATTTTGACATTACGGTTGATTTGATAGTACCAAAAACTTTGTACGGAGTAAGACTGCTAAAATTATGATTTACTGTCATTTGAAATGAAGCAGGTTGTATATATATATTGTGTGTGTGTGTGTGTATAGATGTATGTATTATGTTTAGTTGAAGTGTACCTGGCCCTCTGCTCGGCCTGCCGCTCCCTCTGGTGGGGCCACAGCGTGTGCCTCACGTGCGCGATGGCGGCCGCGCACCGCCCGTCCAGCCGCGCCAGCTTGCGCAGCACCTGCCCGACGAAGTGCGGCCCGTCGCCTGCGACATACACGCCGCACTCAGGCTGATGCTCAAAGCGAGATTCCATTGCGATAGTGGCGAAAAATTCGTATTCTACCACATTCACAATATCGTCTCGATATCGTCGAGGCGGAAAATTGGAAACGGCGGTAGCGGAAATACATAATTAAAACATTTCACGAGTTCTCGTTTGTACACAGAATGTTAAAATCAAGCAAAACTACGATTTGATACAATAGCGTCCGGCAACTTTGATGAGATATTAATAGTAGAAAAGTGCCCTTAGTGGTGGAGTGTCAGTAGCAACATGGACGACGTAGAATAAATAAGAAGGAATAACGGGATAAAAATGAAATAATTTATTTTCTTATGGCATGGTACAGTCGCGGAATGAAAATGTTCATCACCTTAAAGTCGTTATTAGCTTGCACGAGTAAAGAAACAATAGTGTAAAGATTTTAATAAATGCTACTTTTATAATATATAGAAACATGAAAATATAAAATTGCAACATTGACAATGACAAAAACTGAGATCAACAATCAGAAAGAAAGAGGATATAATCACAATGTTTAAAACACATATTGGACCAATAAAAAGTTTCACATGTCTAAGCACCCTTTTTAGACAAAATAGAAATTAAACAACTTCCACTTAAGTAATTCTATACTTTATTATCGAATAGTTAAACATAGTTTTCTGTAAAACATTCTGTTCTGTGACTTAGTTTGAAAACTAGCGAACAATTTCATACCTCGACTGCGCATTGATTTACAGGTCTTAAACATTAAATTGTCTAATATACTATGGAAAGTTATTGAAAATAAAATAAGAAAACTCTCTACCAGTGATGTGAGAAAGAGGAAACCTAGTTACCGATAGGCTCGTGGGTGGCGGGCGGCGGCTCGTCCAGCGAGAACGAGTCGAGCCTGCCCGAGAGCTGCGAGTGCAGCTTCAGCAGGAGCGATATTATGGACTCGTTCACCAGCACCGAGTCCTCGCTTTTCGTATGCAGTTGGACCTGAGACCAAAGTCAACGAATTTATTATTATTAATTAGTAATTTATTGCTAAGATGTATGTACACAAGGTGTTACAATATGCGTGGTTTCAATACACTATGCCTTATTAAGCGTGCAATGTCCGAATACATGTCAGAATATATTATAACTAAATTAGATTATATATTTTTTTTATGAAATTACATGTCTAGTTATAAAATATTATTTATCTATACTAATATTATAAAGTGGTAAAGCTTGTGATGTTGTTATCTCTGGATCTACTAAACCGATTTTGAAATTCTTTCACCAGTTCAAAGCTACATTCCTGAGTGACATAAGGTATATTCGATCGTGATTAATATTAAGTATTATTTAATTTTTTCTGATGCCCAGCGAAGTGGGCACAGGACAGCCAGCTAGCTAATTTTAAAATTTGTTTTATTCATATAAACGTTAAAATCCATTACTCTTGAAGAAAGATATTCAGAATAAAGGGAGATGGTAGTGTGTTTGCCCGACTGGATAGCTACCACCCCTGGTCTAGAGTATGCCGCCGTAGCAACCTTGAGTTGTATTCCGGTATTAGTTGGTCAGTTTCTCTTTAGAGAGCGGTAGCACCTTTGCTTATTAACATTAATGTCCATTGTCGATGGTAACCGCTTTCCGTGAGGCGCCGTCCGCGTGTCTGCTGAACTCGGGCAATAAAAAAAAGGTGAATTGCTTACAAAGTAGAGTTGAGTAGGACATGATTTTAACATAAATTCGTAACAGTAAATTGACATTTTGTACTGAAACAGTACAATGTATCACATCAAATGAGCCGAGGAGATTTGTATGTTTCGTAGCGCGGCAGTACATTGGAAGCGATGAATCCGGTGAGGCGGTGAGCGTCATTCCCTTATTTGCCCCGTACAAAACTTCTAATTCGGAAATGTTCGTTAAGAATCGGATGTGATCGGCCTCGGTCACCTCATTTTACTAGCAGTCGTACATGTCATGTTGTCCTCTTTGTCATGTGAATATCCGTCCTCGTTCCGTCCTTCCTCTTACGTTTGACGCGTGAAGAGTAGCGGGACAATATTTTTTGAAGTAGTACAAATTTAAATTTTGAGCCATATCAGTACAAACGTGTTTTGTACGGGACAAATATACTGCCTCACGCGTGCACTACTCATCACTACTACAAAGTGCGTAAGCAGTTGATACGCGAACGACTGACCTGGTTGCTCGTCGACGGCTGGTCGAGGGTGGGCGCGGGCAAGGGGGGCGCGGGCAGCGCGCGGGGCGCGGGCGGCGAGTGCGACCGCAGCGACACGCTCCACTCGGGCCCGTCCACGTCTGACCATACCGACATAATATCGCACAATTTAGTATCGAATTATATTTACCATAGACGACATGCAAAGCTGACATAGTTCCAACAATATCTATATGTATAATAATATTGTAGAGGTCGAATTTCTGTACAATAACAAAAAAATGCTAAAAACCGATTCAGAGGGATGTAAGAAGTGAAATAGAACTAATTTAGACTTTTTTCAATTTTTTGCCTTTCCGTTTGTACCGGCTAATCTCTAAAATGACTGGACCGATTTAAATGAATTGTTGTATGGTGGTAGTTTATAACCGTGGTCAACATATAGGATATTTTTGATACCGAAAAATTTAAGAGTTCCCGTGGGATAGTTAAATAACCGCACCACGCGGACGAAGTTGTTGGCATCAGCTAGTAATGTAAAAGTCTGTAACCGCATACACTCGTTCACTTGTACGCACACCACATACATTACAAATGTCACACGAAGTCATTTCCAAATGTGTAAACTTTAAGATAAATTTCTTTTATATAATGTACTAGAATATGCCAGCGATTTAAGCGAAAGTTAAGCGTCGACAAACCACGCTTAACTTGAAATTCCCGCCAATTTCCCGGAACAAAAAGGGTGGCAACATTAAAAAAAATGTAAGCTATGTAAATGTATGTAACGTTTTAGTGGAAAGTGTGTCGGAATAAGCTAACTTTTATGCATCTGAACGGTTCCTGGGAAAATTCACACAAGTTTCCCGGGATATAAAATATCACATATTATTATTACATTAAAATTGTTATCGATCTATAAAATCGATGACGATCATTGATGTAGGGGTAGGCAGAGACGATGGATTTCCACCTGCTATGATCCTGACAAACACTTAGCTTCATCAACTTTCATTAATCTCTTCATACACACATGCGTATTCAAAGTGCTTTTCACATGACCTTAATTCAAAATACCTTCAATTGAATCATGGTGAGCACGTCGCGCTCGAGCAGCACCGACTGCTCATATTTTTGTCATATACTTGTTTTGTGATTCAATTTTCATCTAGCCTCTCTACATGCCCAATCCACCTTTCACATTCATTTTACAAGCTTTTATTTAACTTATGTACCTATTTAATTAAATGTCTGTATGTAAATTCGGGTGGAATCTTACAAGTTAAATTTTATCAACTTCCCGGTTTCCGATTGAGCTGAAATTTTGCAAGCATATGTATATCGCGTGATATATGGAGTCGGAAAAGTGGCCATAGGAACTCTTGTACTAAACAAGATAGACCCGTCGTGTTTGGGCTCGTTTTACTTGTCTCGGCTAGCACTCTGCTCCTACATGATCTCCAGGATCCCAAGAGCTTGTATTTAAAAACCTTTTAAAAAAGCTAATTTCCTCCATCCTTGAGTTTTATTAATCTACATGAATGAATAATTACAAAACGACGCTTCGAAGTTAAGAATAGACTACTCTGTAAACCAGAACCATATTAAGTAATCTCACCATATTCGATGGGCACCGGAGGCGTGTCCAAGTCCGAGGCACCGGCTATGGCGAGACTCATCTCCTCGTCCAGAGATTGCAGCGCCAGTATGTTGTTATCCATCACGTCCTACGAAAATGCCAAAAACATTCAAAAACAGTAACAAATTACTTGAACTGAAGCTATGTTTGTTTATTTAACTTTAAATTGGGAATGTAATGATAGCTTCCAAAAATTTGGGACAGTAGAAATATTGTTAGTGTGTGCTAGAAGCACAACAAAATAGTATCTCCGAGAGAAGAAATAAATAAAATTTTAAAAAATACTTTTTTTCCCTACATTTCTTCCAAACACTTTATTATTCCCTACTTAAAAAATGTAATAAGTACGTTATATTTTTCAAAAAAATAGTTGGCAACCCTAGTGGCCTTACTTATAATCGTTTGTTAAATTTTAAGAAACTGCTCAGCAACTGATTATCGAAAATCTTACCCATAAACTTCTCTTAAGGATAAGAGGTGGTGGTAAAGTAACTCATAAATAACTGTCAAAAATAATCAACATCGAGAGGTAGTTTAAGTGACTGCTAAAAGGCAAGATGACAAGTTTTATTTCAAAACGGCCATTGATTAGGGGCTTAAGAGTATCTTATTTAAGAGATGGCTAATCCTTTCTTAACGAGATTATTATAAGTAAAGCCCTAAATGTATAAGATTTTAGAGACAACAAATGGACATAAGATTTTTTTTCAAAGTGGAAAGTTACAGTTCTAGACTGAAAGTATAAATATATGTAAGGCACAATACCTCCAAGGCGCGTATCTGTGGCGCGTCGCCACCGGCATCCGATTGGTCGTCCGGCAACGAATCGCCGCGCGCCACCTGGCGGACATTTATTTTATATTTATAGTAGTTCTATGTTACGGATATACAAATTTCATTATATACCAGGCCACTCAGAAAGTATTGACTATAAAAAAGTTTTCACGCATAAGAGATTGGTCAGTTATAATCCATTTTGAAAGTATGATTATTTAAAACTAAAGATAGGTACGTTCTGATTTCAAAATTTCCCTCCACATTGTTTGCGAGCTAATTTAAGCTACCCTTTTTCATTGAAAATGGATATTCGCACAACCTCACCGACGGTCAGAAGCAGGCCCGGGCGTAATATGATAAACAAATTTTACTTCTATTATAGAATACCGTCTGCCCGCGACTTCGTCCACTTGAAAAGTTTTTTAACTATCCCACAGGAACTCTTTATTTTTTCGGGATCAAAAGAGAAAGTCCTATATGTTGACCAGAGGTATAAGCTACCACCATACAAAATTTCATTTAAATATGTCTAGTTGTTTCGGAGATTAACCGGTACAAACAGACACTCAAACAAAAAAATCTAAATTAGTTCTATTTCACCTCTTACAATTCCCCTGACTTGGTTTTTAACAAATTTTTTTATTGTATAGAAATTCGACCTCTACAGTTTTATAATATTACAGTATTATATGCATTTTTTTATTATCTTACAAACATCGCTCTCATTACACTTGTCACCAATACTACAGCGTGGTACCTATAATACATTACATACAAAATTACACATATATACATATGCAATCTTCATAACATGGATGGACTGGATGGTTACCACCCCTGGCCTGAAGTTTGTCGCCATAACAACCTCGAGTTGTGTTCCGGCATTAGTGACCAGGTTCCAGTCTCCCTTAAGAGAGCAGAAGCGCATTTGCAGCACCTTTGGTGTTGCAAATGTCCATAGGCCTCCCTTCAAGTGGGCCGTCTGCCTGTCTGCTGAACTCCTACAGTAAACAATAAATGAAAAAAAATCTTGTGTGTGTGTTTGTTTACCTGCAAGGGCTGCGGCACCGCCAGCGCGGTGCTGGTGGCCGGCAGCGACGCCGACTTGGCTATGGGCGGCAGCCGCGCCGCCTCGCTCTCCGAGGGCTCCCACTCGGTGTCGCCTGAAACCACAAACCTCGTCCTATAGGGGGCTCTGCCCACAAAATGAGGATCTGGATCCCGGTTCCAGCGCCACCTATCTGCATGATCATGATGCGAGCGACGGTGCAACGATCTAGGTGGTTTAACCCTCAAGATGGAACAAATAAACTTATTGCCGAACTGTCACACACGCCTCATGAAAAAGTACCACAAATTTGTGATCAAATACAGATAATTGAAACGAACGTGGAACTGATGCTTTCTCCCTCTAACTACATAGAATTTGTATTAGAGTAAAAAAGACGGTATAATTCTCTTGGTTTTGGCGCGGCAATTTTGATGGCAGCTCGCAGATTGTGAATCAAAATAATACCAAATTTGGCCCCTGGAAGGGTTTAAGGAGTTTCAGAAAGATGTAGAAGAATCCAGAAGAAAAGGACAAGGACAAAATAATGCAGAAATGAAATCGAAGTTCTAGAGTAGAAGGTTCAGGAAGGAAAAGACGGAAGAAGATAGGAAGATGCTTAGAAAGGAGCAGTCAATCAATGAAAGAATAATGAAAAGAAAATCGAAATTATGGGTTCCAGAAGATTCTTCCGTGTATATGAGAAGCGTAAAGCGCGCCTACGCGGGGGGTCAGTTGAGGACAGCGAAGCAACAAGTGCGATACGAGAGAGTTGGAAGAGAAGTTAAATAAAGGGTAGTAACGAGTTTAGTGGGTAGTTCAATGAAAGATTTTAGGGTAATTTAAGAGGTGGGGGCACCCTCGCAGCTGGAGGTGGTCCACGCGATATCGGCGACCGTATTGAAAGTGAGATATCATAACGTCAAGACAGTGTATCGTTAGTTCTTCGTGTAGGGGCAACCCTGCGTCAAGAGGAATCACGTACGGTCGCGAAAGTTACTAAGAGCATTTAGCTAAAAACTGGTGTTTCATTCCGATCCCAAATGCATAGCCGCGCTCGTATGTAAGATACCCTAAACGGAAATGAAATTAATTATAGAACTACCGTTTTATTTTAATAATTTCTTGAATGTCAAAGAAGCAAGTGAGGTGTGTGAGAATAAGCCTAAATGGCGCTCTGTTGTTCGTGCCTACCCGCAAGGACCTGGCGTGAAGTTATGTATGTATGTATGTATGTAATTTCTTGATGTGAAATTGCAAAATATGTGATGTCACATTAGGGACGGAGGACTTGGAAAATCATGACACTCGTATGACGTCATATAGAGCACTAGCATTAGTATAATTCGCTGTCCGAGAGTTTTTGGCGGGAACTGAAAGATGCGTGCTCTGCAGTTTTATTTTCTAAAAATGTGTCAAATTACTCTAAAATGGACAATAGTTTTTGTGTATTAATTACGTGTTTGTGAGAAATGTGGACCTTTTGAGTTGTCTCAAGAACTCCGTTGGATGGCGTCAGTTGATCACCTACAGTAGTAGGCTTAAGAAAACGAAGAGACTATATTGTAAACTAAGATCTGGCTCAAAGGCCTAAATATGCCAAGCCACAAAGCTAAATAAGAGTGAAAAAGAAACTCACTGTCCGAGTGCGCGTGCTGGTAGTGCGCCGGGTAGCCGTGGTGGGGGGCGTGCGGCGGGGCGCGGGGCGCGCGCGGCGGCACCGCCCCCACCACGGTGCGCGCGTTCTCGCACACCGCCGAGCCCGCGAACGCGCCCAGCAGCGGCACGCCGCTCACGCGCGACAGCCCGCACCCGCCCTCGCCCACCGACACCGCCACGTCCAGCTGCCGCGGGGAGAGACACGGTGCCGTTACAATTATCATAGTGTTTATTAGCACTATAGCGCGCACAGTCCGTCGCTAAACAGATTAGCGAATGGACAAATCTTGATTCGATCGACTGCCTCGTCCTTCAATCGGGGCATTGCTTTATACTGCACAAATGCAATGTCCCCGTATCTAAGTCGAGTTTAATCCGACACACCTGGCTAATGACTGCCATAAAAGATTACAACACAACAATGACGGTTCTCTAGAATAATTTTATAAATGTATGCCAATAAATAAGTAAGCAAAAGAAGTCCAAATGCCGAAAGGTAATAAAATGTGTTTTACAGGTATGCAGGTGTGAATTTGAGTTTGTCGGCGCCTAGATTGTAACAATAACCCCGGCACGCTACTTGGCCAAAATCGTTTTTTAAGTCTATTTGGTTGTCAAGCGGGACACGGGGAATAAGTCTACTCAGCTGTCTCCTTCATACTCATAAGCTTGACCGCGAGTGAGAGAGACAGACAGACTCTTCATAATGCGAATGCAGTGCAACATCACACCACACAGTTATTTACAGACACTACACAAGCACAACGTGTATACGTGTGTTAAAGTGCAATGCGCGAACTTTCGTATAACCGTACAAGAATATGCCTCTAGAAGACTTTTTCGAAATTTGAATTATTTTCGGAGTTACAGCTAATTTAGTGACGCACCGACAAAACTGGTTGACAGCCCGACCGGTCCGAGGTACGAGCTTCTGAGGCTTCCAAGGTAAATAGAACTGCTAAATCATCTGGCTTCACTAAACATGACACTTGAAATAGAAGAAGTTACTTTGTATGGAGCAGCTCCAATATCGTGAAAACAATACATACATACATACATAACTTCACGCCAGGTCCCTTGCGGGGTAGGCACGAACAACAGAGCGCCACACAGGCCCATTCTTACACACCACACTTGCTTCTTGGACATTCATAGCTCTTGTCATGCACGCTCGTCTGTTCTTAAGTCTCCTAACATCACCTTCTGCTAACACATGATCAACGTGAAAACAATCACAAAGTAAAATTGATAATTTTTAATTACGTATTATTTATGTGGGAAAAGATGTTGTAACATTGTTCAGATTACGTTCCGGACACATTCTCTCGAACAAGTTTGGATATCTCATAAAGAAAGTTAACTCCCCCAACTGCGTAACATGCAATGTGACAGAAGATGTCCAACATGTTCTGATGGAATGTGTTCGGAACGAGGACCTACGAAAAGAGATACTTCGAGAGCGAAATTTATCCGCCGTGGGAGAGTGCAATAGCATTTTGGCATTTCCGTTATCGGGAGATGCCAAGATGTTTTGCAAACTATATGGCTCTATTTTTAATACAAATTAATTAAACATTATATTAGACATGTTATTTTGGATTTGGGTACTGTGCGGGGTGACATGGCCACTAAGCGGCAAAGCCCTTTCTAAATAAACAATAAAAAAAAAAAAATGTAATGTACTTACGCTACTTTGATCGGCCCTCTCGGCGTGCAGGTTGGCGGCGACGTCCAGCAGGTACACGGCCAACGCCAGCACGTGGTCCGGGGGCGCGTGGGGGGCCTGCGCGTCGGGGGCCCTCCGGTGCACGCCCCTGTGCAGCACGGCCACGAGGGCCCCGTGGAGCACCCCCGAGGCGCACAGCGCGCGCGGGTCGCCGGCGCCCCCCGGCGGCACCGACGCCGGCCGCAGCGGGGGCCACAGCGCCCCCGAGCCGAACTCCTTCCCGCCTTGAGCCTTCTGCTTTTCACGAACACTGGTAAAATAGAATGGTTGTGAAGCTATAATATATGTATGTAACCTATAAAAGGATCAATAATTTGATAAGATTTCACATTTAAATTGTATGGCTAATTACTGTGGCTTGTTATGATAATTACTGTGACTTCATGACCAAATGCTAATTTTTTTAAGTGACTGATTATGATTGAGATTTTTCATCAATAAACATATGATTTATTTATATTTTTTATTACATAAGACTTCATATAATTGGCAATTATTCGGTTTATGATAAGTTAGTGTGACTTTATTAACTTGTTTTTTATTGAACTCCCAAAACTAAATTTCACGCTAAATGTATTTATATATTTGTATTTATATGCATGTATATATTTATGTATGTAATATCAATAGGTGTATTTATATATGTCTATTAAGTATAAAATATATGTAAGTAGCTGCATATCCTCTAATATTTATGTATACCACCTCTGACCAAAATAATGTGTTTTTATTCCTACAACAGGTTGTCTGGAAGAGATCGCTTCTTAGCGATAAGACCGTCCATTGTGCACATTTAGAATATTTTTAGGCTATAAGTTCATCTGTGTTTTCTGTAATGGTGTACATTAAAGTGTTATCTAATCTATCTATAATACAGTAGTGTGAATGGAAGAGTTGGTACCGATAGACCACGACGTACACACCATGATCAAATAACAGAAGTGTTAAAACGAGGTCAGGTAAGAAGCATATCAAATAAACGTGCATGTATGAAGAGGTTAATGAAAGTAGGTGAAGCGCAAGTTGTTTGTCAGGATCGTCGCAAGTGGACATCCATAGTCTCTGCCTACCCCCAAGGGAAACAGGCGTGATATTATGTATGTATGTAATAATATCAATTATGTATACCTACATGCGAATATTAAATCGGTTTATTCTAATCGAGTTGCTAATGTGTGATTTCCTACATCGATTCCAATCTTGAATTGGGATTGTTCACTTTTTTCAATTTAGCTTTTCGAAAAACCATGTCGAGGAATAGTGTCTCTAATCATTTCTGTCTAGTTAAAATTCCAAAAAACGTACGATCTTCTTGTATTTTGTAAGAAATGCGTTTGACCTTTATTGGACCTTACTAAATCCAATCAGGTGGGCCGTCTGCCTGGTTGCCGCCTGCTCCAGGTGTAAAAAAAATCTAGCTGTACATTATTTGATTTAAGTTCTGTAAGATGGATTTTCCCTAAAGATCACTTAAAAAAAATTAACGATAACTATAGAAAACAATAATGATTGAACACGAAAAATTATAAGACTAGCGACAAAAAACACTAAAATGATCACGATACGTAATGAGTAGTGACAGTGACATTTAAATAGTAGCACAGATTACTATGATTATATATAGATAAAACTTACTTTTATTATTTTTGTTTTCTAGGCAAAGAAATCAATGTAAACTTGTCCCTTATGACGTCATCGGAGAAATAATTTAAAATCGAATTATAAAAAAACTAACGCTTAAAATCCAAAAATATTGAAATTAGTACCTTAAAATACCCTATTTTACGTAATAAAAATATAAAGTCAGAGGGTAATTTTTTGTGAACAATCCCCATTGTACCATCATCGATAGTTCACATGACTACTGTAGACACAGGAGCGGAGGATATCCAAAATGAAGACAGTTTTTTTCTCGTATAAATTCGTATAATTCATTTTTATAAATTCGTTACGCTGTTATATTTTAAACGTATACTAATGATGTAACTTGAAGTTCGTAAGTGACGTTTTATGTGTCACTATTCATGTGACATTTACGTATGGAGAATGTCGTGATTGTCGATGGCAACTACCCACAAGGCCAAACAAAGGTCTTGGAGCCAGAACCTACGTTGGCGTCTACTGCCAACAACACTCACAAGGCAGTGAACCGCTCCATGGAGGCGTGGAAGTCCCTCCGGTGCACGGCCCTGCGCAGCACGTGCAGCGGGTCGTAGTACTGCTGCCACACTATCGCCTTCGGCACGAACAGGCCCTGCTCCAGGTTCTCCGATCCCTTCGGCGGTGGACGGTACGTCGATAACTAGAAAGCGAGGTATAGTAGATTAATTCGTGTGCCTAAATAGGTCACTTTCACAATATCTAGCACCACATAACCTAGCTCTGGACATGTATGTTTTCTTTTTGGATGACCTTGTTATGGTAAATTTCGCAAACGAATGTTCTCCGTTATTTACCATAGTCGGGGTGTCTCGGCCAGGCTCAGGCCAGGGCTGTAGCTAGAGTCGAATTTGAAGTAGGGCAGCAGTGGTTACAGGTAGGGCAGAAGTAAAAAAACAGTTGTTCTGATTTTTGACTAAAACACTCTACACTGTACACTTCATTTAACCAACCTACAAACAATCATCATCAATCTCTAGTTTACGTTTAGTTTAAAAGGGAATTCCCCGTGCCATAGATTGCAATATAGCCCATATTGCAAGCTATGGTAGGGGCAAACTTGTATCTGTAATGCAGAGGGCATTACAGATATTGCCATTGCCCCATAATGTGTCCCCCCCCCTAGCTACGGTCGTGGGGGAGGCCGTGGGGTCTGGGAATATGAATATCCAGTCTCCTCTTTGTGGCCGGCAGCACATTGGTGTTACAATTGTTGTGACGTAAGGGAAATCGTCAGGTCTTTCTCCTTAGCCACAGAATAAGTTTAGGTGGGTCAATGAACACTATGAGACAATTATTATTCAATCGGTTCCGTAACAGCCGGTGGACTTCCCTACACAAAAGGTACACTGGCCTGTCGAAGCCTTTATTGCTCTTCAAGTCCAGATGTTCCACCGCTCTTGTTTTAGCTCGACTGGTAATTGTCCACGTCGGGTATGTGTTGACTTGGTTTTTAGGGTTTTCCTAGGTAGGTAAGGGTAACTTCGGTCCCCAGCGGGAACACGTAGTTATTTAATTCACTTTAAAAGAAGTTTTTAACAGTGTGGAGTAATATTTATAATAGATTTTTAGCAGTAGCTATATTTGAAGTTTGAACGAGTTTTTTAAAATTAACCGCCGTCACAGTTTTTTTTTATTTGTCACTCCCTTGACAGTGACATTGATTGACATTAGCTATGTCTGGTATTTTTTTAAATGATGCAAGTGCAACGTTACAATGTACCTAAGATAGTGCGTCAGTAACCACTTGTCATCAGGTGGGACGTCAGCCTAACTGCTGTCCCTGCTGTAGACTAGGTAAGACCGCTTCGCCGCTGCTACATTTTCATTGTCAAGAGGGTATCAGGTGGGGCGGCGTTATTACATCTTGTTTACTGCTCTGTCTACACTAGCCTGTTCAAAAAGCTTACCTCTTTCAAAACAGTTTCAAAATTCCTCGTGTGCGCGTTGCCCGATCTCTCCGGCATTAACTCCAAGAGTTGTGAGTGTGTTTTGTCTCCGGCTGCCAACAGGGTGCTCACTTCCAGCCTCGACTGCGTTAGTTCATCATTTCCTGTAATGCAAAGAAAACTAATTTATAAGACCTGTTTTTTTAAAGATATACGTATATAAGAGGGGGCAGGGTTAGGAGTGCCTAACAGCCTTCCAGGTCATGTCTCCATGAGATATCGAATTCTTACCAAGATTAGTCCTCGATGAGACAAGTATGGCGAGGAACGTCAGTAGGCCTTCGACCATGGCGTCTTGCTCCGCCGCTTGCACCGGCGGCATCGGCAGCATGCTCAGCCAATCCCGGACTCCGAACCTGAAGATGCAAAACAAAATTAGCACAATTGGGTAGAGGGCAACCTAAATTTCTTAACGAAATCCATTTATTAGCCTAACCTAATAACATAATGGTACACCATCGTCGTCAGTATGTGAGCGGCAACAACGCCCGAATGCGGCCGAATATGTATAACACAGCTACAAATATAACCGACCATAACAAATCCAAACGTAATGCAGAAGGTCGTAATTCAATAAAACGCGCAAAGTCCGTCGCTATTAGATTCCCGCATGTACACACGTCACGCCCGTATCGTTGTCGTAGCTAGACTGACTTTCTCTCTCCATCTGGCCGTTGTTTTATCCTTCACAAATGCAAAAAACCGCAACACCTGGCTAATGATGTTAATGAGCTAGTACAATAGGCTGTTCTCCACTAGAAACGTATGTCAATAAATAAATGAACACAAGAAGACGATCATAAAAGGATTACAATTAGTTCAAATGCCGACGGTAATAAAATGTGCTTCTACAGATTACTTGGAATTTGTCTTTGTCGGCGCCTAGGTTGTAACAATACTATTTTATATCTTACTTATTTGTTTTAGTTTGAAATTGTATTAAAAGACGTGACACTTTCTGCCACTTCACTCTACTGCAGGCCGCGTAAAAACCTCGTTCCAACGGCAAACACTCACATGTCTATGCACATATCCAGGAACTGGTCAGCGGGGAGGTGGGCAGCGCAGACCTGGAGCCAATAAATGTCCATGTCGACCATGGAGTTGCAGAAATTCGCTTGGATGTATGTCATGGCTTGACCCTTGATCTGCAGGCCGTTGCGGACCCACACTCCGGCTAGGATCTCGTAGAACAGGCTCTGTGCACAAAGTGAATTATCTATGAGTGAATATTAAAGTATAGCAAACTACGTTTGCTTTATGGCATAGTAGATATTACAAGGGGTGGCAACTTCCTAGTAAAGAATTTAATCATAAAAAAATATATAAATCCGACTTATGTAGCGGGCGTCAAAAGTATTATAGGTATTAATATACGAGAAAGCGCTATTAGATGTACATCCGACATATTTTTGTTTGCAATACATATATAGACATATTAAATATATATAATAACGTGCATGTTTGTTTTTATAAAGTTATACATATTTTAAAATTTAAGAATTTGTGAATTTATGCGCCACCTACGTCGCCAGATTTACCAAAAATATCCTTTAAGTTAGGTTGCCTAGAAGACATCGTTCTAATCTGATCGATACATAAGGCCGTCTATTATTTTGCCTAAAAATATTGCAAGTAATGTACAATCTTGTCTGTTATTCTGGTAAGCATAGTGTTACCTATGTACCTATTTAAATGAAATTAATAAATATAATAATTAAATGCAAAATTAACTTATTACGTCACTAGAGTTTGCCCCGCGGTTACGCCGCGATTTAATCCCCCGTCAGTACTAGTCTTATTTTACTCACACAAAAACTCAATTCAGTTTTTCACGTATAATAATAACAACAAACAAACTAAATCCATATATTATCCCCGCAAATTGCTAATGCGCTGGAAGTGCCAGTCAAATTAACATTCACGCGACGTCACCAGGAACTCGATATGTACGCGTACTCGCCGGCCAGTGATGCTTACGGTACTGAGTGTTCGGCTACGGTTACGTCACCAAAATGGCGGCCAGGCGCAATAGCAATTTGAGGGGATAATAGTCTACACAGCTGCCCAGGGACAGTGATATAAGCTAACTATAATATGTCAAGATTAATTTAAATCCATCCAGTAGTTTTCACTGTATTTTGGGAATCTGCTGGTCCGGATTAGCCTACTCATTTTTTTAACGTTTTTAAACGCATTGTACAAACTCGAACCATTTACAGACTTAATTATAGTATAGATCAGTGATTTTCAACCTGTGGTTCGCGACCCCTATGGGGGTCGCAGTGCCTTGCTCGGGGGTCCCCGGCAAAAGGGACAGTAAATTTATACCTCGCACTTAGGTATTTTCTACGCTCAGTAGCTTTTTGTAGAGTACCTATAGGTTCTAATAATAAATAAAGGTGACAACATAGAGAAAAACATAAACGTAGTCTTTTAAATTACTAACTTTTTGTCTGTCTATATCCCAAGGGGGTCGCCAAATTTTTCAACCTGTAAAGGGGTCGCGTATTCAAAAAGATTGAAAAGCACTGGTGTAGATTATTGTAATCTTTTATTTGTTTGGAAGGTGGCTCGTGCCTACTCATTGTACGCCTATAAACACTTACAATAAAGTCGTCTTTGAATTGAACGAGCATCGGTCTCTGAAGATTTCCCCCCAGCCGTCATGCTTAATCGAATTTAAGTAAACAGGACATTCCAATTTTGTTTGACAAAGGCACCCCGAGTTCGTTGTTGACAAAACCACATTGATGTGTGTACTGTAACGACTAACCTCCTTGGTCGTTAGGATATATTAAAAAACATAATTTATTTAAATAATATCGTAGAACGCCTTCTAAAACTGGATGGCTACCACCCCTGGTCTAAAGTATGTCGCCATAACAACCTTGGGTTGTGTTCACTACCAAAGGTGCTACAAATGCGCTGCTGCCCTCTTAAGAAAGACTGGAACCTGGTCACTAATGCCGGAACACAAATCAAGGTTGTTATGGCGACATACTTTAGACCAGGGGTGGTTGTGGTTTCAATCAAAGCTTCAAGCAACATAAGAAAACACCTGGCTACCAGCCATGAAGTTGGGTATTTATATTAGAGTCCAGACATGCGAAATAGAGTGCTTTGGCTGAAAAACGGAGTACAGAGAGCGAAATTTTTACGGAATCCTATAACACTCTTTTCGAAGTATATTAGATTTTTTTTGAGGTTATACTTCTTTTGGCGCGTTAGGGAAAAATGATGAGAGTAAATTTTTATGATGCGCGCGCACACCGTCACGAAAAACCGACACCCTGAAGTTAGCTACAGTCAACATTTTAGTTTTTCTATAAATATTGTTAGCGTCGTTTTCAACAAACAAACAATAAGGCGAAAGATAAAATTTTTGAAAAGATTTCTATCTTGTTACGCAAATGAAGTATAACTTCTAACGTACACACTTTTTTTTGAACAAACATTTCTTAAACAACTGTTCATACATACATGATACTGTTTTGACAGAATGTATAATATTATTTATATTATACAATATTTAGATATACTTCTCTAAATACCATACACCGTGCTGTATGTAAAACATTACTAAAGTGAATAATAGGTCGGTACTTGAAGAAAAGAAATACAGCGCATTTTAAACCTTCTGAATTTACCGGCATCCAAAATAACATGACCGCGATAAACTTACAAAAAACCAAGTGGCCGTGTGCGAGTCGGACTGTCACGTGGAGGGTTTCTGTATAAAATGTATCTAGATATATCATGCTAGGATTTGACCGCAACTTCGCTATGCTTGACTTAAATTCCCGTGGGATTCCCGGGACACAAAAAACAAACCACTCCCGGGAAAATTCCCGCGTTAAAAATATCACACATTTTTATTTAACCGACTTAAAAAAAGGAGGAGGTGCCTACCCCGCAAGGGACCTGGCGTGAAGTTATGTATGTATGTATGTAAAAAAAGGAGGAGGTTCTCAATTCGTTGGGATCTTTTTTTGTTTTTTTTTATAATGTTCACCGATTACTTCGAGATTTATGATCCGATTTACGTGATTCTTTTTTTGTTCGGCGCGGAATAGCTTCCAATTGGTCCCCAAAAAAATTGACATAGTTTGGCCCAGTAGTTTTCATTTTATGAACATTTTTACATTAAATTTGCTACCGATCAGTAAAAATCACATTCGAATTCGTTTTTTTTCTTTTTAAATAATTCACAGAATTGAGAATTCGTTTTTACCTTTACGCATCGAAACCATAAAAATAGCATGCCGCCTACATTTATTTAGAAAAACTGACCATTTATTACCATTTCCATATGTCAGGGTTGTAAAAAGTTATTATCATATAATTCGGGTCGCATCTTGTCATTATAATAATGGACAAAAGCCTTGTATCATCATACACGCTCCAATAATAAATCTGGGGTAGATTATACAGTTAAACGAAAATGAAAGTTCTTTTAATACGGAGAAGTGCGAGGCGATTTGCCTAACAGATTTGTGTTGCCAGGCACATGAAAATTACCAACTAGTTCGATAAAAATATTTTATGTTTTTTTTTGTATAGGCAAACTGGCAGGGGGTCCACTTGATGGCAAGTGGCTGCCGTCGCTCATGCACATCTGCAACATTAAAGGAGACGATGCGTTGCCTACCTCGTTGAGACTTTTACGCCTTTTTGAAGAACCATTGTGTAGCGCTCTGGGAAACCGCGGGAGGGAGCTCATCCACAGCTTGCTCACATATGATAAAAGAGCGAGCGCCATGTACAGTACACGTTTTAAATTAAATAAATAAAAACAGGATCACACATACCATTTCTAAAGGAAAGCGGTAGTTTTTAGGTATGGTACTGTAAGATGATGACAAGCACGAACATTTTGCACTTACTTGTAGGTCTCGGTCTTTTCGACAGATTTATTTTTGTCCCTAAGGCAAACACATGGACAGATGACCCACCTAATAGGAAGCGATTAACCGTTGCCTATGCGCGTTTGCAACAACAGAAACAATGTACCAACGCGCAGAGACAGAAAACATTGTTCATTTTTACTTCACTTATAACTTTTAAAACTAATAATGTCATAATAGCTTTCCGCCATTCATTGTATTTGGCTAGACACATTTGAGGTAGTAACAGAAGGGGTGCATCATTGATAAATGTGATGTGTAGTCAGCAATTGTATATATTTTTCGGTGAAAGATATCTGAGCAGTACTCATTATACGGCTGAGTAAATTTCTATAAAAAAATTTTGGTTTTGGATAACGCTGCGGGGTATACCACCTTTTTTTATGGATAAATAAGTTTGCGTTTGACCACGTGGTGAGACGTCTGACCCGATGTTGAGTGATGACGTAGTCTAGGATGGAGGACGCTTACCTAAAGGATACCTATTAATTCGTGACTCTAAGACTTCAACACTGTATTTGTCAGGAAAAGCATATTCCGGTAAATTATTGCGCCCTATTAATTAGTTTTGAACAATTAAAATTTTAATTTATACGTTTAATGTGTTAAGGGAATGATTATTAGTTACATATTTATTTTATCTTCAAATCTTTGACATTTTCTTATCTTATAAAATATACTCTATCTGATATCTCATTAATGTGTCTGAGCATAAAACAGAACGATTGTCTCAATTATACGTAAAATAATAATGATGTCGACTGTTTGAATAAAATAGTTCAATGAATGAATGAACGTCGTGGGAGTGGTATTACAAAGGTGTGTTTAGCAATTGATCTGGGTTACCAGTTTATATTTTAAATATTTGATTGTTAAATTTTAATAAGTCACTCGATATGATGGGTATAAATGGTGAAATCGTTTTCGTTGGATGTCAAATAATAACATTCGTACACATTCTAGCGTTAATACCATTCGCGTCCGAAGCGAGCAATTCAGAGAAGCGTAACGAGTTTAATGTAGACAAGCCATTGTTTTGCTTATAACTATTTTCATAATTGTATTTCTCACGATTTCATACTAATTAAAAATTAAAATTAACCGTCCGTATAATAAAATCATTAAAAACGTAAGTTGTTAATGAGTGATGACACCCAAAATAATGGTTTTTAGGGCCTTCTTTGTAATAATTAGCGACAAGTGCGTATGCGTAGACACATTTTTAAGAAATAATTTACAGAGATGTGTCAGTAATCATGAGTTGATAAAAGATCCTTTGCAAAGAAATGGATAGATGATACAAATGTTATATTATCCACATATCACTGATTATAATATTCAGACAGGTTTTAAAATTTTACTTTAAAATATCGTAGTTGAAATGATTTCATTTCATGTTTCAACGATTACACTGGCACACCAAAAACAGAAACTGATCAGTACTTTTGACCGACCATCTATTCTTATTTATGCGCTGAATCCGAATCTGGGGTCAGTTTGGTCCATACACAGTCAACATTTTGAGGGATTGAAGACCGAAAGACCGAATCTGGGGTCAGTTTGGTCCATACACCGTCAACATTTTGAGGGATTGAAGACCGAAAGACCGAATCTGGGGTCAGTTTGGTTCATACACTCTCAAAATTTTCAGCGCGTCGAAATACATAAGTATATGAGGGTCTTCTCAAAGGTACAGACCACTTTTTGTGGCCCAGTATAATTAATGCGCTATTTGAGTCATTTTACACGCACTCAACTTTGAAGTCATAAATATGTACATTTGTACAAAACACATGGGGCCGCCGACGGTTCTACGATAGCAAAAGTCTCTCAATCTCTCTCTCTCTCTCTCTCTCCTCTCTCTCTCTTCCAAATTAGTATTATCTATCCAGATATTTGAAGTATTTTATAATGTCACCACACAAATACTTAATAAAGCCATATACACAAAGCCGATTAAATAACTCAGACAGTTGTCAGCAGTTATACGGACTCTCTATGTTAACATTCAATACAATCAATATTTGAATTCTATTAAATTAACATATTATATACGGACGAAGTTGTAAACAGGAAACATTAGTTATATTTATTAAACATACATATTTTATGCAATTGAATCATTTTATAATATGCTGGACTTTTGGTTTTCGTGTCCATGATATTTTTTGGATATTTATAGCATTATTTACATCGAATTAATGACTATTTAATGCAATAATATTTTATCCATGGTGTTGTTATTTAAGCTTAAAATAAAGCATGACGTTTAAATATGCGGTCATAATATTAAAATTATTATTCAGTCACATCTGTGGTATTTTGTAGGAAAAGAATTAGTACTGGAAACAAATACTAATACTAACTTAATATCAATGATTGGTTTCTAAATTGATTAAAAAACTAAATATATTATAAGCTCAGGTTGATACAATGTTGTATGTAATGCACAATATACAATTACACCAAAACTAAATAAAAACAAAAATACATTTCGAGAAATTGTACTTTAACACTTTATAACGCAAATTCGGACTTTCTTAGCAAACAACTGGCCACCCCACGACCTCGTCCGATCCGCACCAGTGGTTGTGTGTCCGCCATGTACGAACGACGCGCGCGCATACTCCTTGTGCTCCTTGCGCTTGCGCACACCACGTGCGCGATCGTCGACGACGTTATCGACGTCTTGCGGATAAGCAAGGAGATCGGGGAAGAAGTACTCAGCTCTTGGGATATCTTAGGCAAACCGTTCAATGCATCCGAGGGGGTCGAACTACCAGTCGTCAGGCGAAAAGAAAGAATCATTCTGGCCAAACTGGCCCAAGTGACCAGGGCCGTCGAGCGGTTAGAGCTTAGCGTAGACAAGACAACCGCTGTGGCGTTGTTTCTAGCCAAACAAAACGGCAGGAATACAAGACTGGAGCTGAAGCTGCACGAGCTAGCGAGTTTGTTAGGCAGCGTCGAGGCTGCTGATCGGCAAATGCGCGAATATGTGGGCCTTCAGGAAGAGTTGGAAAGGAGTACGCTGCAAGATTTCGCCGAATGGAGTGTGTCGCATGACCCTTATTCTCTGCCGGGTTTGATGGAAAGGATACATTCGCTGATAGTGCCACCGCATAAGAATCTATTGGGGCAGGGTTTGCTCCAACTGCTCGTTGAAGCGTTAAAGGTTTGTAATTGTGTTCTACTTGTCTCAGGACTGCCTTTATGTTTATCTACAAGCGTCAAGTAGTTTTCAGTGCATATATTTTAAGTTAAGGTAAGTCTGGTAGAGTAATGGCTGGCGCACGCGTACCAAAATCAAAGGGCGCGGGTTCGATTCTGGACGGAACGCATGCACCACTTAGCCAGTTTTCTGATCCAATGTGCATACTGTTACAATTACCACATGCTAACAACGGTGAAAGGAAACATCGCGATGAAACCTGTACATCAAGATAACTGATGTGTGAAACCTGCCAAGCCACCAGGACGAGCGTGGCGAGTATACTGTCCGTTCCTCAGCCCAGCACTGGGGCATTTATGGGCCGTTATTATTATATATTTTTATTATATTATATTTATTTTAAGTTAGATTTTTCTGTTCTTAAGGCAGATAGATAACGTAGACTGGATGCACTCTTAACGTTACCACAGTGATCGTAATGCCATTAACCGAGTGAGATCCTATCTTTTACGAGTCGTCTTCAATAGTTCCTTTGTACATTTTATTATCATTATGTATTTTATTGCAATTATTACTACGGGTAAGTCAATTCGCTTTGGTGCTAGTTAACCCTTAACTATTTGAACAGAGAATTAATTGTTCATTATTTTCAAAATAGCACAAGATTATCTATATAAGTAGCCAAATCTGTTAAGCGATTTTTAACTTAGTAACTGGCCATGTTTTTAAAAGAATGCTTGTGCGTTTATCGTCTTGCTAAACACTTTTTGATGCATTGTCCTTACCAAAACATGTAAGGAGTGTATCAAACATATATCATAATAGATACAATAGGTGTTTTCCAAATGTTCTTGTCCGAGTTAGTCCACTTGATCGATGTCTCTTTTTTAAATTCATTCAACAAACCTACCAATTCTACATATTTATTACACTAGGTATATATAGATAGATAGTTAACATGCATCACAATAAAAGACCATACAGACTGATGAAATGCACACAATTTCCGTTCAAACTGGTGATAGCAGTGTCTATTTACCTTGTCAAGTTATCAATTCTAATAAATGATAGTACAACAATGGCGTTATTTGACTGGGATATTATGAAGCTGTTTTAAAATTAATATAAATAAATTGTGTTTAATAAGACATTGACACTCCTTCACAGGAATTGGGTCCTATATGCTAAGTGTATTGGTGTAATAATACAGATCGTTTATTATTTTCTAAATAAGCCGATTCAATCCTGAGTAGGGTAATTTTTCAACAATTTTCAAAATGTAATGATACCATTAAGGCAGCGTATTGGCTAGCGCACGCGTCCCAAACTCAAAGGGCACGGGTTCGATCCTGGCCAGCGCATGCACCACTTATCAGTTTTCTGATCTAATGTGCTTATTGTGACAATTATCACGCGCTAACGCGATGAAGGAAAACATCGTGATGCAACCTGCGCTTCGAGATAACCGATGTGTCAAGCCTGCCAAGCCGTCTTGGACAAGTGTGGCGGGTATACTGTCCGTACTCCCATATTGGGAGGACCGAGCCCAGCAATGGGACATTTATGGGCTGATATTATAAATGATACCACTTTAGTTGATCAAAATTAGCCTCAAGACTCCTTTGAGTATTTTTCGCTATTTCGTACAGTTTAGGATTTGGTCTTGAAGGCCCCACTTGAAAAATTCAACCTGTAAATACTTTCGATTATATACCTCCTAAACCGCGCCTACAATTAGTGGCGGATTTGCCTAAGGCCCAGGAGGCCCGGGCCCAGGGCGGCCAGATATTAGGGGCGGCCAATCGTGACAAAAATTCACTTATGATAACAAGAAATAACTCAAAATACGTAAATATTCTAAAGGCTCGCGCATGAATCGATTTCGATAAAAGTTGGCAAAAATGTAAATTCATTATGTACTCAATATGTTGGGTGCTGAGAAAGGAGTGGCTGGTACTTACTACATGGCCTGGGGCCTAGGGCGGCCAAGACCGCAAATCCGCCACTGCCTACAATCAAGACAGTACGCAGGTTTTGCCAAGTGACAATATAAATATTTAAATAAAAACTCGTCTGCTTGCATGTTCATTAGACTTTAAAATATTAGGACATCTACACACGAACTAAACCTTCAAGGCAATAACGTGCTCAACAAAGAATACATAACAACAAAGACTTGCAACGTATCAAGCCGTATTTTATGTTAGCATAAAATATCCAATGGTGGAAGACTATTTGTTTCAAGCGACACATTGAAAATATCTCTGGAAAGTAAAGTTTCAAATGACTCGAAACATCCATAATCAACCAACTTTTAGTATTAAAATTATAAAAAAATATATTAAGGTTATTCATAAGATATAACACACAGTTAGACCGAGACGAACATACCATGAACAAATATCAGAACTGTTAAAAAAAAGTCAGGTAAAAAGCATTTCAAATAAACGCGCATGTATGAAGAGGTTAATGAAAGTAGGTGAAGCGAAGTTGTTGTCAGGATCGTCGCAAGTGGAGATCCATAGTCTCTGCCTACCCCCATGGGAAACAGGCGTGATTTTATGTATGTATGTATGTATGTAACAAAAATAAACAATAAGCGTGTATGAACTCAAACAACTTTCATAGTAATTAAGTTGTAAAAAGGGTACGGAACTCGAGTCCGAAGATTTGTTAATAAAAATAAATTTAAAAAACAATCAACTATGTAAACTATTTGAAAAAGAGGAATATATATATCAACGTGTGAAAGGCTATTCTATATATCGTTTAGGCGTCATTTTGTGACAGACTTAACAATATGTTGGGCTTTTTCCTTTCGAATGTTTCAAGCTTAAAAAAATACACAAGAATATGATTTCCAATTAAAATGTATCGATGTTCTTCATTTTCAAGTGTAATACAAATCTATAATATATTAATATTAGCTGTCCGCAGACATCGTCCTGCCGTAAAAATAGGGTGATCGTAGAGGGTTGAAAATCTAGGTTGTATGTATTTTGTATGTTGTATCATAAAAAAATAGAAATTAAAAATTTGTCTAAAAAAAAATAAAAATTAGGGTGGACTGCCCTAACATTAGGGGATGAAAAATAGATGTGGTCGATTCTCATAGATACCGGATAAGCACAAAAAATTCATTCAAATCGTCAAGCCGTTTCGGAGGAGTATGGCAACGAAAACTGTGACACGAGAATTTATATATTAGATTAATGTGTGAAGCAAAACTGTGTACCCTTTTTACGAAAATTGCGCGAATGAAGATGTATGAAATTTCACACACTTATAATTTATATAAAGAAGGAGTGCAGAATGCTATTTTTTTTAAATTATGCATAATAATTGCATTTATACAATAAAAAGAAACATTACACACACTACCATGCTTTTGAGACACACACCCATATATACTCTTTTGTTTATTGTTCAAATCAAATTAACCGTGCAGCCTTGGCGAAATCTATGATTATAGAAGTAGTCTTCGACAACCAATTGTTATGGTCGAATTTCGACCACAGGCGACCACTAGTTTTATTAATTATGCATTTTTGTGGTTATTTCAAACTCTAGTCTTCTTTTGATAAATTTTCTAAATGGCACTTAAAACAAATAACCTTTCAGCCTTCGATAACAACAAAGACTACCAAAGTATCATATACATTTTATGTTAACATTATCTTATTAGCTTCAACGGCAGTCGTTTTCAATGAGATTGATACCGTTGTTGATGACTCACAGCGGGTCAAGCAACTGTGGCCGGAGGTCGTGTTGTGTTATTGGCATGGCACCGCCCTTGAGAAATCATTTCGCGGTTTCCTTCGCACAATGGCGTAGTGCGAGTGTCATCCGCCAGAGGCAGAGAACAATTTCACTGCCCCCATCTAATTTCAACAAAAAAAAAAACAACTAAAATATTCAATCGTCTGAAGAACTTTTTGGCAAGAACCATCAGTTATTATTCTACTAGTGGTCGCCCAGTGGTCGACCATAATTAATTTGAATTATAAGTTTGAACATTATTAAGGTACTGTTGTCAAAGACTATACTTCTATAATCACAGATTTCGCCAAGACCACACTATTAATTTTACTTTAACACTAAACAAAAGCGTATATATGCGTGTGTGTGTCAAATACATGGTAGTGTTTGTAATGTTTTTTTATTTATTTAATGTATTTTTTTTTTATTGCATGATGTCAGCAGACAGGCAGACGGCCCACTTGATGAAGAGCGGTTACCATCGCCTATGGACATTTGCAACACCAAAGATGCTACAAATGCGCTGCTGCCCTCTTAAAGGAGACTGGAACCTGGTACACTAATGCCGGAACACAACTCAAGGTTGTTATGGCGACATACTTTAGACCAAGGGTGGTAGCCATCCATGTATTTTTTATTTAGTCATTGTCATTAATCATTATGGTCGAATTTCGACTACAGGCGACCGATAGTATTTTATAAATACATAATCATTTGCAATTATTATTTTAAACTAAATTTGAAACAAACCTACTTATTTCAATTAATTAATACAAGTTTCACTGAACGTAATATTAGACGTGCTTACCAGTGGGTAACTTTAATCTTATCTCTTCGTACGTGAAGATTTTATGTTTGTGGTATACGGTAAATTAATTATCCTATATTTTAGCAAAGTAACAGTTGAGCGAGAGAAACATAACTTTGATAATGAGAAAAAATTAATTCGGGCCTGCAGATTTCGACAGTGCACCTTTTAGTAGTTTTATCTATCTATAGAGCATACATAATGTGAAACTACTAAACAGATTTAAAGGAGTCTCGTCACATAGCTAGTTTATATACCAGAGTGCTTTGTGCACGTTTAGAATTATACGATAAACACACAACGACGGAACTAAACCAACGGAACACAAACCAACTTTACTGATAATTTCTTTTATTTTTCCTTCCGCCCATTTTAATATTATATAAAACTAGCTGATCCGGCAAACGTTGTTTTGCCTTTTAAATTATTTTTAGTAATTTTAAGCAAATTGATTACAGTACTAATATAGCTATTAAAAAATAGGGGTTGACCGTAGAGGGTTGAAAATTTAGGGTTATATATATGTATTTTTTAATGCTGTATCATAAAAAAAATGTATCTAAAAATAAAAAAAAGAATATTTAGGGGTGGACTATCCTTAACATTTAGGGGGATGAAAAATAGATGTTGTCCGATTCTCAGACCTACCCAACATGCACACAAAATTTCATGAGAATCGGTCCAGCCGTTTCGGAGGAGGTACGGGGGACTCCATGCGCGCGAAACCTTTAACAGCGTTATAAGAGACAGAATGCGTTTTTAGATCGATTTCTCAATCATTTTTACAGTATTTATACACACTTTATTGCGGTGAAAAAAATATATGTCAATCTTGATCATATTTCTGACGTAAACTTTGTACTCGGAACGCATTTGCGATAAATTTTCTCGATAGAAAATAATTGCAAAGTAACCTCTAAACGAGTTATTCAATCTTCGTTTTTGTTATTACTGTTAATCTTACATCGATAAAATAAATAACAGTAACATATCATATTATAACAAATACAATTATAGAGTTTTATTCGGTTACTTAACTTAATTTGGAAGTAATTAATTATTTTATTAAAAATGACTGCAAAAATCCCGCCTGCCGGTCCCAATGTATGGAATTTGTTAGATCGCTTTAGAGCGTCGGCTAATACGGACGCGCTGCTCTTCTCCACGACCGCCATTAAAAAATAATTTTAAATAAACGAAGGAGCAATAATAACAAGAATTTTGAAACGGTCGCGCTATACTTATTTGGCTTATACGGTAGAGGTCTGGTCTAAATCACTAGCTGTGTGGGTTCGAACCCTACTAGTTTCACTTGATCCAGAAGATTTTTTTTATAAGAAAGTTGATAAAATGCTCTTTTTCTCTTCCTAAATAATTTTATAAAATGCCATAAAAATACTTTTCAAAATTTTTGTATTTCATTTCATTTGGACTTTTATGCTATTGACAATAAAAATTTTACCTTATCGGTAACATTAAAATTCTAAAGCGCCATCTATGTTTATCAATAGAAATGACGTAGACACATGGATAGTTAGAAATATGAAGTTTCGTTGTTCAAGTTGAGTGCTCGCTCCATTTTCCTTTTCTAACAATTTTTTTTATTTAGCCCTATTATGTTTTTAACACGCTTTTATTAGCTTCACCTGTATGTATGTATGTATGTTTGTAACCTTCCCTTTTGAGCTCGATTTTGTCCTACTTTTAATGATCAGATTTAATTCAAAGTTTGAACACCTGTCAAAGGTCGATGACAATGCAATAATATGGTACCATGGAGCTGATCTGATGATGGAGTCGGAAGGTGGCCATAAGAACTCCTGTACTAAACAAGATAGACCTGTCGTGTTTGGGCTCGTATGTTTATATCACGAGACAATGCAATAATATGGTACCATGGAGCTGATCTAATGATGGAGTCGGAAGGTGGCCATAGGAACTCCTGTACTAAACAAGATAGACCCGTCGTGTTTGGGCTCGTATGTTTATATCGCGTGACAATGCAATAATATGGTACCATGGAGCTGATCTGATGATGGAGTCGGAAGGTGGCTATAGGAACTCCTTTACTAAACAAGATAAACGCGTCGTGTTTGGGCTTGTTTTACTTGTCTTAGTTAGCACTCTGCTGCTACATGATATGCAGAATCTCAAAAGCTTATATTTAAAAATTTAATTTAAAAAAACATTAACATTTAAAAAATAACAACTAAAAATGAAAAATAAATAATAGTTTAAAAAAAGGCGCTCTTTAAGATTTTAAAGAAGAAAAAGCGCATTGAATACACCCCACGCTTTTTTTAAGACCCCATTCATCAGAAACCAAATTTATTAAATTTTATTTTCTGTTTTTAGTTGGATTTTTTATGAAAGCGTGTTTTTTTTTAAACTATTATATATATCTATTATTATTTATTTTATAGTTCTTATCTATACAGATAAATAAAAGTGAAGTGCCCGTTTGAAATCTCAAAATAAAATCTAATAAAATCGGACCAGGAGTTTCCGAAAATGCTATTTATAGAATTTTTGTCTGTCTGTCTGTGTGTCTGGATGTTCCGGCTAATCTCTGACACATGGATCGATTTTGACGTAATTTTCATTGGCAGATAGCTGATGTTATAAGAAGTAACTTAGGCTACGTTTTTAGGGTTCCACGAAAAAAATCCACAAGTATATTTGTCTCACTGTTTGTTATCCTTTTATGGAAAGACTATTGAGCCGATTTGGCTGAAACTGAGTACATATGTTATGTTAATACCGAGGGTGGCCAAGAACTACTTTTTATCCCGAAAAATGAGATTTCCGAGATGAAAATATATTTAGCCGAACGGGTCTAAATGATCAAACGGCTGAATGGCCCAAATGGTCGAATTGACCGAAATTACTGAAATGGCTGGAATGGCCCAAATGACCGCAATCGCTAAAATGGCCGAAATAGCTGAAATGGCCGAAATGGATGAAGTGGCCCAAATGACCGAAATGGCCCAAATGGCCGAAATGACTAAAATGACTCAAATGGCCGAAACAGCGGAATTGACTGAAAAGGCCGAAATGTGTGAAATGGCTGAAATGGCCCAAATGACCGCAATGTCTGAAATGGCCCAAATAACCGCAATGGCTGAAATGGCCCAAATTACCGAAATGGCTGAAATGGGCGAAATGACTGAAATGGCCCAAATGGCCGAAATAGCTGAATTGACTGTAAAGGCCGAAATGAGTGAAATGGCTGAAATGGCCCAAATGACCGAAATGGCAGAAATGGGCGAAATGTCCGAAATGTCCGAAATTACCTAAATGGCCGAAATGGCCCAAATGGCCGAAATGACCAAAATGGCCTAAATGACCGAAATGGCTGAAATGGCCCAAATTGGCGAAATGACTGAAATGGCTGAAATGGCCCAAATGGTTGAAATGACTGAAATGGCCCAAATGACCGAAATGACCCAAATGACCGAAATGGCCGAAATGACTAAAATGACTCAAATGGCCGAAACAGCTGAATTGACTGAAAAGGCCGAAATGTGTGAAATGGCTGAAATGGCCCAAATGACCGAAATGTCTGGAATGGCCCAAATAACCGCAATGGCTGAAATGGCCCAAATTACCGAAATGGCCGTAATGTGTGAAATGGCCCAAATGACCGAAATGACCAAAATGGCCTAAATGACCGAAATAGCTGAAATGGCCCAAATGGCCGAAATGGCTGAATTGACTGAAGTGGCTGAAATGGCCCTAATGTTTGAAATTACTGAAACTGCCGAAATGGCCGAAAAAGCCAAACTGACTGAAATGACCCAAATGGCTGAAATGGCCCAAATGACCGAAATGACCAAAATGACCCAAATGACCAAAATGGCCCAAATGACCGAAATGGCTGAAATGGCCCAAATTGGCGAAATGACTGAAATGGCTGAAATGGCCCAAATGGTTGAAATGACTGAAATGGCCCATATGACCGAAATGACCCAAATGACCGAAATGGCCCAAATGGCCGAAATAGCCAAACTGACTGAAATGACCCAAATGGCTGAAATGGCCCAAATGACCGAAATTACCAAAATGACCCAAATGACCGAAATGGCCCAAATGGCTGAAATGGCCGAAATGGCCCAAATGGCTGAAATGGTTGAAATGACTGAAATGGCCGTAATGACCGAAATGGCCTAGATGGCCAAAATTACTGAAATGGCCCAAATGGCTGAAATGACCGAAGTGGCTGAAATAGCCAAAATGGCCGAATATGACCAAAATGGCCGAAATAGCCGAAATGGCCGAAATGGCCAAAATGGCCTAAAAGGCCCAAATGGCCGAAATGACCGAAATGGCCTAAATTCCCAAAATGACCCAAATGGCTGAACTGACCGAAATGGCTCAAATGGCTGAAATGACCGAAATGGCTGAAATGCCCGAAATGACCGAAATGGCCTAAATGACTGAAATGGCTCAAATGGCTGAAATGACCGAAATGGCTGAAATAGCCAAAATGGCCGAAATGGCCCAAATTGCTGAATTGACCGAAATGGCCGAAATAACCGTAACGGTCTAAATGGCCAAAATGACAGAAATGGCCCAAATCGCTCAAATGACCGAAATGGCTGAAACGGCTGAAATGGCTGAAATGGCCCTAATGACCGAAATAGCTGAAATTGCCCAAATCGCCAATATAGCTGAATTGACTGAAATGGCTAAAATGGCCGAAATGGTTCAAATGGCCCCAATGACCGAAATGGCCAAAATGACTGAAATGGCCAAAATGACTGAAATGGCTGAAATGACCGAAATGGCTGAAATGGCCCAAATGGTCGAAATGACGAATATGGCCGAAATGGCCGAAATGGCCCAAATGGCCGAAATGGCTGAAATGGCTGAAATGGCCCAAATGGTTGAAACGACTGAAATGGCTGAAATGGCCGAAATGGCCTAAATTACTGAAATGGCCCAAATGGCTGAAATGACTGAAATGGCCCAAATGCCCTAAATGAACGAAAAGGCTTAAATGGATGAAATGACCGAAATGGCTAAAATGGCTGAAATGGCTGAAATGACTGAAATGGCTGATATGGCTTATATGGCCCCAATGGTCGAAATGGCTGAAATGGCCCAAATGGCTGAAATGACTGCAATGGCCCAAATGACCGAAATGGCTGAAATGGCCCAAATGGCTGAAATGGCTGGAATGAATGAAATGGCTGTAATAGCTCAAATCGCCGAAATGACCGAAATGGCTGAAATGGCTGAATTGACTGAAATGGTAAATCATAAAAACCTGTTCTCCTTTCTGAGATAACCTTTATATAAATCTATCCCACTATCCGGGTTGAAAAGTATCCCTTGTCCACTGTCATTATTAAAATTACATATATACCGAATTTTAGCCAAATCAGTGTATTAGTTTTTCTGTAAAAGCATAACAAATAGAGAGACAAATACATTTTTATCCGGGAAACTATCCCATTTTTCGAGATAAAAATCATCATAATATATATTCATCCTCGGCATCAAAAATATATAGTTTATTATTATTATTATAAATTTTTTTTTTATAAAAAAAAATTATTATTATTATTATCTGTATATCTTTCAAGACCACGGGCCATAAAAATGGCCCGGACTTTTGGAGGGCTTGCGTGGGGCCACGGGGAGGCCGACACGTAAAGGCCTCTTGACAAATTTAATCTAAATGTGGCGTGACACTGACCGGCGATTATCCCTCTCTACACCATACAATAATGCACCCATGGACAAGCCCCGGCCAGTGTAGGACTATTGTGGGAAATGAGAAGAGAAAGTACCGGGCTATTGGGGTGAACTGTTAGTGGTACTAGGGCTCTGGAATATGGGCATAATCCCCATCCGGTAGTTTTTCCATAAATGCATAACCAATAAAAAGACAAATATATTTTTATCCCGGAAACTATTCCATTTTTCAGGATAAAAAGCATCCTATGTTCAGTTTCGGCACCGAATCAAATCAAATCAAATTTATTTGTTTAAAACATGGTCAAACAGTTGGTATATATGTCACAATGTACACATGTTTTGCTCCCATAGGAGCATACAAATGTTTCTAATAAATTAAATTAAATTATATAATATTAAATGGATCATAATTATGAAATAAAATACTGATAAATGTCAAACAATAATACTAATAATAATAATAGTAGTAATAATAATAATAACATTCATAAGTCAAGGGAATTATTTATGTACAATTGAGGAATTCGTCCACCGAGTAAAACATTCTATTTAAAAGCCATTCCTTTAGTTGATTTTTAAATTTATTAATCCTGAACTCTTTTATGTGCATTGGAATTTTATTATAGACTTTAATGCACATGTTATAGCAGTTTCTGGTAAAGAGGGTTGTTTTTGGTGCCACATTTAAAACCAGTCGTTCACTATTTCTAGTATTGTTTGGATAGAGGTCTTTAGCCGTCGTAAAAATTGTTAAATTGTTTCTGACAAATAAACATATTTCATAAATATACAAACATGGCAGTGGTAAAATTTGTAGATTTTTAAAATGAGGCTTACAAGAATCATAAAATCGGATACCTACAATAGCTCGGATGCATTTTTTTTGAGCTACAAATGCTCTATTTATGTCTGTAAAATATATATATGTATATATATATATATAATGAATTTCAGCCAAATCGGTATAGTAGTTTTTCCATGAAAACGGAACAAACAGAGAGACAGTTACTTTCGCATTTTAAATATTAATAGGGATAATAGGGAAGGAATAATATGAAAAATTTTTAATAATGAAATTATTTAATAAAATTTACCTATCTAAAAAGTTGCTGGAAAAATAAAAATACGTACAGCTTGATGAGGATTCGAACCCTGCACTTTCTAGTCACTATTGAGCATGGTAAGCCGTTGGGCTAAACACGCTTAGGAAGGTGTGACAAAATATCAATACCAATTACGCATACAAACAGTCTATCTCACTTTAGGACAGTTTGTCTCGCTCTCGTGAGCCTTAAAATGAAATAAATTGAATCAAGTCAATCAAGCGGTGCGCGTCGGTATGATCAATTGCAATATTTCGCCACGCTCGAAGTTTTATTTGGCGCTGTTCCATCGAAGTAAATGTTAGCCGTGCGGGGTTGATTTCATGAAATGCCGATTTGAATTAGGCGTACATAGCCTCTTAACAATACCCGTTGACACTAGACATCTTTTGTCTTCCGTGATCATGGCCACTGAAAAGCGGCCGAAACGTCGGAATAACCAAAATCAAATAAATTACCGCGCATAAAACCGTTAAAACGTAGTTTTATTACATTCATTTAGATATTATGCAATTCAGCGTATCAGCTATGGGGGCTGCAGCGAATCATTGATCTTTGATTATACAACAAAGAACAATAAAATTAAATGCCGAGGGGTGTGTACAGACAGGATCGTCACAGGCATTATCGATTTTAGGGTAGACGAATGCACCGCCGCACCGTACGCCGTCATGCAACGGACCCCTAGGCTATGGGACATCGTTATTTTACAACCCATAATTGACAAAGTTACAATATTTCACGTTGTCCGACCAAAACACGATTTATTACCGAATACAATTTTCTTTGCTACAAGGATTTAATTTAATCATGCCGCTATAAGAACGGGTTTACATGTTAAGGCGTTAAAATATATAGATAAGAAAAAAAACTTACTAAATCATTTATGAATAAATCTCATTTCATTCGTTATCTAATATGAAGAAGTGATTTAAATAACGCTTTTTATTATACAAGCTTCTTTCTGCCCGCGACTTGATTCATGTGGAGTAGTTAAAAAATTAAATTAAAAAATCCTCGACTTTGAATCATTCTTCATTGGTGCTCCGCTTCTCAAGGTATTAGCGTGATGATATATAGCCTATAGCCTTCCTCAATAAATGGGCTATCTAACATTGAACGAATTTTTCAAATCAGACCAGTTGTTCCTGAGATTAGCGCGTTCAAGCAAACAAACAAACTCTACAGCTTTATAAATATATTAGTATAAGATTATGTAGTACTGCTTTATTATTTATAAGGGTCCAAGGCGGATAAGTGGGTTCCAAGCATCGATAATCTCGATATGCTAGTTTCCTGGCGATGTTTTGTCTCACTATATACAATATCAGTCCATAAATGTCCCACTGCCGGGCTCGAGCCTCCCATTACAGGGGGAACGGACAGTATACCCGCCATGCTCGTCCAAGGCGGCTTGGCAGGTTTCACACATCAGTTATCTCGATGTGCAGGTTGCATGCGGGTATATTGTTCGTTCCCCTGTAGTGGAAGGCCTGAGCCCAGCAGTAGGACAGTTATGGAATGTTATTATTTAAATAACATGACATCCAGAGTACCTCAAATTTTTTGATACCCAAACAATCCCGAATTTGGAGACCTAGCCGCGTGGTATACTCTAATACACAACTTTTACAACCTAGAAAGCTAACATCACCGCATTTGAAGATTACATTACTGTGACATACGCAGGCAGACACATATCTATGACGAAAACATAATGTTTCCTCTTTTTCCAAAATTGCTACAGACCCCTATAAACCTTAATTATTATTAACCAATAACAATCACTTATGCAAGTCTCATGAGACATACCTAACTTACCGTTAAATCGTTCAATTATCACGCGCTCAAGTTACAGCGAGAATCACACAGTACGTAATAACGTTGAATTAAATATGAAACCGGCGCGGGCGCAGATATCGGGTGACGTCACAATTGCAATTTCCGTACACACAGCATCGACGTGCCGTCCAACCTTTGCATTCGTTATGAACCAGAACGCGGGAAAGGAAACTAATAGACAGTCTAACGTGCAGCATAAAATTTTAGCACGTCATGTCATTATTATAACTATAATAATATTTTTATTTTCTTTTATTCTTGTCTTTGTCTTGTGTAAAGTATGCACTGTTTGCTACAACTTCATTAATTCTTCAATGGTAATTCTGTAACACACTTCTCTATAAAATGTATAAAAAAAAGAACTTGATATTAGATTAGATTAATAGAATAAGAAATATAAAGACAACTTTTAGCTAGATGTGTTGCGAAGGAGTTTCTTGCCACTTCTTCTCCTTAACAGCAATAACACCGTGCGAAACAGTTTACATAGAACAAGAAGTAAAATGAAATTTTATGTATGACTTGATTTTGAATAATAACTTTTGAATTTGAATTTTATGGACTGATTCTAGTCCTAGGCTACTTCTGTGCATTAATATACTAGACGCCAGGCATTTTGGCGTTGTGGGACCGTGCTGGAATCATTATTAACTTGATTTCAGCTGTTACGACCGGCTCGATCGTTGCTTGACCACAGTTTAATCCGTCCAGGTACGGAAATCATTATATTGTTACGAGCTACACAGGACTCGAAATAAAATTACTATTGAGTTTATTAGAACTGTATAAAACAGGTCCAAATATAACTGAAACAACCATTGCAAACTGCACGATTCAATATCACACGCAAAGTCCGTAACTATATCGCTCTTCGAATGTACGTCTTACTCGCATCGTAATCGTCGCTTGACTACCCCTCTCCGCATAGGGCCATTGCTGTATAATGCACCGATGCCATACCTGGCAAGCTTCGACGCAATACAATAACAACAAGGCTTAGTTCGACACTAATGACGGCCATAAAACAAGTTCGATAACAATATAATGTTTTTCTTCATTACAAATTCTAAACATAAAGGAAACAAAAGAACTCCTAAATGCGGGGTGGTAATAAACTGCGCTTTACGGCGGGCAGGTGCGCGTTTACCTTTGTTGGTATGTAACAATATTAATAGGTGAAGCAAAAACTTTGTACCAGTTTTTACGAAAATTGCGCGGACGAAAAAACTGTTTGATTCGTGCAACCGACATTTATAATTTTTCCATTGCATACTTTATTCTACGAATAACTTTGATCTGGTGATTGATATATCGGCCCTAAGGAGAATACTGTAAGATTATATTTTGAAGCATCAAGTTACATCGTAGTAAGCCGAACCTATAAGATCTAAAATATTTCAAGTTGAACTTCGGATACATAGTTCTCGGAAGAAAACAATGCGAAAGAATCACCCACTGACACAATCATAGCAGCGTAACACATCTACATTAAAAATACGACCCATATGCGCAGGAGTTGACAACTGACACCGTCCGACATGACAAAAAAACCCAATTCAACTACTTTTACGAGCCTCTAACGTTTAATAAACTGATGTTCAAGATTCAACCTTATAGCAGTGTAGGTATAGAATATTATCAGTACCTTCAGTTCAAAATTCGTTAACTCAACATAGGCCTATTTAAATTATTACTAACCAAATTATGCCAACCCACACACACACACACATACACACACAAACGCGCAATTATAGCAATTAGGAAGGAGATCCCCAAGATACAGGTGGACCTAGTTTGGGGACTAATGAGTTTCAAAAATTGTGAAAAATGTTTTATTCAATAAATGATTTTTGATTTGATTGTTGTTATACCATAGGGTTAAATCGCGTTCGCAATGTTCGGCTTCGAACCCTAAAGTCCGTTCTCTTACTTTTCTTCTATATGCATTTTGCACAGCCTTCGGCGTCGCATACTGTGAGAAATGTAAATTATAAAATATACATACATACATACATACATAGCTTCACGCAAGGTCCCTTGCGGGGTAGGCACGAACAACAGAGCGCCACAGAGGCCCATTCTTACACACCTCACTTGCTTCTTTGACATTCATAGCTGTCATGCACGCTCGTCTGTTCTTAAGGCTCCTAACATCACCTTCTGCTAACACATGATCAATTTGATCATGGAAGGTGTGTCGTGGCCTTCCGCGCCTTCTGCATCCATCCACATTTGCATAGTATATCTGTTTAGTCATTCTTCCATCATACATTCTTTCCACATGCCCGAACCACCGGAGCATTCCTTTCCTTACCTTCACCCCGACACTCTCTTTCAGACCAACTCTCTTTCTTATTTATTTCTTATAAAATATAATTTCTTAAAATAACTATCATAACAGAATTAAGTCTTTTTAAAATGACTTAAAAGACAGTCATTAAATATTACAGTTACCGCATTTTTTTTTAAAAATATAAACACTTCAATATTTCCTTTTTTTTCCACTAAATACCGACAATAGGGTGTGTGATTTCAATAAATTTCGTCCATCGGCTAGCGGCCTTTGCTTACGGTACCGTTCAGTAGTACAATTATTATTGAATTTATTAAAAACTAAGCGTTCATTTAATTGTGAAATGTATTCCAAAGGAATAAGACTTAGAATGTTTACTCAATGCAATTTGTTAAACTACTAATATTAACATGCGGGCCGGTAGTGACGTGTTGTTTGAAGAATCGACATCGATGATAATTCTAAGAACGATGTCCCATGTGTAATAAATCCATAAAGTTAGATCGTTGACTTTCGCTAGAGACAAAGGTCACTGAACGTTTCTTTCTATGCTAAGAAAAAAAACAGCTTCACGCCGTTTTTAGATGGTTCCATTCAATCTTTTATATTGGATGAATCAAACAAAGTGATACTAATAAATGTAAATCAGAATTATTCATTGTCATCAAATTTAATCAATTTGGTTGATCCATTTTTTATGCGGTTATTACACAACGCTAATTATATCGGATCTTTCTAAATCAGGCATGTACAATCATAATAAAATCAAAATCACCCCCTTGTACCGGGTCCTGAATCAGTGTAAGATAATAAAGATTCAAGCAATATGCGCGTCATCATCAGCCTAGATAATGATTTGGTTATACACCTACTACTAAAGTACAAAACACAACACAGCCATTCAGTTCCAATCTAGAATTTTAAACGGACCTAAAAGAAATTAAACTTGTACCAGTACTAAGTAATCATTTAAACTAGGAATCAAAAAACAATAATTAATTTGAATAAATATAAATCGAAAATGTATTATCTCAACTTGGTGTCATTGAAAAAGACAATACAAATAAAATTTAACACGGCCAAGAACTAACCTCGGGAAACGGATATGTTGGACCAGATTATCTTTCATTTGCATTTCTGTACACACAGAGAGTGGTTGTAAGTCGTGGGTGGCTTATTTAACTTATAACTTGATTTTATTTTACAATAGTGCTTATTAACACACCTACTTAAAAAGTGCTTTGTATCATTATGAAACACACTATTTAAAATTTACATTTACTAATAGCAAGGGTAATATTTTACGTAAACGTAAATATCGACATATTTTGAAGTGAACATTATTAGTGGAAATTAGCACAGCGACTCATCGACAGTTCCTGAGAGTCATCGACAAAAACACAACATTAATTTATATGATCCGAACGAGTTCCCCTTACCGACGACAGTCGTCACGTCGCTCGGCAGTACTATTCGACGCGCCGCACGCGACGGATCCACGATGAGTTCGCAGCGCTTTTTGCGCTGTTTACAATAGTACAAGCGAAAAAATTCGTTGAACTTGGACCAGTTGATAACGTGCGCGAGAGATTCTACATATTTGAGGACGAACTATGGAAGAACGTCACAAATCCCGATTGGAGAGAGGCTGGCTTAGGTGGCGATGTGGAGCTAACAAAGGAATTCGTGAAAGTTGCTGACCAAATCAGCGCATTGCCTCATTTACGTCGTCCTGCATTGAGTTCATGGGTATGGAGGAAGTCTTCCGAGAAAATTCAGATCATTGACGGACTGTACAAGAGTTTTGAAGAGTTCATAAGGCGACAAGCGGAGCCTGGCGCTGTACCAGCCCCAATGAAGGAGTGGCTGGATTTAGCTGAGAATGTGCTCATGGATCCGAAGGTGTCTGTTGCTCAAGCGATAACGAAACTGCAAGAGTTGTTCGAGCACGGCGGCATTGGATTGTACCGAGCGTTTCTGCAGGTAGTTTTGGTTCGCTTTATAAGAGTTTAAATGACCCTCATGCACTGCTCAGTTTAACTAGGGGCCACTTCATGTGTATTAAATAATTTGATCTTGTTACATACAAACCAGCAAACAAGTTGGCGCTCACAAACGATTCCATTTTGCACCCTAATAATTATAAGAGTACATTCTGAAGTTGCTATCAATAATTGCACAGATTGCGTTAGTTAAATCAATAACCACAAACATAGAATAAAGAACGCAGAACAGATATCGCAGTAACAATATTGTGACCTCATTATATAATTTGAATTGAAACGTGTAAAATGAGTTAATTACCTAAAACTTAACTAGGCCATTACAGTAGGTATTATACCTTCAAGCAAGTCATTTGGTCACTAAGCTGTTCGTTGATTCTAGGTAATTTGTTGAAACATAATAATATATACATCGCCTCTTTGCTTCATTAATGTGTAATCTTGAAAATTGAAACTTCAGAAGAGTATTTTAACGTTTAAAAAATAATTGCATCGAAACTAATAACATGACATCTAATATTTTCTTAAGTTTTCGCGACTTTTATACATAACAAAACTACGTTTATTTGATTTTTGTTATTCCGACGTTTCGGCCACTCTTCGGTGGCCCTGATCACGGAAGGCAAAAATGTCAAGTGTCAACGAGTATTGTTAAAAAAATTGTTTAAATTCATTGTAGATTGACAGAAAAAAGGTGTTCGTTTCGATACAGTTATTTTTTAAATTTCAAAAACTAGACATCTATGATTTCAATTTTCAAGAGAACACATTATTGAAGCCAAGAGGCGACATATTTACTTACTTGAATCAGAAATAATAACAAACAGCTCCCGGGTTTATTAGTCGTAATGAGTTTACAGAGTTCCTCGAGGCTTCCAAGAATATTACAAATGTCTATTATATTCGCAACAAGTTTCAATTTCATTCCTAATTTCTTAATTAGAATGTTAATTGCTACTGTGATATTAATTAAGGAGAATTATTCGCATCGTACACTGTTTAATCTTAGAAGAACGGGGGCATATTTGAGAGTCAATTAAGCAAAAAAAAAACACCGTTACCATTACAATACCAACAAGTTTTAAGTTATAAATCTCAAAATCTTTCAGGATAACATATTTTCACGGACATTCAATTAATAAGAAAATTCGATAGCGCAATGAAAGTGTATATTATATATACTAGCTTTTGTAATAGTTAAAACAAAGTTAGTTATTAACTATCCCACGAGAACTTTTAAATTTTTCGGGGTCAAAAGTAACATATATGTTGACCAGGGATATAAGCTACCAATATAAATCTCATTTAAATCGGTCCAGTCGTTTCGGAGATTAGCTCTTACAAACAGACAAACGGAGAAACAAATAATTTGAAAAAACTAAATTAGTTCTGTTTCACTTCTTCTGACTCGGTTCTTAGATTTTTTTCATTGTACAGAAATTCGACCTCTACAGTTTTATCTAATATATATAATTCTCGTGTCACAGTTTTCGTTGCCATACTCCTCCGAAACGACTGGACCGATTCTCATGAAATTTTGTGTGCACATTGGGTAGGTCTGAGAATCGGCCAACATCTATTTTTCATCCCCCTAAATGTTAGGGGTAGTCCACCCCTAATTTTTTTTTTTACCGGGCAGGACGTCGTCTGCCGGGACAGCTAGCTATATATATATATACACACATATATATATTATAGTCCTTGACGTATACACGTCAACGGCGTACCTTATCAAGTTCAGCTGCGCATGTGTGAATTTTGAAATCGGTCCAATAGTTTTTGAGTTTATTCCTTACAAACATATAAAATACAAATCTTCCCTCTTTATAATATTAGTATAGATTATAATAAATACAGCAACGGCCGTATTTTGTTTGTACGTGTCAATTAAAAATGCAAACTGATATTAAGGTCAGCGTCTCTTCCTTTTACATTGTTATATATTAACCGATCAAATTAGAAATAAGAAGTCTTTAAAATAGCTAGGTATCACAAAAATTACTGAACGAGTCACTCGCCTGCTTTCATTCTTAACCGTACCTCGTTTTTGACATGCAAAGACTAAATTGACAATTGCAAATGTCAAACTTGTGTCAAAGTTAAAGGTAATGTAAATTTTTATGTTTCACATTTCCAAGTTCTCAATTTAGTCTCTGCATCACAAAAGCAAGGACTGTAGAGCAAGCGTAACGTATCCCGCGGATTATCCTATTTTTCAGTATACATTGTGAAGGCAACCAAGATGGAACAAACAAAATTATAAACATCAACAATTCCCACATTCATTTTATTTTTTACCCAAAAGATACATATATATTATTCTCACACCTGTTTCTCATAGGGGTAGGCAAAGACGACGAATATTCACTTTCTATGATCTTGACACACGTTCCACTTCGTTTACTCTCATTGTGTCTTTATACAAGTGTCTACCTTAACTTGAGGTGCTTTTTACCTGACTTCTGTGCAAAACATGTGAGATTTGAATGATTTAATCATGATGACCATACATATACTTTGTCTTTTCTCTCCTTTAGTTCACACTCTCCACATAACTAAACCATCTTGACATCCCTTGATGATCTCTGCGCTTGAGTGATTTTAGCCTTTGCCCGCCTAGTTTACTCAAACGCAGAGGTCTCGGGTTCGATAGCTGGCATATTAAATTTCATAAATGAACTTTCTGTTATTTCCTATAATCTCGGATCTCCCCAGAGTTATGCGTTGTAAATTACCCATAACACAAGCAAAGTTTCTTAGCTTGGCAATATAAAATATTATTTATTTATCGGCAAATCTTTTGCAGCCCATGTTAAAACGTTCCGTAATAAAGGACTACATCCAAAATATACCACTACACACACTCCTTAATTTATTCAAATGAGTCACGAGTATCATATCTCAGAAAACCCGTGCAGTGTGCTAAGAACATGCAAAATTAACAAAAGGCTCAGTCAAAACTGTTACGACAGCCGTGTTTGGTAACGATGTCAGTGACCGTAGCGTGTTTATATAAAACCGAGTACATGTTTATGAATTTAAGGAAAATACTTGCCTATTGTACTAAGTATAGATAAATAATGAATGCCACAAGAGATCAAATTGTAAACAAAATACTTAAAACCCGTGTAGAAAATCTCAATTGTTTAGTGAAATATGAATTTCTATTTGTCAGTGGCTTAGATTCAATAAAAAAAAACTTGATTTTTTCCTTAACACTGGTTAAGAAGACAAACAATACGAATCCTTATTTTAAGAAAAAAGACTGTCCACCAGTAAGATTCATGAATTGAGCAATTTTGACACTCAAAATTATGATCCTAACATAGTTGTTAGCACCTAGTGGTGCTTACGATACATGCAAAATTTAAATACAATTCGAGTGAAGTTAGTTCCGTAGTTTGCGCAAGTCTGGTCTTAAATCTTAACGTTTATTACAGCTTATGGTGGTTTATGCGAAAGAGATGACATAGGAGTCTCGATAGCGGCCGAGCCAGAACTCAATACTCTCTTTTCCGCTTTGTCTGTGAACCGTATAATTGTGCAATGATGTGTACGAACTTCAGCAACGCATTAAAGTTTTGCACGTACGATATCTTCTTAATAATAAATCAATAGAAAAACAATGAAATGATTTGAGTGGCATTCAAGTATAATATAAATATTTTGACCATAGATGTTTCATTCAAGTAAAAACATCGGCAGATAAGACTATTTGCCTTAACTTGTTAAATACATATAAAATACAAAGAATGTATACAAAGGAACGCGTTGTCATCAAATAGGATAAATGCAAACAGATGTAAACTTTGAAAGGAAATAAGACTTAGTTGTATATCCATATTTGTTTTTATGAGTCACAAGATAAGTATGCAAAACGTTTGTATTGTGTCTATGGCTTTTTAAGAATGATTTATTTTAAATATCTCCAAACAAAATAAGCAGTAATCAGTAACAAAAGTCATAAATATAGCCCGAAATATTCTGTTAAGTATTGCTAATTATGTAATCCGCTAATTAATAAAAAAAAATAAGACTTCTTTAAATGCAACGATAGTAAAGTTTGAATTGTACATGAGATCGTAAAATACCGCATTAGAGGTGGAAACGCTACAAATGGCAAATGCTTAGTTCATGAGCTGAAATGGCAACGGTAGCAGAACCTTTCGCAGTAGAAAGCAACTGAAAGATAACTAGGAAATGAAGATTTATAATATGGAATAAAAGTAATATATTAAAAACAATTTTCTATTAAAATGCAAGGTAAAATTTCGAATAAATTCAAAACTACTTTTCGAGTATGGCGGTCACAAAGATACTGAAACTAATTTTTTATGCACAAAGAATATAAGTTTATTACACAATAAAATATGTTAACTGAAAGATCAATCGATACAATTATAAAGGTAGATCAAATGAGAGATGGATGTATTGTGTGAAATATGATAATATAACAATGATTTGTGGTTTGACAACAGACGTATGAAAGATTAAAGGAGTATGGAAAGAAGACATACTCTGTAAACCTTAGATGATAGGAGTGAGGTGAAAGAAGAGATAAGATATTATTACAATAGTTCCCTTAAATAGAGCAGTTTATGGGAATAGAGCCGAGTAATAAAACTAAGCAACTTTAATTACAGGAAGAGGACTCGGACGTGTGTCACCTCCAGATGTCACCTCATCAACTTGTTTACGACATTTACAACACGATCGCCCTCACGGAGATCAAAGGCTACGCCATGATGCAATTCTCATGGATGCTATTGAAGGTATATGGAAAGGGTAAGTCACATTTCGAAAATCTACCACATCGGTTCATTTTAAGGTTCAGGGTTTAATTTATTTACGAATATCCTACATAGAATTTCGATAGGAATAATTTCAGCTCAGCTTATGTTTTTTGCATGATCTCATTGTTATAGATTAATGAGAAAGTTGAATTGTATGTTATATCAGAGACGAATATACATACACTATTTAATGATATCCAGATAAGAAAAAAATATCCTTTTACGAAATTCAGCATCATGGGAACAAGCCAAAGGCGCGTTAAAATAAAAAATCTTTTTTACTATATATTAACAAAAATAATACATGAAGATTATTCAATGTATATAGATAGATGCATATTAACATTATTGTTCACCAACATAAACAATTTCAAATCTGAAAATTACAGTACTTTCTTGGTAAAAATAAATAGGCGTTAGTATAATAACGTAGGTTTTATATCCATAAATAGTCATTTAGAGCTACTAGTGTACATTGATGAATACACACAAGAAAATAAGACTAATGAAACAATTAACCGTTGCCACAATAAACTAGTTTCAATTAACACTTTATTAACATAAACAAAGAGATAAGTGGCTCATATTAACATTAATATCGAGAATACACGATAAGAATTCCAAATTAACTGACAGTAAATTATATGTATAAGAAGTATGTGGACATAAAGCAACGAATTATATTATTTAGTTGTTACTAAAATTTTATGTCAAACGCCTATCCGTTGCTTTGTGTGGTTTTAAATCTGACGTAATGAAAGTGGACACAGGGACAGTGAAACACGGAAAACAATAGAGCTTTGAAATAGTGATTAACGGGAAGGCTATTGGCTGTACGTCAATGAAATTCGGAAGGAATGTGAATGTACTCTAGGAGTCCAGTGAAACCGGTAAAAAACTAAGTAAAGGTATGCACCATATAAGTCACTAAGGGTTGCAAAAAAACCACTGCATATTAGTCCGGTTGCAATCATGACAGGAACTGAAGTGTTTGTTTCGATTACAGTGTTAATACTGCTGATATTATTTAACCGCATTGAAAAACAATGCATTTTGTTCATATGTGTTTCAATGAATCATTTCACATGAGGTTTTATCTTTGCAACATTCGTATGAGCAATTATAAAATAAGTGCATAATAACAACAGATTAGAACAAAGCGATACTGTTATTAACGTTTATCTGTGTTATACAAATGCTCGCAGAGGAAAAAAATATTTGTTTGCTGTACGAACATTACAAATGGAATATTTTTGAAAAATAAATTTTCTTTCTCTACTGATATATTTATTAAGAGTAACATAAAAACACGTTGTACGGGATTCCTCCATATTTGAATGAACACAAGAATTAAATCTGTTACTATTTAAGTTAGACCAATTAATCAAAAACAAACTTTCAGTCAATTAGAAGACAAAGTGAAAGTCACTTGACAAAAAAATATTTAAACTGATAGACTGATCGGGTACAAAAGTAAGTAGATCAAAAAAGAGATTAATTGACTGTGTAAAGGATGATATGATGATTTTTGGTGTGAAAGAGGATGTGTCAAAATAAAGGTGTATGGAAAGAAAATACATATTGTGCAGATCCCAAATAATTGAAAAAAAACCAGAGTCAATGCATTATCTGTACACGTTATTAACAATACCTTTGTGTTTAAATTATAAACAACATCACTGTAGTTTGAATTTCAACAGCTGCTTTTTTACAAGAAACTCATCATTTTCAGGCAACTATACTCAAGAAGCCAGCTTAACGAGGCAGAGGTACGGCGAGAGGACGAGTCAGGCCGCGTCGGTAGCTAGAGCAGCGATGTCCATGGCCAAAAGAGATCTATACATGTGCGATCCCTCCGTACAGAGAGAAGGTACAAATTTGATATGACCTATTAAATTTTGCATAACAGTTTCCACACTGTTGTTAGGTATAGTATGGACCCGTTAGCAGTTTCTCTAGTACGGCTACAGAAGGCTGCGTAATCAATCTTATATGTAATATAATCTTAATGTCATCTCATCATGAAAAGTACAGGGATCTCTTCTCTTAACTAAGCGTGTCAAAGAGTCTACAGTTGTACGTTGGCTATAAAAAGCTTAACAATTATTTGAATGTTACAGTTCATAGGAGAGCGAAAAGTCAAATCAATTGAGACATAATAAAAAAAACGTATACGTTTAGTTATGTGTACTAGTCGCGAAAGCTTACTAAAATCAAATTGAGATATTTTGTATGAACATACCGACTTTGGACGTCATAAGTTTGCACAATGAGTCAATTAGGGCAATAAATATTAATGATTCAGCAATAATTAAAATTATTTCTACCATGATATTTTATAGGTAATAAGGTGTTATTTCAAAAACGTTCTTCCATATGTAAATAATGTCAGAATTTATTTTAACATTTGTCCGCATCAACATTAACTACTATAAAGCAGTCTTGGGAGTACACCATAACATTTGTTTTGTGGTAATTTCAGGAGTAACCTATGCTCAAGTGACCCGTCTCCTGCAAGGCTACATCACGAACGAAGTGGATCTTAATCCGGACCAAACTTGCAGGGAGAATTGCGGATACTATACACTAGCCAAAGAACATGGATGCTTCAAAGAACAATTTTGTGCCAAACAAACCACCTGTAAAGGACGAATCCTCGACTGCAATTACTTCGATTCTGATATGTGGGTGTGTCCAGCTGTAAGTATATTTAATTTTTCTTCTAAATGAAATTAAGAAAGCTACGATCGGTTGTTGTTAAGCTGCGACCCAATAGACAAACTGTTGAGGATGTTTATTGTTTGTGCAAAAGGAACAGTAGATTAATAAATATCCAGCAGAAAAAAGAAGAGTAAATAGCTGATACCAAAGTTTTTTTTTGTAATTTCGAATGGTAGATTATGATAACAATGTTTCTTTTTATTAAGATAATCTACTCTTCCAATATCGTATAACATAAAATCTTTTCTAATGAAGTAACAATAGAGCAAAATTCTATAACAGACATACCGAGTTAGAAGCTTCTAAGCGTTTAACAAACCATATGAATACTCACAACCTTAACCCCAATGCAAATGGCACGAATTCAATTGAATGATTGTCAGAATGAAATAATAACAATGCTAAGGCACAATATGTAAACACAGAAAAAGATTGGAAATAATATTTTTAACAATTCAGATTAAGTTTTTTAAAATAAACTTATAATGAACATTATATTATCACATCACATTGGTCTAATGTATATATGGAACCACCAGAATTCGAAGTATTTACCATTTAATTTGTGATAGTTCACTCGATTTAAGAATTCCTTCTAAATACATTTTCAGAGTCGAACCAGCAATCGTCGTTACGAATGGATCGAATATGAGAACGGCAGGACACTCGGCAAACCTGGTACATGCTCGCTCGGAACAACCAAGGTGAGAATGATTTAGTTAGAGGAACATGGTTCCAACATTGGTTCGAATATCCACCAATGTTGGTTTTTTACCTTTCACAGTGACTTTTGTTAATTTGAAGTGTAACGATTTGGATTTTATTTTTGTACCAATTGAATTATACATATACGAATATCAAAAAATTAAATAACAATTATTTAAAGTTTTGTTTCTGCACAAGATCACTATGAAATTCCCAATCGGCAAAAATCTTAAAAACCCAAATATTTACGTACTTACGATTATTATAAAATAAGCTTCAGCTTATCTCTTGACCTATGGCTGTTTATAGTATGATGAGTATAATAAATGTAACGATATACCAATATAAATTATTATGACCTATCTAATAATTAAAACCCAGCATTTTTTGTTAATGTAAATTCAATTTTACTGATTTTCCTCAAGAATTTCAAAATCTTTGATTATAGATTTAGAAAGATTTTTCATTAGTTTCCGAGTCTCTGTTAGAGCTGATTTTAGTCTGCTAATTGTTAATTCTGGCAGGGTACAACTTTCAAGTTATATATAACCTCTACAAATTACCCCGTGACCTATACAAGACATTCTCTAGGTCGACTCATGGTGGCGTTGGTTGTTCTGGCATTGCTCATACTGCATGTGCCTTTGCGACGACAAAACCAACTCCGACCGCTACTTCAGCCTGTGGGACGCGACATCAGACGTCAAGAATAACAAGTTAGTCCCACATTGAAAATGGGACATCCGCACACTTTATTCTGAATTATGTCACCGTTGTCATAATATGCCTTACTTTCCAAAACTGTTTTCTCCATGTACGCTTGATGTAGTCACCTTTATAAATATAATGACTTCTGAATGTGAACTATATTGCAATCTAATGAACAAATTTCCTCCAAAGGTCGACTCCTGGTGGAGATGGAATCTCCTCCACTGCTCGTATTGTATGTGCCTATGCGAAGACGATGTCAGTACGAGTGAACGCTTCTTCAGCATGAGAGAATCTGCTGCAGACGTTCGAAAGAACAAGTCAGTACAAATAAAGCGGGGCAGGGTTTAATAACGATATTTTGGATCTTGTAAATATGTAAATAACAAATTTTCATTTCACTTCAGTTGCTTAGTGTTTTAATATTTTACATGCAATAATGCTAATAGTTGTTATCATTATAATAAAACAAGGGATAATTGCTTTGGGAATTCTAATACGCTTTTTAATCAGCTTGAATAATGGATATACTCAGGAGGGACGGGTATCTATTTGAAAATAATTGTAATAATAGTAATAATTAATTTACATACATGTCACATTCAGGGTATATTTAGTGAACTTTTGTCGTAACTTTACACCGTCTTCTTGAACTTGGATTTCTCAATGATTCTTTATTATTATTATTGGCATGGGTGTGCGGGTGTCCTATTTTCTTTAAAATGTTATTACTTATAAGAGTTCAGCGGGTAATTATAAAAAAATTACATCACTTTTAAAAGCTAAATATAATCCATGTTTAACTTATCAGTCTCGCCAGCTACAGAAGGCTGTGTAGTAATCGATTACGTGTAAAGCGTTTATTCTCCAATTATTTCTGGCGAATTCAGAGCAGCTACAAAATGTGTAGTTCAGTAAACTTATTCATTACAGTAAAATATTTCGGTAAAGGTAGGTGATTTTACCAGACTGATATCTGAAACATTGCTTGATAAGTTTTGAAAAGCAAAATGTTTTTCATATAAATAATCAGCTACCAATATTACATCTAGCAATCACTCAATTTGGATCAAAAACAAAGTACGAATCATCGAAAACTAACTGATTACTATAATATATTATTTCAGAGTGGTGACAGGCGTTCGTCTGGTTAAACACGGCAGAGTCTTCCACCTGCAGGTACACGAAGGCACATTGGGAGAGCGCGGGTCCGTCATGGCTGGTAATTGGGTGCCAGTGCAAAAGTTCGACCCTTCAGAATCAGGACTGAGGGACGGAGTTGACTATCACACACTGACGTACGAGAGGAGAGCTATCGATTTGGACGAACTGGACTCACCGTCTGGGCACGTTTTGACTGGAGTTAGGTAAGTGTAACGGCATTCTTTAGAAGTAAATCGTTCAAATCAAAACACTACAAATATGTTTGAAAATCTTATATTTATCCTCTCATTCCGAAATAAGTTAAGCTGATGAACGTTTCTCCAAAGTTGGATATAAGTTAGGTCTATATTCTGATCTACATACAGCTTCAGAAAGTGTCACTGTAGTCTATACTAATATTTTAGAGAGGGAAATATGTTTGTAATGAGTAAAATCAATAACTACTGGACCGATTTTAATTCTTTCACCATTCGAATGCTACATTATTCCTGATTAATATAGGCTATATAACAATTAGGGATCCCTACTAAAATTTACATAATGTAACCCATCAATCTAAACCAAAATACTTGGCGCTGGAATCAGGTTCTACGATATTGATGAAATTTTATGTATGTTTGAGTGGGTCCCGGGTGGTTTAGATTCTTGGAAAATGAATGGTTAGTTAAATTTTAAACACTTGGATTTATTAATCATATTATAAATTAAATTTCGTGTGTTTTTACTAGCATTTTGTCTTCTCATTCTGTATAAACTTTTTAGGTTCCGCCTGATTGGGGCTCACTTGCATTTCGAAATTCGTTCTACGCCGTTCAACTACACAACAGGACGATTATTCCCAGATAAGAGTCAATGGATTAGCAACGATAATACAGACGGCTCAGAACATCCAAGGTAATTTATTATGTAGTGAATATAGCTTCCATATCATAATGATAATGTATAATATACTAGCAGATTTCTTGCTTATTACTAGCGAAATTTGTATTATTATTTAAGACGATAGGTATCCTAAGTGCACTGTTGCCAGTCAAGCGACTTTTTCGTTAGATGAATTCCACAGAACCGAAGTCACATATCCAGAAAAAAACATCTTATGTATTCACCAGGGATATAAAATAGCTCTGTGTAGTTTCATTTAAATCCGTTCGGTAGTCTTCATGTGATGCTCTAACAGAGACAGGCAAACAATTCAAAAGTTTGCCTGGATTTCTTTAAACAATAAAGCCGCCCATTGTATGTATTTTATATTATTTTTATCATGATGGGTGTACAATAGAGTATTATTGTATTTGTAAAATTTGCTGTTCGCATTAGCCTCCTTGATTATATTCTCATTTGCAAATTTATTACAGAAACTCCTCACGCCCAAAATTATATATAATTATATTATTTCAGAAAACGTCTTCTACTGGACAAGCCGGACATACCAACACGCAGCCACACCCGATTGCCCGTGGACTCAGAGCACGACCAGTACGTGGATTTCACGCATTCAGATTTCGATGCGGACGCGGCACAAAGCACCGTACCCTTCATTGACATCCAGGCGGTCCTACCAAACAGCGGTAATATCATCATACCTAATTTTAGGATTTCATAGCAATTTTGTGGAAAAAACGAAAATCATATTATATAAAAATCATCTCCTTCTATCCGTCTGTGTATGCGAAATCCTTTCTTCTTAAAACTATACAGTCTTAGATAGAGCGGGAAATATATGAAGCCGTTCCGCAATAGCGTAGAGGACCTGCAAAACATGCATAATGCAACTGCAGGAAGTGAACATTTTTCATAAACAAATTGATCTTAAAAATTATATTTTTACTTCAAATCACTTAAACTGTATTCTGCCCAACCTAACAACGAGGGTGACAACTCTGAATGGTGACACTTAAACTTTTAACAAAAATTGGCCTAAACAAGATACTTTGAGTAGTTTTGAGACATGGGGGATATTTTCAATTATATTGTTTTTCTAAAATTCTATAGCCAAACCATAAGAACCAAATAGTTAACAGTTTGATCAGCACACACTTGGTTTCCTGTCTCGAAAAGTACTTGTCGTAATGATGAATCTACTAAATCAAGTGTCGATTTACTTATAAATATTTTCTAGAAAATGTACCTAACGGTCCTTTGTATTAAGTGTCTAACTTTTATGTTGTATTCAACGCAAAGAGCTATAGCCAACAATGGCACAATGACAATGAGCCACTGCCGCCACTGTTCGCGCTGCCGCAACCAATTCCAAAAACATTTGTGTGGATAGCAACATCGTGTTGTGTTCTACGAAATGACATGTACGAACTTCAAGGATGCATCTAGGTTTTGCGCGACCTATAGCTGCGCTCGCGCTGTCCATCCTTCCACCGCAGCCTGCCGCGGAAGTGGGCACAATGCAAGACTATACCGATGGAGTAAACTAAACACATTTCATTCTCGACCAGGTTCGTCGCTGGCGAGCGGGGCCGGCATAATCCACCGCGGCGCGCGCAGCTCCGGCGGGTTCATAGCGGTTAAACTGATCACGTACGACTTCTCGAAACATGTTCACGCAGAACCACCGCCCAGCGATTTTAATGAAGAGAACGAGGCCACGGAGTTTACGCCTGTCATTAATTAAGTTAGAATAATAGTGCCTACTTATGCGATCAGAGTAGTTGGAAGACCGATCAAAGCTATGTTTGAGTTTGTACAAATATGATTCTATTCTACTCTATATAATTTAAACTTCAGATTAATGTTTTTAATTGTATTCAGCCGTAATGAATTTGTAAAATGTTGTAATTCAAATATGACTTCAAAAATTCCAAAGAATATCATTAGAAGTTTATAAAGTGCATATAGATATGTTGCCAAATCATAGTGCACATAAATGTGTTGCCAGTAAGCTATACACTTACAAATTTAGATGTGTAAAGCACATTTATAACCATTGAATAATGTTCGTGGTTCTCTACGAGCTTAGAAATATTGTCAGCGAATAACCCAAATACGCAACTTAACGTGGCACCTTGACCACTTGTCTGAAATATATTTTTATTTCTGTAAGAAAATGTTAGTAACGACAAAGAAAATTTTTCGCTTTAAGTACTAAGTAGGCAATTGCTTTATACTCATAATTAAGTTACTTTAAATTTGATAAGTGAATAAATAATGATTTTGTAAATGATATACTTGTGATTTTAGTTTATTTTCTGTTTTAACATTTAATTGTTTTAAATATTTATTTCAATTTCTTGCTTCGGTTTAAGTAATATTCCGAAATATTTTTTAACCTACGCACACATTGTATAGCCCCAAACTAATCAAGTTACGCTTGTGTTATGGGTAGTACACAAGGGACCACTCTAGGACCGGCCCAGATATCCAGACCACAGTAAAATAACTGAAAGTTCGTTTACAAAGTTTATCATGCCATATATCAAACCCAGGACCTCTGGGTTCCAGTGAACTAAGCCAGCAAAGACTTGCACACTCAATCAAAGAAATTTTAAGAAATCTGTTCATTTAATTCCCTTATGTTGTCATAGTTCCAGTTGAACTTTACTTAGGAGAAAACCTTTGTAGGAATTATCCTATTTAATATGATGAAAATTTGTTTATTTGTTCACATGCTTAAGTCTTCTAGCAGTAAAGTTAGCATGTGTACACACCAATATAATTTGATATCTTATGAGCTATAAATGAGTAATTCTTGTACGGATATTAATTTATTTCGTGTATCTCGAAAGCGGATTAACAATAAGGATCAAGTTTAATATGTAGGTAAGCTTTTAAATTAATCTACATTTACCCTGAAAAACAGTAATATAAATAAAAAAAGTAAGTAAAACTGGATTTTTTGATATTGATATATGAACATACACAGGAGTTTTTTTAAAACAATGTCTTTAGAATATTGCAGTAAATCTTCCCACACGTGTAAAAATCAAATATTCTAGTATTTTCTCTTTCTCATTTCTTATACATATGTACGTACATTCAATTCATTTAACACATCTGTTAAACTTAGTATTATGTTACTAATCAGAAGTATATTGCATTGACTAAAGTATACGCTAAACCAAAATGCGTCTCGTGTGAAGTTAGCTCCGTGAGTTTGAGGCAGGTCTAGTAGTGTCAACGTTTAATACAACTGATAGCGTGGTGCGAAGGAGATAGCATGCGAGTCCGAATATCGAGCGGGCGACAGCGCAACACTCGCCCTTCTCAGTTCCGTATGTACTGTGTTCTACGCAATGAAGTGTACGAACTTCAGGGACGCAAGTAAATATTGATTCCTAAGCTGTCCCGCAACCAGAAGCTGCTCGTAGACTTACCTGCACCCTGAGCGGGTGTACGGCGAGCAGTGCGAGCAGGTCCGTGGGGGGCAGCACGTCCGCGGCGCGCACGCCCATGCCCCTCACCGCGGCGCACAGGAACGCCGCCAGGTATCGGTGGAGGGGGAAGTGGAACGACGCGTGCATCACTTCACTCTGCAAAATAAATGTCACCTTTAATCATTACATCACCATTTATAATAGTAGCCGGGCACAGATTTATTTATTTAGCGATGGAAAATGCTATATTGTTAATAACGTTCAACATTATCAGATAACTATGTATATTACAGTAATGTAGCTAATAGTTAGCACATTGTTTTTTAATGCTAGAAGATACATGTGGATACAGTCCCTAACATTAACGCAAGTGGAGCAGGGAGGCATAAGGCAAACAACAGTGGGACATACCCTTTCCATGTGCGGCGTGGTGAAGTGCACAGCGTCCAGCCACTCTTGCAGATACGTGAGGGCGGCGGCGATGATCCTCCTGGCCAAAGGGGCTTGCTCCGCCTCCGTAAGGTGGCTGAGAACGGACCACATGGGGTAGGCAGCGGCCTCCAATTCGCAGGAGAACGCTGCGTAGTACGACGAAGGCTCGAACTCGATATGGCCACCCACTTCGCGAATGTTGACGTTCATGCCTAGAAGAAATTTTCGAATTCACTTTTCATTCGGATTACGCCTTTCATACGAAAACTGTCATTTTCCAAAATTAAGTGCTTTGTATTTTGAATTTTAAGTGTGTCAAAACAGGAGCTTAATTATTCATTATTTTAGATTAATTTTTGAAGTTTGTTATTTTTTTATTTCTCTGATTATCTAATCAGATATTTTAATTTAGTTTTATCTGTGGCGACTTGTTAATAGGTCGTTACCACTAATTGGTTATTAATATTGTGAGAATAGCTGATAGGTATCCAAAAACTGAAAAAAAAATGTTTTTTTTTTTAAATAAACCAATTAAAAGGGATCTTCTTTAGACCCTCTAATATCACTCAAACGAGTAAAATAAATAAAGAAATTACACTATTAACAAAATAATTTGATAAAAAAACATTGGTATAATATGAATAAAAATAATATGTGTCTCGTGAAGTTTGTACACGTCGTTGTCTAAAACACATTTGCAAGATTCACATACAGAGCTGAGCGGAAAGTGATACATTCTCGCTCACTTGCAATCAAGACACGCACGATATCCCTTTTGCACTTCACTATCGTCAACACCTCCGCAAGCTCACAAAGCTAACTTCACTCCAAGCGCATATAAGTTTTGCGCGTACTGATTAGCACTCACCTTGCAACATCGATAGGAACTCGAACCACATGTCCACAAGCGCGTCATCCTGCAGGAACAGCAACGCCACACTCTTATGCGAAAGTACATTATTGAAGTCAGACACCAACGGCCAATAACAGTGTTCCTTCATAACCCTTTTTGTACAATCGATCACATAGTGAAAATTCTGATCGGGATCATGGAGTGTATTCTGTACTAATATCTTTCCCATCATCATTCGTAATGATAACACCATAACATGCAACAGATGAAGTTGTTGGACACAGCGGAGTGCCAATGCTTCGTTGGAGAAGAGTTGGACTGACATGTGGACTACTCGGTTGGATAGTGTGTCCGGATCTGCTGCTGCCTCCAGTACGAGTGGTATTCGAGCATAGTGCATCACAAATGTACGGGTTAAGTGTTCCTGGAATAGAAGAGTTATATGAATTTTTGAAACTATTTGATGGGGAATTAGAGTAAACTATGGATTCTCTGAATTAGGTATTTTGATGTGACAGAGCAATGCTGGAATCATTATTATATTATGATGATATAGCTTATTCATAAGTGAATTATGTGGATTGAATCAACTACTCACTTATGGAATCATTATCTTGATTACAACTATATCCTGATTTTTAATTACCCGGACTAAAATGGCAGCTGTGATTGACCATTGTTATGCTGTAAGCTTGGAGTATCGTCTAGTCTATTAAACGTGCAACATAACGATGACTTTGAAACGGCTGAACCAATTTTGATAAACCTGGTCTAAGAACGATATCTAGAAAATATGCTTTCAAACAAAAAAACCACATTCAAATCGATGGACCCGTTAAAGAGTTAACAGAAACACATAGCGGTTAAACTAATAATATGTCTCTTTTTACGTCGGGGGCTAAAAAAAAGTAGAAGGCAGCTGTTATTTCAGTCCAGGTAATAAAAAATCAGAGTATAGTAAGACCGACTCGATCAGTATATTTAGAGAGATAAATAAAATTGAAGTGTCTATTTGTGATGTAAAATAAAAACGTGATAAAGATCGGAGGATAATTCGGACCAGATTCCGAAAATGCAATATTCAGATTTTTTCTTTCTTCTGTTAACTGGCAGATAGCTGTTGTTATAAGGCGTAGGCTACCAATTTTTTAGTGTACCACCAAAAAAAATTGCACGCAGACGAAGTCCCGGGCACAATTAATGTCATATATAATAGCACGCTATCACAGAATATCGGTGTCAAAAAATTAGACTTGAGCTAATCGTGTTTCTTATGACATGTGTTCCGAAGGCCTCATTTCATCCCTTCTATCATACTCCTGTCTGTCCGTCTATCGCCTCCCAAAGGCTGGAAATGCGCTGACTGCCCCCGGTGTTGCAATCGCCTATAGGCGACGTTAACCACATCCTAACAGGGCGGGATGTAACACAACAGAAATGTATAAAAAATTAATATAGTATACAAGATAAAATAAATAGAAAAATAAATAAAACCGTAGATAAATACTTTGTAATTGATATGTTACAAGAAGAAAAATACAAACATAATAAGAAAATAACACCCTTACATATCGTGTGTCAGGAGATTCATAAAAAATAAAAATAGGACGGCTGTCTATGGCTATGTTCCATTAGAGTTTAGAGTCTCACAACGGCCACGTTCACGACCGCGATTTTTCCCGTTCCACTTGCTTGCCGGCGTTACAGTCGTAAGCCCAAGTGGAACGACTATTCGACCCACCTCTTGACATGGGTCGTTGTGAGCATTGTGTGATCGTAAATGGTGACGTTTTTAGAGACGTTTCCGCCACGACCACAACGACTGCGGTCGCCTTGTGGATACGTTTGCCACTTTCGCTATTTAAAAAAAAGTAGTTCTGATTACCTTGTAGTCCTGATCTGGCAACATATTTAGCAAAAAACAAACAACGTTCTGCGGGAATTCGTATTTGAACGTCCAAAATATGAACTCGTCTAATAGGGTATTGTGTGTGAGACGCGGCGCAAGCGCAGGCAGGTTACGATACCTGTAAAAAAATATTGTTTTGTTAAATATCAATGAATTATACATAAAATTCATAATATAACAGATACATGCATTATTTTATTGCTAAAGTCGCCTAAGGCCATTTGCAACACGAGAAGTGCTGCAAATGTGCTGCTGGACTCGAAACGAGGAGTGGAACTTGACCAGTGTTATGACAGCATACTCTAGACCAGGAGAGGTAGCCATCCAGTCAGACAAATGCCCTACCACCTGGCTGTGGGTTCTTTTGTCGCCTCTTACGACAGGCCGCAGGAAGTTGTATTTTTTCTCCGTTCCTGCATGGATAAATATATAAAATAATTATAATAAAATATATTTTATGTTCGACTCTGCATAGCAAATTTTATAGGAATATGGGGGGCGGGGTCATCGTCTGTTGTGCGAAAAGGTCAACGGGGGGAAAAGGTTGCTGGGTGAGGCTGTTTAAAAGAACATGTTCGCAGTTCACATCTGGGAGAAGAAAACCAATAAAGGTTGAGGGAGATATATTCTTTGTCTGTGGCGTGAGATTTATAGCTAGAATAAGTGACACAGCGTGACACAGGTATTCAAAAAGACAAAACTTAGCATGACACACACTTTATGAACAGCTCCTTGACACTTTCCTTCATAAAATAAGAAACTATCATAAAAATACAATGGCGATAGTGAACTTACTCGTCAGGCGGCTCTGGCGCTGGGAACAGTTCAAGTGCTTTCTCGTACATTTTATGTGATTCCGCCATATAATTGCCGTACTCTGTGTCCGGGAATGGAGGCTCCACCAGATTGCGGTACATCTGAAATGTACAAAATAAATTAATCGACAGTCTTATATAAATGGCATATAATGCAGAAGACAGATGAATACAGACAATTTCATAGATTAACAGACCTATGTTCTATATTAGTACATTTCAGTCTTCTACATGTGTTTTTTTTTAAAGATGTCCCCTCTAATGGAATGTGGTTACTGCACCTGGAGACTTTTGCGATACCATGGGCGAAGTCAGCGCGTTGCTAGTCTTTAGGATGAAATAGTGTAACACTTACCAATAGATGGCGCTCTATAATAATTGAAGTCGCAAACGATTCTCGAAACATACAAAGAATGTATACAAATTTTCAACAGTAATAGGTGGACCTAGGCGTACGAGATACAACGATAGCCTCACTGGGAGATCTGCCTTTGAGACGGAGGAGCAAGCCGTTTTGCTGCTCCACCCTATACGGGGCACTCTCTTCAATGGGATAAAAGTGATACTAAGTAGAAGATGTAGGCCATCGGAACTCTCAGTCATTGCACGAAACACGATTCGCTCCAGGGTATGCAACTGAATGCCCCTTTAGTGTTGCAGATCTCAATGGGCCACGGTAACCACAAACAAATGTAAAAAAACTTTAAATTGTAAAGGATATTTTTTATTCAGAAAACTTTCAAAAGAAGCAAAGTACAAGAGGCTATAACACAGAGAAATGTTTAGTTGTAAAAGTAGGTTTCAATGGGGATTGTTCACAAAAAATACCCTCTGATTTTATATTTTTATGACGTAAAATAGGGTATTTTAAGATACTAATTTGAATATTTTTGTATTTTAAGCGTTATTTTTTTTATAATTCGATTTTAAAATTGTTTCTCCGATGACGTCATAAGGGACAAGTTTACATTGATTTCTTTTTTGCCTTTTTTTACACCTGAAGCCGGCAAACAGGCAGACGGCCCACCAAATTGGATTTAGTAAGGTCAAATAAAGATCAAACACATTTCTTACAAAATACAAGAACATCGTACGTTTTTTGGAATTTTAACTAGACACAAATGATTAGGGTCACTATTTCTCGAAATGGTTTTTGAAATAGCTACATTGAAAAAAAGTGAACAATCCCAATTGAGAAAGTACTTGGAAAGACACACAAAGACAAAGAAGCGTCGGCTAGTTACAAAGAATTGAAAGGCCAAAGAAGAATTTAGAGTGCTGAAGATCGTCCAAAGTCTAAAAGCCCCTGGCAAGTAGACAGAAAGAAAGGAGTGTACCTGTGGATTGATGAGCGCCTTCGTCATAGCTGACCGCATCAGGTCGCCCATGTTGTTGAAGTCCATCAGCATCTGAACGTAGCCCTCGCACTCCTGGACCGCGATGCGGTACATGTCTGACGTCGTTTGGATGCCGCAACTGGAATAGAGGAAAACACTTTTAAGAACACCACTCACCTTCTAGAATTAGATAGAGAATGCTTTATTTCTCACCAGGTAAAAGCTTAACTTATAAATAAAAAATAAAACGCATAAGCAATGGGTGATCTTATCGCTTAAGGCAGTGTCCCCATTAGACGAGGTGTGAGCGGCTGACTATGAGCGGCGTATCGGTCACTAACTCAATGCCGAGTTAGCAGCTAACTGTAACGTATTAGCCGCGAAGTGCTGTGAACTTCCGGGAGAGACAGCCATAACACGTTGCGAAACGGCAGTAAGATAGCGTAGGCCGCCGCGAACCGCCGATCCTGGTCCGCCGGGATCCTTCCCCTCGGGCTTTATATTACCCGCCGCCCGTTCTCAATTAGTTTATTGTGTCGCCCTATGGTGGGCATCATCAGATTCATCTCCCTCTCATGGCAACAGTCCAGCCGAGGTAAAGCCCCTAGGGAGCTCCCTCGAGCAAGTTACCCCCGGGCTCGAGCGCCTTCCCTTCGCGAGGCGCCCGCCCCGAAAACCCCGGTAAAGTTGTGAGGTCTTCGGACCAACAACACAATTGCAAGTCAAACAAAAAAAATCTCGGGAGGGAAGACACAACGGTTAGTGCGTAGTGAGCGAACTGCGCCGCCCGATAGCGAGCATCGTTCGCTGCTAATCGGCCACTGACTGAATGAGTCTGCAAGCAAAACGCCGTAAACTGGGTACATTACGCGCTGTATGCTACTATGCGCTGTACGCTGTACTCAACTTTAAAAATATAGGGACGCAAACTGAGAGCACTGTTAGTCTAATGGGGACAAGACCTCAAACGAAATATAATTAATTAACTCCCAGTCGTTAAGCACCCGATTCACATACTCACATTATCGATTTAAAAAAATACTAGATTGTAATTGTTTACAATATCAAAAAGTAAAAACTAAAGTTAGTTAAATAACATTGTTACAACTCAGGTCCCGGCAAAACAATATCTACATGCATATCTGAAACACAACATATGTTTATTACCTGTCGGCATTTGAACTAATTGTGATTATTTTATGATCTTCTTCTTTTGTTTACATATTTATTGGCATACGAAACCGCCCATTGTTTTATTGTACTCATTTATGGCCGCTGCCACCGACTCATTAGCCAGGTGTTTCGGATTATGATACGGGCACATTGCATTTGTGCAGTATAAAACGATGACCTGATTGAAGGAGGGGACAGTCGAGCGAGAACCACGATCAAGGCGAGACGTGTGTACATATTGGGAGTATCTATTGGTGACGGACTTCGCATGTTTTATTGAATTACGACCTTCTGCATTACGTTTGGCATTTGTTGTGTTCGGTTATGTTCCTACCTGTGTTATACGTGTTTATATAGTTCTAATAAAGTCTATAGTAATTCTAACGGCATTTTAATTCGAGTCTCGCACTCGTTCGCACTCGTAACAATATTACATTTTTTACAAATTAATTTTATAATTTTATCTGTCATAGAAAAGTTCGTTACAATATAACCATTTGTAATAACAAATAAGGCATAAATGAATATTGCTACTGCACAAAAACGCCCTCTCAACGGTAAAGCTACAACAAACGACCCTTCATATAAAAACATCAACATTTCAAGGAATCCGCCCACCCCTGCATTTATAATAACAAATGCGAACAAACACATTATGTTGAAACTCAAAACCAACAACCGTTTAAGTTAATGAGTGTTACGGACACTTAACTGCCAGTTAAAATGATGATTTATGCATACATAAAATTAATTGTGTAGGCCTAGAAGAAATGGAAATATTTACACGTCATTTTACTATTATCTATTTAACAACAGTATAATCATAAAGACGGAGAAAAAGAGAAAGGAAATGTTGATTTCCAAAAAAAAATACGCACACAACAACAGTACACATATTGTAGCGTAGGAATTCTTCAATGAACCACCTTCTGCTCGAAATATGCGTATATTTTAATATTTTGCGATTTTACAATAATTTTTGTTGCGCGTACGTTGTTCGTTTTCGTTCCGTAGTGATTGTTGGCGGAGTGTTCGTCATAGTATATTTTGATATTGCGTGTACACACCGGCGCGAGGGTACTGATTACATACTCGGCTGGACCGGTGTGTACCTTCCTGTTGTAAATCGTGCCGCGACACACACAAAAGAATAAAAAGACATATTTAAATAAATGTATGCGGCAATTTGAGAAATTATAGCACTCTATATTTTGTGTTGAAACGTAGTCCAACACAACATTGTTTCTAAGTTCTCACCTTCTAAATCACACATATCATGCAACCCACGGCAAAAAATAAACACAAAGATAAAGTTAATTATAATAAACATATCGAATTTAACTGCTTACAACTTTAAAAATACCAATGTGGATAAAATTGAAACTCCAAAGTTTTATTCAAATTAAATTTTGCTGAATAATAAATAATTATAACAGATAAAAGTTTGTGGCGAAGCTTTAGGTGAGTACTGACACCTCAGACCTGACTCCAGGGGCCAAGGCAAGGCCCAGGCTTCTGTGTTGGTTTTAGCCGGCCGGCACAAAATGGAGATAGCTGGATCTAAGACTCAGCTCCATGGGTGGACGTGATAATTGGCATAACGTCGGAAGTAGCTTTCGTAAAACTGCAGTCCACCTCTCTATACTCCTCAGCCACTCACACCCATGTCTTCTAAGGCATATATAAAGCTCATGTGGAGAGTGGCGAGTCACCGTCTGCCCATTTTTCGATGTTCCCCGAAAATTACGACGGGCAAGTCAAGCAATATAGTCCCCATATTCTCAGACTCTTAGTACCAGTAGCAGTTCACCCCAATAGCCTAATTTATTGTTCTCATTTCCCACAATAGTCTTACACTGACTGGGCCTGTCTTTGGGTGTATTATTATGAGGTGTAGAGGAGGCGCCAGGTTAAGTTTGGTGGGAGGACCAGCCATTGGGAATCCCACAAGCCCCGCGGTAATGCGACACGATTGTATCTAAAAATTCTCTTCCTTGAGAAAAAAAGAAAGAAAAACTTGAGAGGTGTCAAGGGACACCCGGATGGAACGCAGTTCCTTTTTTTATTATTTATTATGTAGGTACAAAAATAATCATCGCGACACCACACTGTTCATTGCGAAATCGAAAGACGAAACGAAAATAACTGGCTAGCTTTCTATGAGAGAGAGAGAGAGAGAGAGAGAGAGAGAGAGAGAGAGAGAGATATAGAGAGAGACACAGACAGAGAACACGCGCACGCCTCACGGTTTACAACTATAGCAAAGTGTCGTTACAACTTTTGGTCTTAATTTTTTCCGTCTAGGCCCCTTTCGCAACGCGCGATAAGGAACTTCGTTCCAAAAGACATGATAACGAATCATACATGAAACCACCGCCTTGACGTCACCGCGCCGCCGCTGCACTTACGCTGTGGAGCGGACGTTAATGGTAGAGCGGCGCGGCGGTATGGGACAGACAACGTTTGCTATATTTGTTTAAAAACTTTATTAGACCATACTATCTCCCATGTACCATCAACTACACGCCTTATTATTCTAACTTCGCCATTTGAACGTTTGGCACAAATCCCAGCAATATCTTCTATTATATCCTAAGCGATGATGTTTTATTAATCGAAAATTTATTTATTTATACTAGTGGTCGCCCGTGGTCGAAATTCGACCATAATAATTTGTTGTTGTCAAAGACTACTACTGACTAAGACTACTTCTATAATGACAGATTTCGTGAAGGCTACACTGTTAATTTGAGTTTCACAATAACAAAATAGTATACATGCGTATGTGTGTCAAACACATGTAGTGTGTGTAATGTGATTTAATGTATTTTTTTTTATATATTTAAAAAAATATTAGCATTCGTCGCTTCTTCTCCATATATTTAATACTCCACCGTCCGCGCAATTTTCGTAAAAAGGGGAACAAAGTTGTTGCTGTGCTTTGCTTCACGTATTATAAATATTTTAACGGTTTTAAGCGCAACATATTAGTGTTTTTTTATTTGATTATTTACGTTTTAAAAAGAGGCCGAAACGTAGGAATAGAATAAAAAATAATTAAAATTGCATTTAACGCTATTAAAACGTTGTTTACATATCAATTTTTGATGGAAAAATATACGATGGAATAATATATAATTTTGAGCATTATATGTGTTTTTATTTTGACGATTTGATATTCGACATTCGGCAGAATAGGACGCAATATTCAGCCATTAGAGAATGGCAGCCGAATATTCATAGCATCTATAATTTAAAATATCAATGTGCGGATGCAATTTGGTGAGTTCATTATAAAGGCGACTAATTCGAACCAATTGA